>JAUPFT010000025.1:42962362-43323465 GCA_036936625.1 Parnassius smintheus behrii
TAGAATAAATTACAATTCTAACTGCAAGGCAAAAACTTGTAGTTATTTGAAGTTGGCTTTTAATTTTTACTGTTATTTTCTGGCCTTTTTAATGGCCAAGGAATATAACAAATTGAATTGGGTAGTTGTACGGTACTTGTAGAGCCGGCATAAGATTTATCGCTCACATAGATTAGGGATTATAAACGCAATTTGCTGAAGACCTGGGATTAAATTGGGATATAAAGCATCGGACGAGGGTTCAAATAGGCGACTATTCGCTTCGTGAATTAAAGTGGTATTGTTAAATAACGGTCAAATTTTAACAAATGACATTAGTATTTGATTATGGGATTTTTATTATAATGATTTGTTTATTTAATCAAATACAATATATTATTTATTTACTTATATGTGTTAGAGCCACGCTGCAGCTATGTAATTGTTGCAGCACGAATAGGTCAATTCAACCGGGGTAGGACCACGCTCTCACAGAATACCAGCGTAATGGTGTTGTTTAGTTTGGTAAGTGTAAAGAACCGTCCACATTAATGGATCAGTTACAGGCGAAGCCAGGGCGTGTCGCTACTAAATAATAAAAGACGTCGTGTAATTTTGCAAAATTTGGAACACTTCAAAATCTGCAGTGTAATGTAATATCTCATCAAAGTTATCGGGAGTCATCGGGAGAAACCTGAGATGAACTGATTAACTACATTATTAAACTCTCCCGACCTCTATCTGTGGTACGCGGTAGCGCAGCATCCCATTTTGTAAATTAATTAACAGAGATTAAAATGAGGTATGCCTCGTTATAAAGGATTAAGTTTTACGTTTACACAAGCTTTGTCTATGGTGTGTTAACATGTTCGCAACTTAACGGTCGGTGTGACCGACCGAGCTGAACCTGAGTTTGCATTCCAAATTAAAGAAAAAGTAAAAAAAATATTACACTCAGCATATGATATTATATTTTACGCTGATAGTATTTCGTAAAAGTGTGGTCACATCGCATCTGCATTCTGAATTTTAATTGAGTATAGACGTAGGTGTCTATGGGCCACAGCACAGCAACCACTTACAATCAGGTGAATTATGTGCTCGTTTGTCACCCTAATGCTGTAAAAATACATACGGAACCTCAGGATGCGAGGTCAAGCTTCTTCGAGGACGCGCTTGTCAGATCTTTTAAAAGGAAGAAGAGTTATATTAAATAAAACAAGAAAAAAAAAGAAAATATTTTTATTCAATGACACATTATAGCAATTTTCTAACAATAGTGCTGACAATGTACTTCGATGCGGCCCTTCTTGGATAGAAATACGATAAGGAAAACTAAATATCTCATAAATATTAACACAGGGTTACCTAAACTTGGTGTTTGGACGATTTCATTTTCAAATTTTAAATATTTAAGTGTGGGTTCCACTGAGATCTCAATAGAGCGGCGTCTCGTTGCTCGAGGACTGCATCATTCACCGCGCAGATCGTGCGGCAGATGGTCGACCGATATTTGGTATACTTATATTCAACAAAATAACATTTAAATTTTCATAAATAAATACATCACCGAGCAGCTAACGCAGTTCGTGTATTATCTCTGACGGCTCCGTAGCACACAGCTGGGCACAGTCACGTTTACTATCACTGAATCGTCGAATGTTAATTGTTTAGCCACTTTAAGCTATAGATACATTACTTTCATTCTGATAGTAAAAACCCTTAATAATCGCTTCATATGGCACGGCTGTAAGATAAGTCATAAATACGTGACTGTACATGTACTGAAATTACTTGTACTCTTTCAGAAACTACGTGGCCCTACTTATTTAAGCGAGTACCACGTAACGGCCGAACCCGTTTTATACGTGGTAGAGCCATGCTGCAATTATATTAGTAGTATAGTTGTAGCACGAATGGGTCGGCTTGACCGGGGAAGGACCACGCTCTCACAGAATACCATCGTAAAATAGCAGCTTAATGCTGCTATGTTTCGTATGTTGAGTGTAGAGAATCGGAGACCCTTTTTACTGGAGACGAAGCATTCCATCTTAGTCCTTACGGGTGACAGCGCATCTGCATTTTGATTAGTAATTAAGGATATATGTAGATGTCTATGGGCCACAGCAACCACTTACTATCGGGTAGACTGTGTGCTCGTTTTTCACCGTATCCTTTAAAAAAATCCGTAAGACCAAACAAGATAACACATTATTATGTATTCACAAAATAAAAGACTAATCGTCTAATAGGTTCTTACAGTTTACTATTGCAGCGCGACTTTGCCGGCTTAGCAATGAGATGCGGAGTTAAGGGCCGCGGGTTCGAATCCCGCACGCAATAATTATGCTGCAGATCTTAGTGGAACTTAGCCTACCACACAATAGCTCGTGGGTGTTTTAAGAGGCGACTGAGGAGAATGAACCAGCGGCTGGTCAGCAGCGTCTTTCCGATAACAAACCAAAATAAAAAAAACTCGGGTTGCCATTCCGCCTTACCACCGTGGCAGCTATGGCAACCTATGTTTGTACATTTTTATATATAGAATAAGCGTGACAAACGAGCACACAGTCCACTTGATAGTAAGTGAATGCTGTAGCGCATAAACATCTACATTTATCCTCAGTTAAGAACAAAAAAGCAGATGCGCTGCCACCCCTGAGGGCTAAGATGGAATGCCTCGTTTCCAGTAGAAAAGGGTCTCCGGATCTCTACACTCACCATACGAAACATAACAGTAATAAGCTGCTATTTTACGCCGGTATTCAGTGCAGTAGTGGACTATTAAAGGATGTAGAGGATATCACTCTCCCACTCATATGACCCAACTGTCTCCACTAAAAATCTATCAGATAAAAATCTAAAAGAATTTTTTTTAAAGTTTGATAAAAATTTCTTCAAAGTTAATAATTCAAGATTAAAAATAAGGCCACGCCTTAAACTGAGAGCTCGTATTTACCTGCAATTAAAAATTCACTCGCGAACTAAATCCGACTTCAAGTGGCCCTTTTTATAAACTTGTGTTGTGGAATTATCGCAGTGAGACTCAGCAAAGCACTACTAGAGCAGTAGCAAAGAAACTTTTAGAAGCGGCACACGACTACGTTGTAGTCAAATACTGGCTTATGAAGTGGTATTCATGGAGCTTTTTTTATAGCATAAGAGATACAAACGAGCACACAGTCCACCTGATGGTAAGTGGATGTTGTGGCCCATAGACATTTACATTTATCATATTTTTGACGTGGTAGAGCCATGCTGCAGCTATATTATAGTTGTAGCATGAATAGGTCGGCTCGACTAGAGCAGGACCAAGCTGCAAAATAGCAGTGTAATGCTGCTGTATTTCGTACGATGAGTGTAGAGAATCGCCGGAGACCCTCTTTACCGGAATTAAGGCATTCCATCTTAGTCCTCAGGGTTGCATTTTGATTCTTAACTGTGGATAAATGTAGATGTCTATTGGTCAGTACATCCACTTACCATCAGGTGGACTGTGTGCTCGTGTGTCACCCTATGCTATAAAAAAATCCTCGACTAAGAATCAAATTTCAGATACGTCGTCACCCCTGAGGACTAAAAAAATGGGTCTCTAATTTTCTACATTCACCGTCCAAAACACAGCAGCATTAATCTGCTATTTTACGCTGGTATATTGTGAAAGTGTGGTATTTTCGCAGTTGAGTGAACCTAATTCGTGCAACAACTACAATATAGCTACAGCAAAGCTCATCCACGTATAATGAAAACTTTTAAGAATTTATCCGACCATTATTGAAAGCTTCAAGGTCTCGCGTTATAAGGACTGTCAAGTGCAAAATTGCAAGAAAACATTTAAGAAGAATAACAGCATTGCCCACATGTAATGTAAGTAAGATATTGACTGCTTATATTATCCCACTGGTGTCGTAAAATGCGACAGAAGGAAAAAATACTGAAGATGTTATGAAATTGTTAATTTTCTTAATTTTAATTCATTAATTTTAAGTTTTTTTTACGGCAGATTTCGATCCTCGCCAACACCAATGAAATTAGTAAATGCAATTTTAAGTACCAATTTACCTTGTGCGTGGCGGTGAAGAAAACATCGTGAGGAACTTCTTTGGCCTAGTTATAAACGTAATTGATGAGGTCTCTGGTTCAAATCCCGGGTCGGGCCAAAAACAGTTATTGGGTTTTTCTGTCAAGAACTTCTCAGTAGCCCTCCAGTTCCGTTCATCAGTTTCACCTCCGTGTATCGAAAAGCAAGTAAAACCGTTGGAGCTTCGCCAGATCACTTTCCGATCGTGTCGAACTACCGTCCCATTTCGTCTCTCGCTCTCATAGTCCATTAGAGTAAGGGGATGAAGAGTGCACCTGTGCTTGCGCAAACACATTGCCACTTTAATCCTGTCATGCATAGATGTCTAGTCTCCGGTGCGACTGGCCACGTGACCAATTAATTTGTTTATATTAGATTTCCTACGGACCCTGCTCTGTTGCTATTGATTCACAAGTTATGCTACTTAGCTTAGATCTACATAATGAAACAAACCTAGCATGTAGACCACCACCGCCGCCCTCCGTCAATTGCGTTCATATATAGCGCATTTTGCACGCAATTAAGGAAGAGCATATTATGGTATGTACGTGGTAGAGCCACGCTGCAGCTATATTATATTTATAGCATGAATGGGTCGGCTCGACAGGGTCAGGACCATACTATCACGAATACCAGCGTAAAACAGCAGCTTAATACTGCTGTGTTTAGTATGGAGAGTGTAGAGATCTGGAGACCGCTTTTACTGGAAAGAGGCGTTCCATCTTAGTTTTCAGGGGTGACAACGCGTCTGCATTTTGATTCGTAATCGAGGATAAATGTAGATGTCTATGGCCACAGCATCCACTTACCATCGGATGGACTGTGTGCTCGTTTGTCACCCTTATGCTACGAGTATAAATAAAATACTTTTAACAACCATAACGTAATAGATTTTCGCAAAGTAGCGCACGCTTCTATTACCTTATTAAAATCTTTATTCGCAGCTGTTTATTCAGTGCGTTTGGTTTGGTAGCTACGAATATATTTTTTCTTTTTTCTTGCTTTCCTTCCTCAAGTGCTGGTAACGTACCTGTAATTAACCTGATACTAAAATATAAACAAATCATGGCCGGATATACGGTAATATCACAGCTTTATACATTCAGTTCCAATAGCGAAGTAAAATTCCCAATTTAAATTTCAAATCCATTTCATTCCGGAATCTGATTAGGGATGTAAGTCCGTTGCGCGCTAACGATATCGTTTCATTACAAAATGGCGTAGATTTCTGAATTCCGGACTCTCGTTGATGCTGTTTGAATTTTAAATCGACTCGGCAACCTTTGTTCAAAATAATTGTATACGTTTTATTTATTCTATACAAACTACAATAAATACTGTCATAGAAAAAATAATTGGGGAAATATTTTTTATAACTAGGAAAGATAAAACATTAATAGTAATTTATCTACATTTTTCATAATTCATGTAATTCAACATTGTCACGCGCGCCACCTAGTGTAAGTTGCTCGTACTATGCCTACAAACTCCGCGCAAGTGCAAGCAACAAATTGAAAATGTTTTATCGCAATCTCGTGAACATTATTTTTTATATATTAAATTATTATATTGCCGTGTTATGGCTGTGTAAGAATATCCACTATCCCGTATCGTGCCGTAATTAAAGATAAAATGTAAATTTCTATGGGCTACAGCATCCGGTGGACTGTGTGCTCGTTTGTCGTCCGGGCTCATCATCGAAATGACTGAGCCAATTGTAATTAAACCTCGCGAAGGCACAGAGCAATACCAGAAGTAATCTAGGCCGCATTTTATCCGGATGACTTTGAGATCCTTTTTAAAAACGCAATTTTTTTTGAAAATAAATAATTTTCGGGTATATCAATTTTTTGTATTACATTGGATGACGAACGAGCACATAGTCCAACTGATGGTAAGTAGATGCTGTGGCCCATAGACATCCACATTTATCCTCAACTAAGGATCAAAATGCAAATGCGTTGTCACCCCTGAGGACTAAGACGAAATGCCTCGATTCCAGTAAAAAGGGTGTCCGGTTCTCTACACTCACCATACGAAACACATTAGCATCACGCTACTATTTTACGCTGGTATTCTGTGAGATCGTGTTCCTGCCCCGGTCGAGCTGACCTATTCGTGCTACAACTGTAATATAGCTAAAGCGCGTCTCTACCATTATTTATATCATTATTCTATCTTCATAACGCCGTATTATTAGATCCCATCCAAACCAAATCGACTCGGGTTCTTTGGTAAATAATAAAATAAACGACCCCTATTCTTAGTAAACAATTTTCCCTCATTACATCATTTATTTATTTATAAGCTTAGGAGGACACCTGGTAAATTGAACACAGTTTTGGGGGCGGGGCTTATCCTTTTGTCAGTGAAGCTCACGTACGACTGAGGGAGTTCAAAAATGAAAGTGATGCAATTACTTCATAATACGCACATTATGAGATAGCTATACCGAGCACGCACTCGGAAAAAGCATACTAAGTAAGCGCCAAACAACATTTTTTTTAACAAAGCTTTGTTATGGATTGAAAAAAATTGTTTATGAGAACTTCGATATGATTTTGTACTATACCTTAAAAATAATTCCATGAACTTATTCGTAAAAATATCGTAGTGTCATGGAGAAATTTAACTAATTAGAGCCTACTTTGCATTTTGTCTATCGAGAAAATCACATGATATGGTGTTTTCCTTCAATGAAATGCAATGTCATATAGTCAAATATCATATACCAAATATTTGGTTCGTAATCTATAAAACTTTAAAAAATATGTTAAATAGAAAAACCACCAAATTTTCGAGGTACAACCAAAAAGCTAAGGTGTTACATTTAAGTTTTTAAATAGTTCTCTGCCAGTCAACCCTGATCATTCTTTCGTTGCAGGTTACATCCCATCATTATGCAGTGCTCAACATATCCAAATATCCTCAAAAGAGATGTTTTCCCACTAACAAATATATTTTTTCTTTACGTTTTAATCTCATTCTATTTTTTATATCTCTAGTTCACGCCGGAGCCAGACGTAAAATATCCAAACGAGTGACAGACAGCAGCGTTAAAATTATGGAGTGTAGAAGTAAATAGAACAATCTCTCATAGGACAATAGTTAAAAAAGTGTCCATCTGTAAGCAACAAATAACAGTTCAAAAACTCTCCACAACAGCGCTGGAGTAGCTACAGGAAACAGCTACATGAAATGAACTTAGCAGTTGTCAACGGTGTAAAATGCGCTGCTAAACTACTCAGTAGCTCTAAAATCTAAAATATTTTTATTTATTAAATATAACTTCGAAAAAGTCGTCTATCCCACTAATATTTTTCGGCGCGTTCTTTAAAATTTTCCCCGTAGCTATAGTGGCGCCACCCTTATTTAACAGTTACCTACGGACACTTTTTAATACACAGTCTGTACTCCTTACATCTACACTCTATACTTAAAATGTTCACGTCTGGTACTGAGTCGGTCCAACTGCCAAGCGTGACAAGTATGTTAAAACCTCCCCAGACTAGGAGGGGCACACGTAAATAGACAGGCTTTGGTCCCTGGTCAATGAGGGCAACTTGACTTGTTCTGCCACCACGCCGGCGCTGCTAACTATGAGATGAAATATTTGACAGATTTCAAGGCGGAAGAAGTTTAATTGGTTAGAAAAGTGTACCTAAAGATTAATGTTTCATTCTGTAATATTGGTTATATTTTATATTAATTACCCGACTCAGCCCAAAGGAGGGTAATATTTTTTCCAGGGTATGTAAATAGGACATAGGTCAATTTCTTTGGTACGCTCTGTACCCTAGGAGGCTTGATGTATATTTACATTCAACGACTACACAGCCCGAATAGACGCCTCATGAAGGGCGAACACTTTCTGTCAACACGTCAGACAAATACGTCTTACTTAAGAAAACGATCGCGCGATCTACTTTAGCAGCAATCACTTCCCTGACCCGTGAACATCTTGCATGTTACTCGTGAATTTCCGACAAAATAAAATACAACAGACGCGCAACATGGTTTCCTGTACGAGTACAATAAAATAGTGCGGAAATCGTAGCCAAGTGTGTAATTTCCCAAAAATGGCATCACTTTTCATAGATAAGTGAATTCTAATTTCCAAATTCATTAATTAAAATTAAATCAGAGCTCAACCCAAAGATGTTTTATAGGTACAGATACCGTGTTGCTAACACATCGCATCGTTCACAGTGACGCCAGTCTTTAATTCATGTGTGCGTGAGTACCACGTGACGCGCATAGCCCACGTACCATGCCTGCATTAATGTAATAATGGTGCGAATCGATTAACCAAAAATGTGGGAGAATTTATTTTTTCGTACCTATTGTTTCTACGAATATAAAATGTGTGTGTGAGGCGTGTGCATTTGTCTGCGTGTGTATGGGGATATAATAATAATAAATACTTTTATTTCTCAAAAATTAAATATACATGTCTTTGAGACGCCCCAAAGAGTAATTTCCATACTCGTATTGGGGAAAATGGGGATGAATAAGGATATGGTTGGTTATGTGTTTTTTTATGTAGGTACCGTTAATCTTATTTTTATTTTTATTAATTTTCTCTTCTGGGTTGTCTGGAAGAGATTACTATGTAGCAATAATACCGCCTTTTCTTTTTCCCTCATTGTTCATTATTTGTTATATTTATGTTTTGTTGGAGTACAATAAATAGTATTGTATTGTATTGTACTAACATCGCATTAAAATATTGAATGTAAGTAATAAAAACTATAATTAATGTAACTGTTGAAAATAAAAAAAGCACAGTAGATATTTAAGTATTTCTCTTTCTCGCTGTAGTAAATGACGGTTTTGAGTGACTAAAAAGATAGAAGCACAGGATAGTACGATTCCGTGCTGTCAGATGTAATTCAACCCTAAGCCTTAAAATAGTTTAGCTCTGTAGGTTGGTTAAAGGTAAAATTAGACCGTTTAAAACCCATTTATAGATACCTTTTCGGTCGATCATGACATTAAAATATGGTAAAATATTTCATAGGCTAGGCAACACTCGAATATTATTGCGCTGTGTTATTACTTGTATTGACATTTAGCTTTCGTATTGTTTTACAAATAAATACACAAGAATATTGTAAACTTATTTATGAAAAGTGATGTTCTTATCTTTATCTTTTTTCCAAGAGTAGTTTTTGCACTTTTTCACAGCACTAACAGTCATTTTGCGGAATTAAAAACACCGATCGGTGACGTATGTTCGCAGTGAACATCGCTGGAGTAATGGCGGCACGATCGAATGAATACGCCAATATTGGCGCCTTTTAAATGGAAGCGTTTTAGGTGCGTGTACATGGTATCTGTACCTATAAAACATCTTTTGCTCCACCTATACTTGTCATAAGCAACTCGCGTTGATTTATTCGGACATCTTTGGATATTTTCGGACTGTGCGTCCCTTTCTTTTCAATGCAGTTCATTGTTGCTATACTTTTCTCGAATTACCGGAAAGTGTAACTAGTGCTGTACCAGTTAAACTATAATATTGGTACAAGTAAATATTATAAATGTTATCGTGAATGTTTTACAGACTTATACTATAAGCATCATAGGTGTACGCTGAATTTTTTTAGTGAGTGTACGTTAATCTTTTTTTAATTAATTGATCTAATAATTGAATCAAATTATTCAAAACTCCCTAAAAATAATTCATAATAAAATTGATATAATTTTTAACAGACCGCACGCCACTCTCTTTACTGCTAAGACGCCATTTCAAGACAAGTAGGAAACGGAAGTGAACTTGACAGTTTAAATAACTGTTGCTATTTTATTTTTAATAGTATTCTATTATTATTTCAATATTGTAAAGAAAGCTTGTATTAATAAAAAATATTCTTTAAAAAAATTATAGGTATTTTACTAAATACGATACCTACTTAAATAAAACTTCTTTTGTTTTTTTTTTATTTTGTACTAATTTATAGTACGATACCTACTTAAATAAAACTTCTTTTGTTTTTTTTATTTTGTACTAATTTATAGTAGAATATAATTCTGGTACTGATTTAGTAGACTTGGTACCAAATTTATTAGTTAAAGTTCCCAACACTATTTGCTTATTAGAAAGTGTCGCAACCTTGATTTTAACCAATTAGCGTGCATTTCAACCCGCCTCCCCCGAACCGCTTACCTCAGACTTGACAGACAGGTTTGGATGCAGAAGTACATACATTAGGCGTCTATTCGGGCTTTGTAGTCGTTGTTTACATTGTATTGTAGCCTCACGACAATTTATTTCAGTGTTTGGTTTTGAATAAGACAGTATAAATAAATGTATTTTTATTTTGTTTTAAATATGAAACAGGGTAACATTTAGTCGACGGTTAGTCATATTTAATAAACAAAAACATTCATACGTCCTTTTTTATTCAAATTATAATATTAGAAAAAAACTTTTAGGTATTATTATATAAAAATATCACATTAATTTCAAAGTTAGATCACAAATCAGTTTAAATATTTATTTCTAATCATTTAATTTCCGAAATATCTTTACAGTGGATTACTACCTATGGTAATCTATGCGACCACTGTAGGGTTAAACTCATAGCAAGAGTAACACGTCTCCTTCTCATTTAACACCTTACAAAGTTACAACATAATGGTTTTTTTTTGTTATAATGTTATAAGGGTGTTTAATTATGTTGTAAGTGTGACAAACAGTCCAACTGATGTATCAGTGGTAGTATATACATATTAATATACTCCAAAAAATTGCAAAATATCCGGGAGCTTACGTCTTGCGTGCCGTCTTGTGCCGACCTCTCATTCAAAAGTCGAGAGATTTTCTATTCAGTTCTATTCCGCTATATTGGTTTATGGAACTTTCTTCTCCCTTGCACACTTTGGCAGTCTATTACTAATCTAAGTCTATATTTAAAACATTTGTTTTATATATTTTGTCATTCCGAATTGAACCGAGGCATCGTAATTTGTACTCATTCAAGTCGAAGCAATCTCAGCCGGGTGCTCGTCGTTTCCCCTCGGGGATGAAATTCCTTACGAAACATTCTATAATTGAAGTTGAGGAGCTAAACTGTTATCTCGAATAATTTTAGGCTGATACTTCTGAAACTGAAATGGTATTTAATAGTTTTTAGGGTTCCGTAGCTACACAACCAGAAACCCATATAGTTTCACCATGTTCTTTCGTCCGTCCGTACGCGGTTTTTACTCAGAGAGTCTAGGTGCTGCAAATCTGTAATTTGGCACAGATATAGATATTAATCACAAATACAAAGCAGTGAAATAAGGTCTCAAAAATCATTTTTATTTTGGGTACCTCATACAGGAAAATGGGAGATGATTTTTTTACCCGTCTATTACATCGTGGGTATCGTTGGAAAGGTCTTTCAGAAACAATGGAGGTATTAGAACAACAATTTTCGATTCATAAGTCCATTTTCGCAATATTTAGCTTTAACGTGGAATTTTTTATTAGAGTCAATGCGTCCGCTCCTCTAAGCCAACTACTAAGTCGATGTTTTTGTAAATGTGAAAAGTAAACATGATAGTATGATGATTTTTTTACCCGTCTATTACATCGTGGGTATCGTTGGAAAGGTCTTTCAGAAACAATGGAGGTATTAGAACAACAATTTTCGATTCATAAGTCCATTTTCGCAATATTTAGCTTTAACGTGGTATTTTTTATTAGAGTCAATGCGTCCGCTCCTCTAAGCCAACTACTAAGTCGATGTTTTTGTAAATGTGAAAAGTAAACATGATAGTAGTATATAAAATAATGAAATTGAAAGAAAAATTATCACAGCTAAGTAGACTTAACAAGTGCATGAGAAATTGTCGACCAAATTGTAAAATGAACATGGATTAGTAAAAATTTTATTACAACTGTATAGAAAATGATTTAAAACTAGCTGCGTTATAAATTTGTGGCGTTATTGCAGACTGTAATAAATAAAAAAATATGAAAAAAACGACTTGTAATGTATATATATATATATATATATATATATATATATATATATATATATATATATATATATATATATATAGCCCTCTCCATAGCTCGCTGAGCGACCTTGAGCGTCCTCATACGGCCAGCAGTGAAGGACCACGTCTCAGATCCGTAAGTCATCACTGGCAACACGCACTGGTTGTACAATCTAGTTTTTAGAGATTGAGGTATACCTGACGAGAATATCTGTCGTAATTTCCCGAACGCTGCCCAGCCGAGTTGAATTCGTCGATTGACCTCTCGGTCGAAGTTGGACTTACCTTGTCGGACTATTTATCCCAGGTAAACGTACTCGTCAACAACTTCGAGCATAGTGCTCCCAACAACTACCGGCATAGGTGTGACATGGACATTGAACATGATCCTTGTTTTGTCCATGTTCATCTTGAGACCTATCCGTTGGGAGACACTATTGAGATCATTGAGCATAGTGCTTAAGTCCTCCAGCGATTCTGCCATAAGGACTATATCGTCGGCAAATCAAAGGTGAGTGATGTACTCGCCGTTGATGTCAATACCGTATCTTTTCCAGTCCAGTAGCTTGAAAACGTCTTCCAATGCAGCGGTGAAGAGTTTCGGGGATATAACGTCACCCTGTCTTACACCTCTCTGCAGTTGGATAGGTTTCGAGCTCTGGTTCTGTACTTGGATAGCCATCGTAGCCCTACTGTACAAACACTTCAGCACTTCGATATACCGACAGTCAACTTGGCACCGCTGGAGGGACTGTAGCACCGCCCAAATTTCGACGGAATCAAAGGCTTTCTCACAGTCCACATACGCCAAGCAAAGTGGCAGATTGTACTCTTCAGTTTTCTGTACAATCTGCCGCAGGGTATGTATGTGGTCTATGGTACTGAAGCCTTTTCGGAAACCGGCTTGTTCGGGAGGCTTGAAGTCGTCGAGTCTGCGTGCGAGACGATTCGTAATGACTCTCGAAAACAGCATATAGACGCGGCTCAGAAGGGAAATCGGTCTGTAGTTCTTTAAGAGAGCGGTGTCGTCTTTCCTAAAGAACAAGACCACCGCACTTCTGCTCCACGCCTCTGGAGTAGTGCCGCCATAGAGGACGGAATTGAAGAGCTTCTGAAGGACTTCAAGTACCGGTGTTCCACCCGCTTTCAGAAGCTCCGCTGTAATTCCATCCTCGCCTGGGCCCTGCCGTTTTTAAGGTGCTGGAGAGCTATTCTAATCTCGCTTAGACTGAAGTCCGGGATATCATCGGAATAGTGTCGGATAAGACTTGCTCTTGGATCGTTACTCACACTTGCGTGTGGCTCCAACGATGATGTGTACAGCTGCCCATAGAACCTCTCAATCTCACTCAAAATCTCAGGTGTCCCGGAAACGATGCTGCCACACTCAGTCTTCAGCTTTGACAGTTGGCTCTTACTGGCAGACAGATCTCTGGCAAAGACTTTGGAGCCCTGGTTCCGCTCGATCGCTTCTTTAATACGAGCAGTATTAAAGTTGCGTAAGTCTCGCCGCATGCATTTGGAGATCTGTCTGTTCAGTTGCCTGTATGCTTACAAATCTGTTGACGATTGTAGCCTCATCTCTCGTCTAACAGCCATGAGATTAAGAGTGTGATCGGAGAGTTTTTGTGTTCTTCTGCGGCGGGTCTTGCAGAACTTAGCTCCGACCGCATGGACAGTTTCCACGAGCTTGTCATTCATATCGTCCACTTAATTGCAATCTTGTAGGCACTGAAAGCGGTTACGTAACTCGAGCTGAAAGTTTTCGGGATTCTGGATCAGAGCACGAGGGGGACGGAGCGTTGACTTCATTAGACGAGACCTCTCCAACTTAACGTTTAGGATGAGTGTGCCTCTAACCATTCGGTGATCGCTGCCAGTTTTCACCATTGCGATCACTGAGACATCACTGAACAGTTGGCGTCTGGTCGTCATAATGAAGTCAATCTCATTTTTTGTCGAACCGTCGGGGCTCGACCAGGTCCACTTCCTGTGGGGCCGCTTCTGGAAGAAAGAGTTCATCATAAAGAGTCCCTCTTTCTCCATAAAGTCGGCCAGCTGCTGGCCCCTTCGGTTCCGTTGCCCTACTCAAAATTTCCCTAACTTCAGCTCACCGTTTTCTCTTGTGCCTAGTTTTGCGTTGAAGTCTCCCATCAACACCGTGTAGTGAGTTTTGGAGGAATGCATGGCTTTGGAAATATCCTCATACATTTCCTCCACCTCCTCATCGGGATGTGCCGAGGTTGGTGACTAAACCTGTATGACCTTCAGCGAACACCGTTTGGTGATTCTGAGTATCAGGCACGCGACCCTCGTCGATACACACCCAATCTTTACAACGTTGTTGACGAGAGACTTGTGGATGATAAATCCGACACCTCCTTGGGACAGATGGTCGCCCTCCCGGTGATAGAACAAGTTGCCGGATTCGAGAATCACCGTGTCCTCCCCCTATCTTCGGACCTCGGATAATCCTATAATATTCCAGCGCAACTTGTCTACCTCTTCTTCCAGCTCCAGGATCTTCTCATCAGTCCTCAGAGAGCGTGCGTTAAATGTTACCAGGTTGAGTCGTCGTAGGTGGCAGCCGAACCTCCACCGGAGATTCTTAGCACCCTTTGACCGCCGTTACCATGGTCGCCACCGTAACCAGGAATAGCAGGGCCGCCGGGGACTGGGGGCTGTCTACTTGTGTAATTGTTCATGGGGGGTATATTGCCATAGTTGCCACGCTTGGCGAGCGGGTTGGCAACCGCAGTTTTTTTTTGTCGTACAGTTGCTGTTATCAGGAAGATGCTGCTGCCCATCTCCTGCCTGTGTCCCTCTGTCGCCTTTTATGACACCCACGGGAAGATATGGGGTAGTGGATATTCTTAACCGCCACTACACGGCTTTCTGCGTGATAGACTCAGAAATGAGGATATCCGCAGTAGAACCGGAGTGACCGACATAGCCCAACGGATTAGTAAGCTGAAGTGGCAATGGGCCGGCCATATGGCTCGAAGAACCGATAACCGATGGGGAAGAAAGGTTCTTGAGTGGCAGCTTCGTAGCGGTAGGCGTAGTGTAGGGCGACCCCCCACTAGATGGAGTGACGACCTGGTAAGATATGCAGGAAGTCGATGGATGCAGGTGGCTCAGGACCGTGCTTTGTGGCGTTACTTGGGGGAGGCCTATGTTCAGCGGTGGACTTGTGAAGGGCTGTAATGATGATGCATATATTACTACTATAGCTTTACTTTTCATTTGCGGGAGAGGCAGAGAGGATCCTTATTACTTACGTGGTAGAGCCATGCTGCAGTTATATTAGTAGTATAGTTGTAGCATGAATGGGTCGGCTCGACCGGGGAAGGACCACGCTCTCACAGAATACCAGCGTGAAATAGTAGCTTAATGCTGCTGTATTTCGTATGGTGAGTGTAGAGAACCGGAGACCCTTTTTACTGGAAATGAGGCATTCCATCTCAGTCCTCATGGGTGACAACGCATCTGCATTTTGATTTGCAATGGAAGATAGATGTAGATGTCTATGGGCCGCAGCAACCACTTACCATCAGGTGGACTGTGTGCTCGTTTGTCACCCTATTCTATAAAAAAAAAAAAAATACTTACAGCTTTCGTTTATTTTTTAGTTGGTAGTTATTGTAGGTCTCATTCAAAGTGTTCATACAATCCTAATCTCATCATACAGTTTCGTTCGTCTTGGTTTACGCGGTCGACTCTAAGTATAATTTAAGTCAACGGGGTTAACCGGATAGTTTGTTACAATCATATAAATCTTAGGATTGCACTGCCGGGAATATATAGATAGATAGTCATCTATGACCACATTTGTGCGAACTTGCCATGTTTTTTCACACTAAAATCGAAAAGTTTATTTAATATTTTTTGAATTCCACTCCCTATAAGTCTCATTTAAATATAAGTCCTTCAGTTCCTATCCTCCAATTTGGGCACATTTTTGGTCTTTATAACGGCCAAACCGCAAACTCACTTATTACGCTAATTATCAAGAAAACCCAGGTATTGTGACGGGCAACTACGGAACTCTGCTTCTACGTTGTGCGTTATCCGACACGCATTTGGCCAGTTTTTATTTGATATGATTTAGTTAGTTTTAGCTACGCTGCAGCTACTCGTATGTTATGGTTGTAGCACGAATGCGTGGGGTCCACCAGGGAAGGACCACGCTCTCCCAGAATTCCAGCGTAAAATAGCAGCTTAATGCTGATATGTTTCGTATGGTGAGTGTAGAGAACCAGAGACCATTTTTACTTGATACCAGGTATACGGTCTTAGTCCTCAGGGGTGGCACCGCATCTTTGTTTTAATTTTTAATCGAAGCTAAATATGGATTATTGTGGGTCACAGTATTCAAGTGGACTTTGTGCTCGTTTGTCACCCATGTCACAGAATAAATAATAGCCCGTGTTCTATAAACAATGTGCGTGGTAATAAAAGTATAGTGCAATATAGTCTAGGGCTTACAGGTGTATACAGGTATGTCCTGTTGATAGTGGTCCAAACGAAATGTGGCGAGACATGAGATCGTGCCCTATGCGAACAGCCAAAAGATTTTTAATAAAACTGTTGCAGTTTTTAGGATTTTCTGATTGTCATGATTTTGTGTATGATATAATATTGAAAAATAATTAAATGAAGTACTTCATTCTATTCCAAGTTCTGTTAGTTGTTTTATTTTAAAACCTTTATCTGGTAAGAGAGAAGTTTTTTTATAGAATAAGGGTGACGAAAGGACACACAGTCCATCTATCCTCGATTAGAAGTCAAAACGCAGATGCGTCCTTACCTGTACGGAATAAGATCGTCGTTTCCAGTTCGATGGAGCTGCGGTTCTCTACACTCATCACATTGAACACGGCAGCTTTCTGTGAGATGTGTGTTTCAGCAGCGTTCTGTGAGAGCGTGGTTTTATTAAGCTTCTAAGCTAAGGATTACTTGATAGAAAAATACTTTATTTTAAGTAGTGATAAGGCTTTAAAAACAGAAGGGGGCTTGTGAAATTACAGACCGATGGTAGGTGGTTACTGAAGTCCAGGGACATTTGCAGCCAATTTCAGAGAAAGAAGGCTGGAGGTACCATGTCACCTTTGAGGACTGAAGTGGAACAACTCACAGCCTGAAACGGCACTGGCTCTCTGTACCTTTTAGACGTGACCCCGGCGGTGCAAGCGCTGCTTTTTGGCGGCAAAAGGTCTTTTGTCTTGTCTTTTTACTTATTACAAGCCAGTACTTGGCTGCAGTCCAACCCGCTGGTGAGCGGTGATGAAGTCCTAGATTGTAAATCGCACTGACTTAACGTAACAAAAACCTATTCACTCTTGCCTTGAAAACACACATTGTAATTGAAGGGAAATACAGACGCCAACAAATTGTTCCACTCCTTTGTGGTACGCAATACCACTGACGAAGCAAGCTACTTATAACAGTGGAATATCCATAATAAAGGGGTCAGGACTCAATGTCTTTCGATAGTGGACAGGAATAAGTGGAGTTAGGGAATATAATTCCTGCCCACTATTAGAAATGCATCATGTAGAATACAGAGAGACTGATATATGTGCGCTTGTGCACTCGGCTGATATGATTGGTTCCAGCCAAATCAAGGTAACCAATAAGTATTTTAGCAATCCTCTCACATAAATACGATGCTGCTACTCAGCATTTTGCAGAATCAACCCATAATATAACTAGGTCTCTCCCTTCCTGGCTCGGAGCTCGTCTGGTTATAGTGATAGTACAGTGGTAAATGAAAAAATTGACTTTCAATAAGTATTTTTTATAATCTATATTGAATAAAAAAGTTTCTATTTCTGTTTCTGTGAGACACCACCCTCTGAATTATTTCTATCGCCAAGTAGCAATGCTTGCTCTGCTCTGCTCTGCTCTGGTCAGAAGTTTATAGAAAGCCAGTACAGTTAAGGACTGTTAGGCATTCCATCTTAGTCCTCAGAGGTCACTACACGTCTTTACTCTTCTATGTTTAAAGTTGGTTCCAGGTGAGGCTAGACTGCAGTAGTCGCTTACCATCAGGTGGATTGTAAGCTCGTTGTAAACATCAGTTTTATACAAAAAGCTTCCACTACTGGGTCTTCTGGACAGAAAAGAAGTCTTAGTTCATAAAAAAAGTCTATATACATCTATATAATATATGGGCCGCTAATTCGTTCACATTCGTAAGAAGTTCATTAAAAGGGGGTACAGAAGCCGCAAAGTAAATGGGAGAAAAGAAAGGATATTTATTCTATTTATTTGCATTTTATTGCACCGTACATCTTTATTATATTTTTATTAATTTTATGAAGTCATTTATACACCTGTCACAGTTTTGCAAATCATTCAGGGTTGACGTAGAGAACGCCATAAGGCATTAAGTCCGCCCTTTATATCCTTTATTATAAGATGTATATAATAAAGATTAAATAAATAAAGAACAATCTCGTCTTTCTGCTTTAGTGTGGACAAACTGTCTTCAGTTCTCCTCTAAATAAATGCAACAATATTAGTCTAGGAAGCGGGTTAATTAAGTTGGAAATAACCATTTACACTTTTTTGGCGAAATTCCAGAACTGTTCCAATCAGTCCTCGAACGATAATACTGATATTCTATTCACGCCGCTTTTAGACATCGGTCTCCTGTTAGATTGAATCATAAGAGTATATTTGCAATAATTGTTACACTTGGCGCGCGGGTCGACAGCCACATGTCACTCTGTCGGCTCTTACGCAACCTACGGGACACAACGCGGCAGTGGATATTCTTATATGTAATTTAATGTTCATAATTAAATCTCATTGATTTATTTGCAAGCAAATTTTGCGTGCAGTAGCGGAGAGGATACACTGCCCGATATCATCCCATGGATGTCGTAATAAGCGACAGAGTGGAACTGAAACAGCGTATAAGCAGCGGTAACTCCTTGATGGCAACTTTAATAGTTAATAAATGGCGTGGCAAGTATGGCAAAAATCTCTTTATGAGGCAGTATTTGGGGAGAAGATGAACAGCAGCATCCTGATCACCAACTCCACAGTAATAAGAAAACTGCGTTTGCCACTTGCCAACTACGGTAAATATGCGTCAATTTATGGAAAGGTATATTACCTACGTCACACTTATTCTATAAAAATTCAATCTCAGCCGGGGCTTGTCGCTTCCCCTCGGGGATTCGATGCACCCAAATATTTTAGGTCAATACTTCTGAAACAATATTTTAGAGTTTTTTTTAACATGATTTGGATATATTTTTAACTTTGCTGCAGCTATATTATGCTTGTAGCACGAATGGGTCGCCTCCACCGGGGAAGGACCACGCTCTCACGGAATACTAGCGTGATATAGCAGCTCAATGCTGCTGTGTTTTGTATGGTGAGTGTACAGAACTGGAGACCGTTTTTGCTGAAAACAAGGCATTCTATCTTAGTCAAGGTAACCCCTGGACGCATCTGCCGGTCAATTCTTAATCAAGGATAGATGTATATTGGTAGTAGAAGTGTAGAGTTGGGCCATGCACAATGTAGTACTCTACCTGGTTCCGTAGTCACGATACGTGAGCTTTCTTGATTATGAGCATAATAAGTGAGTTCGCTGTTTTAACCGCTAAAATTGGGGCCACATCAGAAGATGGTCACTGAAGGACTATATGAAGGCTATGTGATTGTATGAATACTTTGAATAAGGCCTACAATAACTACCAACTTAAACATAAGTGAAAGTAGTACATAAGTAAATAAGAAAGATCCTCCCTGCCTTCCCACAAATGGAAAAACAAAGCTGTAGTAATAATGCATAAGTATGTTCACGTAAGTAACAACATATAATTATATTCAGGCATATAAGTCGTTTTCTTCAAAAAATGTTTATTTCTTACAGTTTACAATAACATTACAAAGCTATAATGCAGCTAGTTTTACGTCATTTTATATGGAGTTGTAACGAAATTTTTGCATCAAGTGCATTTTATAAATTGGTCGACTATTACGCGTTAACTTATTAACTCTACTTAGCTGTTACATTTTTGCTTTTGTTTTCAAACCAACCAATTTTTTGAAAGAACTCTCCAACGTAACCCTACACGATGGAATAGACAGGTAAAACAAAGATAATCTTCCATTTACTTGTATGGGAGGTATTCAAAATAAAATGTTTCTTAAGATTTTATTTCACAGTTTTGTAGGCGTGATTGGTATCTATAACTATGTCAAATTACAGATTTGTAGCACTTAGGGTTTCTGAGCAAAACCGCGGACGAACGGACGGACATGGCGAAACTATAAAGGTTTATTTTTTGTTAAGTTACATATGTATATTTTTGTCTCTGTGGATATCCACCTTTTTTTTCCAGGCTTATTGTGATATAATTGATGTCAAGATCAAGATAATATGATCTATGGTGAAGACATCATGTAGGTACAATGAATAAAACTAATTGTTCAGATGACATCACCTTTAATTTTGAAGGACGTGAGGTCAAGAATTAAATCTAAATGTTGCAACATTTATAATCACAGTATATTAAGATTAACTAACACAGACTCGCGCACTATAGTCCTGCCCGCGCAGTGGCTAGTCTCTGTTGAGACTAGACCAAGTACGGTCTGGAGGACATTATTACTCACTATTATTTACACTAACATTAGCCTTGAGTTATTACTTACAACTCTAGCGTCATTCATGTTTTACTGAGAGAAGGAGGTCAAGTGTGCCAGTAATTAAACACTAAAAGTTCTTTTAAACAACGTACACTTTCCTTTGAACAAATGTTTGTATTGAAATGCGTCGAGTTGAAAAGTATTTAAAATACTTCTCATTTTTTTTATAGGATAGGGTGACAAACGAGCACACAGCCCACCTGATAGTGATTGCTGTGGCTCATAGATATCTACATTTGTCCTCCATTACGAATCAAAATGCACATACGTTGTCACCCGTGAGGACTAAGGGCGGCACTGAAAATTTCGGGAATCAAGGAAGTGACACAACATTACTATTTAAAAATGTATTTGTTGCTTTTCGAAGTATTCTGCGCAAAATTTGACATATTTTTCAATACGATGGAACCAATCATTGAAGCAACCATTCCATTCGGATGTTGGGGTCTCCAAAACTGCCGTTTTGTAGGCGTCGACAGCTTCTTCAGGTGATGAAAATCTCTGTCCACGCAATTTATTCTTTATTTAGGAAAAGTAAAGAAATCATTAGGGCTTAGGTCCGGCCTGTACGGCGGATGGTCTAATATTTCTATGTTTTCTAGCTCTCAAAACTCTTTTGTTCTGTGTGTGGTGTGAGAACTCGCATTTTTTTGATGGAGGAATGATGCGGCGGTTGCAGTTCTCTTTACGGAGTTCAGAAACGACCTGTGGCAAACAAATGCTAGCATACCATTTTGCATTAACCGTTCTTTGTCCCGCAAGAGGAATAGTCGTAACATGGCCGGTTTTGGAGACAAGCGTGGCCACCATTTTTTTTGCTCCGTGAACGAACAATTTTTGTTGGCTTTAACTCATTTTCGAACACCCAAACTCGTGACTGGCTTTTTATTTCGGGTTCGTACGCATATATCCAGGATTCGTCACCTGATACGATGTTGGATACAGCATTTGAGGATCCTGCGTGACGCACCAAGTAACGCGAGCCGCTTTTTGCTCTTCACAGAGCGAATGCGGTATCCATCAGGAAAACAACTTTTTTACACTTAATTGTTCATGCTAGATTATTTGTATTTAACTCACGCCAATGTTTAAAGTTGCCTGAATTTCGCGGTATGTCACATGTCGATCTACCTCAATCCGCTTACGCACAGAATCAACTTTTTATTGGGTGACTGCAGTTTTTGGACGACCTTGACGAGGATCATCACTGAGCTTGACACGCCCACGTTGAAATTTAGCAAACCAGCGATAAATTGTGGTTTTGGATGGGGCTTCATCACCAAATGCAGAAATTATCCGATCAACACACTGTTTTCGTGTACACCACTTCGAAAGTCAAAATAAATCATCGCTCTTGAATTTTCTCGAGTCAATTCCATTCTCTCAACGACTAAACAAGTTTGACAAACCTTGTGATAAGACCGAAAACCTTTTTTTTTAATAAATAAATGGTATTCGATTTTTAAAACCACGGAATTTTCAATTAAAAAGATTTTAATATGACAGGAACAGTGGAAATATTCCATTCCCGATACTTTTAGTGCAGCCTAGTAAGATGGAAGCCTCGTTTCCGGTAAAAGGGGTATCTGGTTCTCTACACTCATCACAAGAAATACAATTTAAGCTACTATTTTACGCTGGTATAATACTATATAATATAATACTACTACCTTATTGTGTGACTTTATTTAATACTAGCCTTTACCTGTGTACGTTTTGATAAATAGGTAGATAGAAAATTATTTATTGCACTCAAACTAGTACTAGTATTCGCATATTACTTTTTATTACACCTACTTCATTCTATCTCTGCATCATCCCAAGGTAGACTGGGAGAGAATGCTTTAGGCATTAAGTCCGCCTATATACCACTTGTGTATATGAAGTTTTAAATAAATAAATGAACTTTCGTAGTATGGCGAGAGCTATGTGTAGAGCTTTTAATTATAAGCCAACTTTTTTTAACATTCTGCTATGAAAATTAAGTTCGTTGAACATAACACGCTATTTTACCACATAAATAGTTGAAATGGAAGCAATGAAGGTGGAGCTAAAACGACAAAGCTTTCCAACCAATTGGCAAAACTTCGAAAAGCGTATTTTGCTTAAATTGTATGAGCCTTTACGAGCTAGCAGGTGGCGGTAACGTAGCGTCGTACATTTTATTAACTGATTTAGTGCGACTTAAGGGAGACCTGGGGGAGGAGAGGGAAAGAGTTCCATTTTGCAGTATATAAATATTGTAGATGCAATGACGTCAACGTATGCGTGCTTAGAATACAAGTCAAATTGGAAAGGAAAAATAGAGCGCAATAGATGTACAAAAAAGTAGCCTAGAGCAATTTTCCCGTTCAATTTTAGTTGAACTTTTTAATTGTAAAGCAATTAAAATAACGAAATTAAAATCATTTGCATCCTAATATATGCGTGGCAAGTAGATAAAAACCACAGTAGAGTACCTACCGAGTAAAGTCTTCTAATTAAGTATTTACTGACAGATCAGTTTTATAAAATTCAATGAAAAACAACAATATTTAAAAAAAAGTTATGTCATAGGCCTATATTTTGATCACCCATAACACCTTATATTTTTCTTTACGATAGTAAAAAAGTTATTCTAACCAGCTATGTGTACGTTTTAGTGTGTTTGTACTAGGAGCTACTTATTATATTTCTTTATTTTATGGCTTCACTTGCAAGAATCCTGCCAGCTCACCTGATGGTAGGTGTCGTCACCCATAAACAACTGCAACACCGGGGGAATTGCGGGTGCGCTGCCGGCCTTTTGCAAAGGAGTGAGCTCGTTTCTTGAACGTTCCTACGTTGTATCGTATGTCACTTTCATTGTTTATTTTTTAATTAAAATCACGTGACTAAGGAACTTACAGTCCACCTGAAGGTAAGGGCTTTACATACAGGGTGGGGCAGCATAACTTCCTTATTTGTAATGCGCGCCATTCGGTCAGGTGACATCGTAGTGGAGCGCTAGTGGTCTCGTTCGAGAGGGGGGGCTATAAAGTTTAGTCGAGACAGCTCAGTCGCCATAATGCGTTGGAACAGTGAGGAGCGTGCGTTTGCTGTTGAGGCTTACTTTTCGCGCGGATGTTCTGTGATTGCAACTCAGCGCGCCTTTCGAAATCGCTTTAATTTAGCCCCGTTGGCCCCTGTTCCAGACGGAAAATCAATTGTTATGTGGGTCACTACGTTTAGACAAACTGCAAGTGTGACAAAACGAAGAACTGGAGTCCCTCGGCCCATTAGATCACCTGAGAACATTGAGGCAGTCAGAGCTTCAATGTTGCGATCACCACGGCGTTCTGCGCGCAAACATGCATCTGCCCTTGGACTTTCCAGTCGTTCTGTGCGGAGAATTCTCCATCAAGACTTACATTTCCATCCATACAAGATGGCGACTGTACAGGAACTGTCAAAACGTGACTACGATTCTCGCAGGAACGCATGTGAGATTCTTCTGGATGTCGTTCCTGAGGACGCTATTGTTTTTTTTAGTGATGAAGCACATTTTCACTTGTGTGGATCCGTGAACAAACAAAACATGCGCTACTGGGCTGACACCAATCCTCGAGAATTGCATGAAAGGCCTTTACATTCACCTAAGGTCACAGTGTGGTGTGCAATTTCCTCAGCTGCAATTATTGGTCCCTGGTTCTTTGAGGAAAATGAAGTCACAGTAACAGTGAATTCGGGCCGGTATGTAAACATGTTACAGGAATTCTTTTTACCCCGGCTGAATGCGTTGGACTTGGGAGACATTTGGTTCCAACAAGACGGTGCAACGGCACACACTGCAAGAGCATCGATGGCTGTTTTGAGAGAACACTTCCCAGAACGCCTTATCTCAATCAGGGGCGATTTGCAGTGGCCGGCCTGATCTCCCGATTTGTCCCCTTGTGACTTTTTTCTATGGGGTTTTTTGAAATCCCGTGTTTATGTGAACCGTCCAAGGACCCTACAAGATTTAAAGAACAACATCCAGGAAGAAATTGCCAACATAACGCCTGCTCTGCTTCAAAGAGTTATGACAAACACCAGAAATCGGTATACTCAATGTATAGAGAATGAGGGACGTCATCTACCTGATCTTCAAAACTAAATAAAACAAAACTTTAAGTATGTACTTACATTGTAAAAACCAAATAAAATTTTTCCGATTCATACAATGTGTTTTATTAGGTTTTAAAAAAAGGAAGTTATGCTGCCCCACCCTGTATTTCTACCCACAAATAGCACCAGTTGTATGGATGTAGTGACCCAGTATAATTACAGGCTGTAACTATTGAAGCTCAGTCCTCAGAGGTGACAACACAACCGGTGACGGTGCTTTGGTTGAAATTAGTTTAAAGTGTCGACTTGCTGCAGCAGCCACTGTAAGTTCGTTCGTAAGTAAGTTCTGCGCAGCCACGTTCGCAGTGTTTGCACAGAACCAGTTGTGAGAAATCTTTACGAACTGATAGAGAGCAATGCGAAGAGGAATCTACCGTGGAAGGACCACTCTCTCACAGAATAACTGCCATTAATTAAACTCAGGGTATTATTCTATATGCTTGGGAATCACTCAAATATATTCATAACATCAATATTCCTAATTTACTTGCTCATTATTTTGATTACTTGAATCAATAATTTAAAAAAAATATATTTAAAGATTCTGACAATTTCTAAGCGCTTTTAATCGTCGCGGGCGCTACGCTATTTTAGAGCTTATGACGGCGTTTTTTCAAGTTTTTATAGAAATTATGTATTTACTCGGATCAGTACGGCGATAGCCTTTTCGATGTGTTGTCTTAATTACCTTATAGGGGGGACTTTTGTCGTAGTTGCTAGACTTGCCAGGCAGGTTAGCCACCGCAACTTTTATTGTCTAGTTAGTTAGACGCTGCTGCCCATCTCCTGGTTTCTTTCTTTTTGTCGTCTCTCACGACTGCTACGGGACGATAAATGACAGTGGATGTTCCCACACCGCCGCTACACGGTACAGCTAATGAATAAAAAGAATAGAAAAATAAAACTTATCATGAAATATATCCATGAAATGAAATATTGAGTAAGATAATAAAATAATAAAAAGAATTTTAATAAGGTGCTGTAGAAAGCTAAATAAAACAAATACTGAGAAAGTTTTGAATCTATCTCTGAAATGTCTCTCAACAATATTTGAAGAGAAACGTGCTTCAGAACCTTCGTCTCGAGAAAATTCAAGAAAGCGGTTATAATGTAAAAAATGTTCAGTGATATAGTTTGTTGAGAATCGACATTGAAAGTACCTTCTGTGTACTAAATATCGGGAATTTGTCAATAAAACAAAAAATACAAATTATTTATCTAAATTTATTTTATCGCCTTCAAAGTAGGCCCCATCGCTTGCAATACAACATCTCCAACGCTTCACCCAGTCTTCCATACATTTTTCATAGGCTATTTGCGGTATGGCCTTTAGCTCATTCAGCGAATTTTTTGTTATGGCTTCTATCGACTCAAAACGTTTTCCTCGAAGTGGTAATTTTAACTTGGGAAATAAAAAAGTCAGACGGAGCCATATCAGGTGAATACGGTGCTTGGTTGAGAACTTTTGTTGAATTTTTCGCTGAAAACTCTTTCACTATAATGGCTGTGTGTGATGGTGCATTATCATGGTGCAGCATCCATGAGTTGTGTTGCCACAAATCTGGACGTTTTCGGCGGATACTCTCACGCAAACGCTTCATGACGCCTAAATAATATTCTTTATTCACTGTTTCTCCCTTTGGAAGGAATTCGGAGTGAACCACACCACGGTAGTCAAAAAAAACTGTCAGCATCACCTTGATTTTAGCGACTTTGCCGCGGTTGTTTGGGTTTCGGCTCGTTTTCGAGACACCATTCTGAAGACTGTTGGCTTGTTTGCATGTCGTACTCATAAACCCATGTCTCGTCGCCAGTTATTATACGTTTCATAAAGGTCGGATCCGTAGAAGCTCGGGAAACCATGTCTTCAGCGACATGCTTTCGCTGCGCTCTTTGAACAAAATTGAGCTCTTTTGGAACTAGTCGAGCGGCGACGCGTTTCGTGCCTAAAAATCAATGAGAATGTTGTCGACGGACTTAAAAGATATGTTCACTTCACTAGCCAACTCTCTCAGACTCATACGTCGATTTTCGAGCACTAGCTTTTTGATTTTGTCGATGTTTTCTTTGGTCGTAGCGGTTGAAGGTCTACCAGAACGAGGCAAGTCTACTACTACTTCTCGGCCTTCTTTAAAAGCCTTATACCATTCATAAGCCCTTGTTTTCGATATACACGATTCGCCGTAGGTATTTCGCAATATTTTTAGTGATTCACCACATGAAATATCATTCGAAACACAAAATTTAAGGCACACTCTTTGTTCAACAATATTTTCCATTGTAAAAATCGCCGAGAACTCAAAACTATGACCAACAAAAAGTGTAGTTTAAAACATTAAATGACAGATCCCGCTCAAACTTTGCGCGCTAAATCAGTACAGTGCTACCAACATGCAGTAAAAAAATTAGAACAAATTCTTTTACTAAGGTTTTCCAGCGTTCGATGGAATCCAGCATTCATCGCCGTAAAGTGACGTCGTAAGAGCATCTACTAGCACACGTCTTCCGGTAGCTGTGGTAAGAGACGTCAGACTGAAATGAAATAGAAATGATAGGGGATGGGAAACAACATCTTCTGAATCACAAGTCAAAATAATAAAACGCTTCTGTGGCCAACCTGCCTACCAAGTATGGCAAATAAGTATGTTCTATTTTCAGCGTACTCTTATGCTATTTTTATCTAGCTTATATTCCTAATATAATATGCGTGACGTCTGCCGCTGCATCCACTTACCATTAAGTAGACCGTGAGTCCATTTGTCAGAATTACTTCTATAGAAAGATTATGTAAAAAAGAAATGATTATGTCGTATGTTTCTCAAAGAGATATTCCGTGCCAAGTTTGTAACTGCCTGCTGTGCGCCTGCCATTATTCAAAGTATTAGAGGCTTTGGCTGATAAATCCCCGGGCCACATAGTTTGGATTGCTTGCGTTGCATTTCTTTGTGTTATATTATATCTTTATTTTTAAATACCACCTATGTTTGAAATACTGGATGTGTCAAATTCGACTTTAAGATCATCCCTATAACGCAATTTACGGGGGAGTCTATTTTCAGCATTAAGGATAGCCCCCCAGCCGTAGTTACTTTCCTATGATTAACTTTTAAATATCCTATAGCTTTTACAAAGTTACAACATCATAATTTAAGAGTTCATTATAATTAGAATTAATGATACTCACACAACCCTTAACTATTTCGCTTCATTTAAATTTAATATCGCTGCGTGTCGCGTGCCAAATTGTAACGATTTAAAACGACTACATGACTTTAATTAAACGGTTTTTGAAGTTAAAGTCGCAGCTGAGAATGAAACTTTACGACTGGCTTTTGAAAATGTCTTTTGTATGAAGACTTTTTTTGAAAATGTCTTTTGTATGAAGTCTTTTGTAGGAAGACTTTTGTATTAAGACATTTTAAATAATAAGCTGTGATCGCCACGTCGTTAAATTTGTTATGAAAATTCTAGTTTTCTGGGAACCCATGGAATTTTGCTAGCAATTTTATATTTTTAGTTTGAAGTACTTATTGCTAAGCCACTGCGCCAAATAGCTGTCAATTTAGGAGTTAAGAGTTTAAATATCTTTTAATTTTAAATAACAAATGTTTCATGTATTAATATATTCAAAGTAATTAGGCAGAAAGCAGAGACATTTTGCAACTCAGTAGAGTGCTTTGAAACTTTTAATGACAAATCACCATGCAGAACGAACACTTTTACATTACGCGTCTCAAGTTTTATTCATTTTCATGAATAATTCTTAATTACAACGAAAATTATGTTACTTTTAAGGAATGTTTTACAAAACTTATACCACGAAATAATTCTTAATTTTGATGTCGGTTGTTCTTAATGCCTACGTTCTACTGCTGGGCAAGGAACTACTTTCTGGAGTGCTATGGAGCAATTATTACTATTTTATTTGACAGAGTGACGCTGTAGCTATAATGTAGTCTTCCCCAGTTGCGCCGACCTACTGGTGCTTCAACCATAATATAGCAGCAGCGTGGCTGTTCACGTAAAAAAACCTGCATCTACAGCCATCTTTAAACAAACAAGACTACAGCTGCGTCGTCAGCTCTGAGGACTAACAGGGAATGCCTAACAGCCTGTACTCTGTGTAAACTATGTATTCTAATTAATTTTAATTGTTACAACAGATCACTGCGGTCGGATTCTGTGTTCCTGATAATTTCGTCGTCATTTCGTAAGCCTCTTTACAACTGCAACGAACTGCGGAGCGAAGTATCGGAGCGAAACAAAAAGCTTGTTGCGAATGTTAATTGTACGTTGTTTAGATTTATTATACGCAAAAAAATTTACACGAGAGCAAGGCATGTGTAAGTTTGTGGAAATGGACAGACAAGTTTTCAATTAAAAATACCGCCTTCAATTTATTTTACGAATACACATATAAAAGAACATACTTACACTAAAAGATAAGAATAAAATAACGAGGCACGGACACGTTTTATTTTTATTTTATTTTTATTTTATTCTTATTGGAAAACTTACAGCTAACATTAACAGTAAATAAATGAATAACAACTAGAAGGCCATTTAAAAGTTTTCACCTATAGACAATGTGAACTTAAAAACAACAATTCCAGTCGGTAAAAGATAAACATAGATTAAGACAAATACAGTAAATTAACTAAATTAAACAGAAAAACATTCAACAAAAGAATTTTTTTTTTCTGAATACATTTCTATTTAAGTGAAGTGGCAAATACACTCGCAGTCCATCTGATGGTAAGTGCCTCCTGCAGCTGCAGACAGCTACAAAAAAGAAGGCTACAGATGTGTTCTCACCTCTGAGGACTCAGATGGAATGCCTCAGCCTGTAATTACACTGGCACTCCCAACTCTTCAGACGGAAGCAGCAGTGTAGACACTGCTACTTAGTGGCAGATGTTGGCAGTGGCGTAGCAAAGGGGGGCGGCGGGGGCGGGCCGCACCGGGTGTCACCTTTTTTGGGGTGATACCAACCCGGTCTCTCAACTTTAAGAACATTATACAAGCAAAAAAAAAATCGCTAGCAGAAAAATTTCTTTTTCGGGGATTCCTCCACTAGCACTAGCCTAGCTCTATGTATAATTCGAAGATTCCCGCAAAAGAGCCTGAGGCTGTCGTGGGGGATTCCCCGTTTCATACTCGCGATCTTTGATATCTCAGTTGCAACTGTTGTTCATGACGGTTTGCGTGTCCGTAGCTTCAGGAGTCCGGAGTTTCAATAAATTAAAATTAATAAAAAACCATTTTCGAGCAACAATGACCCAATCGTGGATTGGCAATCTTGGTATATTAGCCATCGAACACGAGGCAATACAAAATATAAATTTCGATGAAGTTATTGCTGAGTTTGCAGCTGTCAAAGCTAGAAAAAAGAAATTTTAATTGTATAACAATTCCTTTTCTGTCTTAGTTGTTATTATTTTGTTATTTCTTCAATATTATAAATAATAAGTGATCCATGTCCTTTATCACATAAAATTTATTGCTTTTTACTTTCGATGGGGTGACACCACCAACTTCCGCACCGGGTGCCACCCAAGGTCGCTACGCCACTGGATGTTGGTAAGAAGTGGTAACAATACAGACGGACTGCTAGTCAGAGAAATGGTCCTATCACCTAGAACATACTGCATTCAAATACAGAGTACGAAATAGCCTATTAAAATTCCACGTAATTCCACTCATACGTCATGACATTATAATCAGTTAAATCTTGTAGGTACCTGGAAAAACCATGCTGCAGCAAGCATGGCACGGCTCACGGAAAAGACAACACTTGCGCAGCAAAAATAACAAATTGGTATTATAATTTGCTGATGCCTTTGACAAGAAAGATGAACAATCGAGATGCGGGTGTACACGCTGTCCAGTGATGAAGTGAGGACCTAATTTTAATATTTTGAAAAATAGCCTAAACAAATTTTTAAGGCAAATTTTACTTTGACATACTTTGCTCCTAAAATAGATAAAGGCGCTATATTTTCTCTGATAAAAACAAGACAAAATTGATTTCGTATAGTGTTTAATTACAAAATCATAAAACCAAAACTATATTACGAAATTGCAAAATTCTGGGATTCTTATAGTTTTCGTATAGTTTCTATTGTCCACTAAATAGATGATTGATGATTGTTTAGTAAATAGACCAATAGTTACTAAAGAAATACCATAAACAATTTTATTATATTCTTTCCATGACTATTTCAACCATCTTGTCTTGAAAGCATACTTTGCCAGTTGTATTAAAATAACCCATTAAGATTTTTCTCACTTGCTGCCCCTCATAAGTATTCCTTTCACGAGTTCGATGAAGAGAAGTTAGGGCACCTTGTTGTTGCCAGTCTCCAGGTCTAAATATTTTTGATGTTGTAAGTCTTCATAGTCAACACTTGAAAGGGTCCAATAAATTTTCGACTTTTGTCTAAGAAATTTGTGTAACGCACAACTGGCTATAAACCTCCTAAAAAACATACGGTACTGTTATGTTTGTACCTGGCAGTATAAATTATTCTGGCAACTTAATGTCATCGTTGATAAGTTTTTCATAGAACCTGATGGCTTTGGGTACTCCTCCATCTGACATACTTCAGTAACATATACATTCCTTAATATCTGAAACGGCGATCGCATGGAATAGGCCGCTTCCATCGGGAGGCATTGGAATAATTCAGTGTAAGATAAGTATGTCACCCACCCATAACTCTGTTGTACGACTCATTTTACAATATACTTAATATAAAGATAATTATTTAAAACGATTACATAACAAATTACCTGTTATCTATTGAATTCTCAAGAAAATTTGTTATCATACCAATAAAGTCTCATTCTCACTCATTCACAGTTAGGTATACATTAGGTACTTATATGTTTCTACAAAAAAAATGTGTACAGAAATGCAAATGAAATCGCATCTGAACAAATTAATTTCATAATCTATAGGTATTGCATGGCACAAGATGGCGTCTTAGGAATAATTTGTTTTATTATTAATTTATAATACTTTTTTTTATTGATTAAGTATCTTATTAACCGATGAAAAGTAATACCTTGGTTTTTTCTGACATTTCTTGAATAATTTGTGCAATATCTAAGTACACACGACGGCATATTTTTATCAAGAGTTTTTTTTTTAAATCAACGCAACACGTGACAACTCTACAAGCGCCTAGCGAGTGACTGATTTAAGTGCGGTGTATGCACCGCAGTTGAGTGGAACAGAGTAGCTGAATGCAGTGTCGCCTCTAGTACGTAGTACATAATATCTCAATGGGAATGCTTTTTTTAATAACGAAGAAAGGGTAACAAAGAACATAATATATGCTGCAGAGATGATTGGCAGAGTCGGGAAGGGACGCCCTAGACAAAAGTTTTTCGAAGAAATTGGCGATATATTGAAGATGGGCATAACTAAGAGCACCCTTAATTGCGGAGCATGTGTGCGTAGGTATATGGATGTAAAGGAGTGTTTGTGTATATAAAAAGGCCGTAGAGCTATTTATAGCCCAAACCTTGACAACATTACTATAAAAAGTAGTTTATTATTAGTCCCACATTTCAACTTAGAGAGTGTTTCAATAACGAAGTCCCGTGAAAAATATCCGAACCAAAATGAATAGTATGGAATTCCACTTTTTAGTGGTAACGTGGCGTTCCATCTTAGTCTTCAGGAGTGGCAACGCATCCGCATTTTGATTCTTGATCGAGGATAGATGTACTTGTCTATAGGCCACAGCATCCACATACCGGTCTTTGGTTCTCTACACTCACTACACTAAACACAACATGATACTGTTGTTTCAAGCTGATATTTTGTGAGATATTCGAGCCAACCCAGATCTAACCAACCGGATCGTATTGCAGCAATAATGTGGCTGCAACTTGGCTTTAACCCATAAAAGGATTAAAATCTATATTGAATAATGTTCTTACGACAATACGACACACAAGCCTCCGATTAAAATATTTTATCACATGTTTGAAGTCACGTTGTAATTGTACCAACCAGCAGCCTCGTAATCCTAGCAAGCTTGATAAGTATTACTGTAAGTAGTGGTACATCTATATGTCTGTCTGTCCGCGCTAACCTTAGGACTGGTTAAACTGGTTAAAACTTCACGAACAGATGGAGAACAATTCTAGGAGTGATCTTAGCTGTATTTTTAGGGTTCCGTAGTCAACCCTAATACCTACCTACCCTACCTACCTAACCCTAATAATTCCGTAGTCTGTCCGTCTGTCCGTCCTCGCTTAATCTCTGTGACCGTTAGCACTAGAATGCTGAAATTTCGTACCAATATGGGTATCAATCACGCCGACAAAGTGGTAAAATAAAAATTGGAAAAAAAATGTTTTATTAGGGTAGCCCCCCTATATGTAAAGTGGGAAGTGATTTTTTTTTAATTTAAACCCTAACGTGTTATATATTGTTGGATAGGTATTTAAAAATGAATAGGGGTTTACTAAAATAATTTTTTGATAATGTCAATAATTTCGGAAATAATCGCTCCAAAAGTAAAAAACAATGTGCCCCCCCCCTCTAACTTTTGAACCATAAGTTTAGAAAATATGAAAAAAATCTGAAAAGAAGAACTTTATAATGACTTTCTAGGAAAATCATTTTGAACTTGGATGGAAACAACAGTACCCACTACCGGGAGCAGTTGCAGGAGCGCGGAGCGCTGCTGGAGCGCGAACATAATGGATACCCACCTTTAAACTCATAAGTGGGAACACTTATTGTGACGGACGGGAAACTACGGAACCCTACACTGAGCGTGGCCCGACACGCTCTTGGTCGGTTTTATTATCCTTAGCTTTCTTTCTCCTTTCGTTTCCTGCTGTCGCTTCTATATCGTCTATCTACCTTGCTCTGGGGCGCCCTCTTTTGCTTATTCCCTCTGAACCTTTCCATATGATTGTCTTTAGTGTCCATCTTTTGTCTGTATACCTTGCGATATGTCCTGCCACGCCGGCGGGCGATGACGGTTAGTGGACATCCTTACACTGCACGGGTCTACGGTTAGTTTAAACACGGCAAGGTTTTTTAAAGCAATGTGTATGAATCACCTGAATGAGAAATTTTTAATGCAGTTAACTTAACCATATAAAACTAACGCTGTAGAGAGTAGTCGCTGAGCAGCTCGAGTACCAGATAATGACTGCACCGGCGGCGGCTTAAGTTAACTGCAAAGTTAACGAGACTGTACTTTGCACGCTTTTTGAACTGCAAGTCAATTGAATATGAATTGGAACAAGTATAGAATAAAATATGTTAATATATAAAAATGTGCGTGTGTTCACCTCAAAATACAGGGAAAAATAATTATGCTTTAGGCTTTCTTTTGGTACAGCTATTACATTATTTTCTTTATTACTCTAAGCCAGTGCTTAGCTACAATTCCACCTGATGGTAAGTGGTGATGTGGCCTGAAATGGTGAAGCGCACTGACTTAACAAAAACCTATTCACTCTTGCCTTGAAGACACCCATAATGTACTCGGATAGAAAGGCTGATGCTGGCACTTTATTCCACTCATTTATAGTACGCATGATGAACGACGTAGCAAACTGTTTGGTTCGAATCCGTGGTAAGTCAACAACGAAAGAGAGGAGACTAGTTGAACGTCTGGTTGTCCGGTGGTGGAAGAGAGGGAGGAATTAAATAATGTAATTCCTGCGAAACGTTCCGAAATGCATCCTGTAGAAAACCGAAATGCTGGCTACTTTGCGCCTGTGGTCGAGGCTGGTAAGATTGACCAAACTCGAGTCACCAATTAACCTCTTAGCACGCCTTTCCACTGAGTACAAAGCTGCTAGGTGGCATTTTGCAGTACCAGCTTATATAAGGCGGCAATAATGTCCTCCAGACCGAATTTCGGCCACGGTGGCCTGCCTCAACGGAGGCTAGCCATCGGCGCAGGACAGGATTATAGTGCCCAAGTGTATGCGCAAGCAAAGATGTACTGTCTATTCCCTCACTCTCGTAATCCGATGGGACCGGAAACCGACACGACCGGGAGAGAGATCTTACGCAGGACCAACGGCTTTACGTGCTTTCCGACGCACGGGGGTGAGACACCGCCAATTTACTGCATCCGGGCAGCTACTGAGAATTTTTCGACAGAAAAACTCAATTCTACTAATTAGCTACGCTGCAGCTATATAGCAGCAACCAATACCACATGCACGACCAGACTTGCGCTTTATATAAAGGAAGCAGCTGTGAAACATCCTATTTTTTCCTTTCGGTAAACATGTCACACGACATGCTTGGAACTCTGACACGTCATCATAACATTTATATACTCCACAATAGAACTCCTTCCCTCTACTCCCAGTTAGTTACCGGTTACTCGACTCCGAGGATTCAGTAATTCCTTCATGAGGCAATGTATACGCTTTTACAACGGAGTACCAGATAATATGCAGGCCTTATCTATCTAAACGTTTAAAATTTTTAGTAAACAGAAATTGTTCAATAAGGGTGTATTCTGTGATAAGGTTTATTATACTGAAGAATTAATGATTGATAATAACATATGGGAATCGCTCCCACCCTCTTTCTAATGCCGGTTGTATAAAATAATATATTGTAAATTGATTTTATTTAAAAAAAATGTCCGGCCAGTTTTCTTGCTGGTTCATCCCAGGACAGAAGTTTTTTTCAGACCAGTGGTAAATGTAAAAATTCACTTTTAATATTATTATTGTTATCTATTTAAAAAAAAACAAAATTAAAGTACCGACAAGAAAAAAGCAAGTTAGATAATTTTTCAAATTAAAAAGAAATATGATGCATGTAAGTTAAGTAGTAAGTATTAAGCAATAAAAGTGTGTACGCAATGCCTTAAACAAAACATTGATTTTACTATTTTTACAATTAACATTTTTAATATTTATACCTTACCTCGTTACCTCGTTGTCCTTATTTAACAACTTTAAAAATGGTACTGTTACGAGCTTGAGGTTCGTGACAATAAAAATTGCCGATAAAATTACCTAAATTAACCTTTAATTTACTTTATACAAATTAAAGTTAAAAACACTAATAATTAAACACACTAAATTACTTAATTTCGCTCCGAAGCTTCGCTTGTGCCGCCGAGTTAAACTCTGTCTCGATCGCATCTTCCGCCACCTATTTATTCAAATCAGCAAAACATCCGGAATGTTCAAGTAAACACGCGCAAGGTACCGAGAAATCGAGTATAGATTTTCTAGAAACTTAGTTCTTCGGGCGGCGCTGTCGGTCGAGAGATCCGCGATGTCATTCTCTGCAAAGCCCCCCCCCCCGCTCTCGCTCCTGACACTAGATGGCGCTAGTTGACTTATTCACACAACACTGTCCCCTCCTAAGACATGCTCGTCCCGAGCATTATCGGTCCCATAATAACGCGCCAAGCGATCCACATGGACGATCTTAGGAGTCCCTCTTGCGCCTTTCTGTATCCGGTAGGTCACATCGTTGATCCTGGTTACAATCCGGTACGGGCCGTCCCATTTAGCTTGAAGCTTAGGAGATTTCCCTTTGCTGCGGACTGGATTGTGCAACCACACTAATGAACCTTCGTTGAACCCTTTATTGTTCATTTTGCGGTCATACCGGGTTTTCATTTTCTCAGACATTTGCTGGCCCGATTGTCTGACGTGCTCATAAATGTCATTCATTTTGTTCCGCAAGTCATATGCATAATCGGTTATACTGCGTGGGGCATCAGGTGCTATCCCAGTGATCAGGTCTGCAGGCAGCCGTAATTCTCTTCCAAAGTTTGCGAAAGCTGGTGTCACTGCTGTACTTTCGTGAACAGAACTTCGATATGACAACAAAAACGGTTGTATGTGCTTGTCCCAATCTCGTTGCCGATTGTCTACAACTTTTGCTAGGTACCTCTCCAATGTCTGATTAAATCGTTCCACCATTCCATCAGATTGCGGGTGATAAGAAGTCGTTCTTGTTTTATGAGTACCCATAACTCGGCAAGTTTCCTGGAATATTTGAGACTCAAAATTCCTTCCTTGATCGCTGTGAATCTCTAAAGGTACTCCAAAACGACAGAAGACTTCATGAACTAGTTTATCTGCAACTGTTGAAGCTTCTTGATTTGGAATGGCGAAAACTTCTGGCCACTTAGTGAAGTAATCCATCACAACCATGAAATACTTGTTACCGCTTTTACTCTCCGAAAACGGCCCCGCCACGTCAATGGCTATTCTCTCCCATGGTGCACCAACATTGTACAACTTCAATGCACCTCTACTACGAGTCTGAGGTCCCTTTACAGCCGCACAACTTGTACATTTGCGACACCAGTCCTCGACATCGTTTCGACAGTGGACCCAGTAAAACCGTTCTCGGATCTTCAGTAGAGTTCGTTTAACTCCCAGATGGCCTCCTGAATAATCATTATGGTACAGCTGTAGAACATCCGGTACTTTAGCTTTAGGGACAACCATTTGTAAATGACAGCTGTCTCCCCGAACATTTTCCCATTTACGGCACAGAACTCCACCCTGAAGCAGCAAGCTATCCCACTGGGCCCAATAGCTTTTAGTGATCGAACTCATCGCTGAGACGTCGCTCCACTTGGGCTTGGGAGCACTGGCCTTCATCCATTCCAGGATCGGCTTGACGTCCGGATCTTCCTGCTGTGCACGTTGTAAGCTGTCCTTCCACTCGTTGCTGAGGTGGTCTGCCCTGAGCATCCTCACGGATACCACTCCCTTACTCTCTTGCCTAGTACAATGTTTGCAATCTTCAGGACAAGGTCTTCGTGATAATGCATCTACGTTGCCATGAGATTTCCCGCTGCGATGTTCGATCTCAAAGTCGTATTCCTGCAGTAGTTCAATCCACCTCGCAACTTGTCCTTCTGGATTTTTAAACTGCAATAGCCATTTTAGTGCAGCATGGTCAGTTCGTAAGTGAAATTTTCGCCCCAGAAGATATTTGCTAAAATGCTGCAACGACTTTACCACAGCTAGCAATTCGCGTCTTGTGACACAATAGTTCCTTTCCGGTTTTGACAACGACTTGCTGAAGTACGCTATCACGACCTCTTGGTCACCATTCCGTTGAGACAACACACCGCCACGTCCTATATCACTTGCGTCTGTGTCAACTACAAATTCTTTGCTTGCATCAGGGTATCCCAAAATAGGTGTTTTGCACAGACTGTCCTTGAGCTCCTGGAATGCGATATTACAACTTTCATCCCAGCAGAAATGTCGCTTCTCCTCGGTTAGCTTATGCAGAGGTTTGGCTATATCTGCAAAGTTCTTCACAAATCGCCGGTAATAGGAGCACAAACCCAAAAATGCTCTAACCTGCGTCTTGTCTTTTGGAACCGGCCAATCCTTTACAGCTGCAATTTTCTCTGGATCCATGCGGATACCTTCTTCCGACACTACATATCCCAAAAACTTGACTTGCCGTTTGAACAGTGAACATTTCTTCGGACTCAGCTTGAGATTGGCACTCTGAATCTTCATGAGCACGCGTCCCAGGTTTTCAAGGTGTTCCTCAAACGTACGGCCCACGATGATGATGTCATCCAAGTAGACCAGACAGGCATCGCCAATTAGCCCGGTAAGTACAAGTTCCATCAGCCTTTCAAACGTTGCTGGAGCATTGCACAACCCAAACGGCATTACTTTGAATTGCCACAGACCCTTTCCCGTCGAGAACGCAGTTTTCTCCTTGTCCTTGGGGTCAATTTCAACTTGCCAGTAGCCACTTTTTAGATCCAGCGTGCTAAACCATTTTACTCCTGTAAGCATGTCCAGCGTGTCATCAATTCTTGGCAAGGGATAGCTGTCCTTCTTTGTAACGTCGTTCAGACGGCGGTAATCAACACAGAACCGCATGCTGCCATCCTTCTTTTTCACCAGCACCACTGGCGAACACCATGGACTAGAGGAGGGTTCAATAACACCATCCTTCACCATTCCTTCAATCATGGTTTCCACTTCCTTTTCACGTGCTACCGGCAATCGTCTTGGCCGCTGACGGATAGGCAACTCTTCACCTGTGTTTATTTTGTGTTGAACTAAACCAGTCTTTCCTATGTCAGCATCGTTTGACGAGAATACATCGGCGTACTCGAGTAACAACTTCTTCGCCTTGACCAATACGTTCAGGGACAGAACACTGTGACAGTCTTCCAAAAGTGTGGTCACTCTCGTTTCTGCATCCTTGCTGGGGGTCCCACTCGACGACGATGCTTCGCTCGTTCCCGCGCCCGCACCCGCGCTCTGCCACCGCTGCTGCGCTACCTCCTGGCGGTGTCGCAGCGCGCGCGCGGCGCTGACTGCGAGGCGCAGCGCAGCGGGCGCGCGTCCGTGCGCACGCAGCGCCTCGATGCGCGCGCCCAACACCGGCAGGTGCTCATGCCACAAAGGTTGTCCTAGTTCGTTGAACTTGGGGTAAGGCTGTAGTGTGTTGGTTCCTGAACTGCCTGCTTTGTCCGGCTTCTCAAAGTCGCAGTACTCATCACTGCTGAGAATGCTTTTCAAATGTTCGTTTTCCCAAGAAATGTCCACTGCATCTAAGGCCTTGTGGAATACAGTCCGGGGAGTGGTTTGAGGTGGAGGCCTTTGGTTATGAAGTCTGAGTCTTTTGCTGGCTCTTCTGTACTCTCTTTCATAATTGTTTGGTCTAGAATCTTCATCCGAACTCTCAGAATGAGAATGCATTTCTCTCCTTTGTCTTTCTCTATGTCTTTCTCTGTCCCTCTCCTCGCGTTCACGCAGTCTCTCTCTGTCCCTCTCTTCTCGATCACGATGCCGTTCTCTATCTCTGTCCCTGTGGTCTCTGTCGCGATCCCTCTCGTTTCTCTCCCTTTCTCTTGCATACAAAGGAAAGGAACGGTAATCTGGGTCCTCAGTGGGACACACCTCCACTGCAGACCATTTTTCGAGCAGCTGCCTCCATTGCACCCTGTGATGCTTGTTGCTGCCTGGGTCCAGCACTATGCTGACCCATAGAGCGCCCAATTGTTCCCAAAGCTGCCTACACTTCTCCGTCATCGGCGTGTTTTGGTTCCTCCAGAGTAAAAGGCGCGGGTCGGAGAGAAATTGTTCAGTCATGAGCATAAGCATCCTTGGTCCATTGGAGTCTTGTGCTCGGAGCATTTCTCTTACCTTAGAAAACGCGGTTTGGGGTATAATTGCCCTAACCTTTAACTAAAGATTGTCGATCAACCAATGTGGGTATATCCATTATAATAACTCGCCACCAGAAGTCCACAGAATGATGACCAGTATTGCATCCGTTCACTCATCAACTCGTCTGATAAGCGTACGCATGGTCCCATTATAACCCAATAAAGCTATGTTCATAAAAGCATCTGCAATTGCACTGTATGGAATAATATAAAACATTTGGTTGCGCCACAAATGTGCGCTCATGTTATAAGTCAATTTTAAAAGTATTAAAATACATAACCTTATTACTATTACTTCTAATTTTCGGTAATTTTATGTCAACCGTCAATAAAAAAAAGTTTGGAAAATCCAAAAGTGCACGACTAATAATCCACATAAGTAGATAAATACTCATGTGTCATAGTGCTAATATGATCGTAAAAAATGTAGAAAAAAACTCTCGATCAACAATTGAAAATATTTTTTGAATTTTACTATGTTATTATTATTTAGATTCAATTTTTTATTATTATTGTTAATTGAACAAACTTTTAACAGAATCGTTCTAAAACGATCAAAAATAAAGTTTTATATTACTTAATTTTACTTTTAGCTGGTACAGCTACGCTGCAGCTATATTACAGTTGTAGCACGAACCGGTTGACATGACCAGGGAAGGATCACGCTCTCACAGAACACCAGCGTTAAATAGCAGCTTAACGCTGCTGTGTTTCGTTTGGTAAAAGCAGAGAACCGGATACCCTATTTACTTGAAACCAGGCATTTGATGTTAGTCCTCACGGGTGACAACGCATTTGCATTTTGATTCGTTATTGAGGATAGTATGTTTATATATAAAACCTACGTACTTTTAGCGAAACAATATATTGAAATGAAAATCTGTGATTAAAAAAAATAATAATATCTTACCTTGGTCAAATATGTACCAAATTTGGGTTTTGGAATATTTTGTATTTCTACAGCAAGGCTGCTTAAGCAACGGAAATTTCGGACATTCTCAGCCGAAAAAAATAAATTATTATCAAAGAAAACAAAATTAAAGAGCTATTTAAATTGCATGGCTTGCCAAATGATATAATTATAATAATAAGCTTTTTATTTGTCTCAGTTTACACATGTTATTAAAAAAATAAAGTTACAAACTTAACTTAGAAACATACAGTAACATAACAGTAATGAGACAAACTGGCCTGTGACTCAGCTACGTGGTGATTTTAGGTCACCGCTGGTATTCTGCCACAGCCGACTATTTTAAAAACACAGTATATTAACCTAATTTTGGCATTGACGTAATACAACTAAAGAATAGACTAAAATGTTTATTCATATGTGCTGTGCAAATTTAGTAAGTAGTAGGTAAAGGAGACAATCGCCTCTGGGCCTACCAGAAACTTCAACGTATATGAAGAGATTTTTAATAAGTATAAGATTAACCCTTCACTTCCTACCCCTAATTTCAGATACATATCTACCTACCTGGAGTCTCACAGACTCCATTACTTTGAACATTTAGAAAAAAAATCTGTGATGTGGGGTGACTAATTGAAATAAAGAAACATTATTATTAATATCTTTTATTCATATTAAACTTATAAAAATAAGAAAAAATCAATGTCATTCATAACCAAAACTAAGTTTCTTTTTTCGCTGACTAAAATAACTTAAAAAAAGTAACATTCTTATAACATGAGATCTGTAATAAAAGTGATCAAAAATTAGGAACTTTCCTTATTCAATTTTTAAAGTTCGGTAAATAATAAGCATAATCTAAAAAAAAAGTTGCCATAATGGATATATTTTTGCAAAATTGCAATGTTCTTTTATATTTTTTCAACACAGGAAATACATGTCATGTGGGAGCACTCTAGGCAAATGGGATTCTTGCACATGAAACATAAGTATTGTGTCTTACGTTTTTTTTTTGGATTACATACAGAGCAGTATTTGCGTATTGTTAACTTTTCTGGTGCATCAGCACTACACCCTGCAAAGTCAGGAAGTGCTTCTTGGTCTAGTTTCGTCACTCGACGAAGAGAAAGTCTTATGTCACGCTGAATCGTCGTCAATTTCTCTCTACGCTCCATGTCTCGATAGCTGTCCAGCAAGCGTTTTCATAAATTGAAAACGAGTTTAAGGCTTTTCCAATTGGGTAAATAAGTATACCATATACGTATTGGATGCTGATATATCCAGTAATCTGTAAAATATGGCAAGTGGCCATCTGCGCGTGCGGCGACCCGTCGAATAGTTTGAGCATCTTTGATCTAACAAATCAACTCCGATTTTGGTATGGTTATAAAATAGTATGATTTATGGTTTTTTGGTTGCTTGATCTACATCTGGTGTATGATGCATGCTTGAAATAACAATGACTGCTTTGTTTATTTTTGGTACAAATGATGCGATTGATATGTGTTTCGTAAAATCAAAGAGAGATGTTTCAAGCTCTCGCTGACGTGAAGGCAAGAACTGGGGTGGTATGTCACGTTGATTTTTTTTTTTGACGAAGAAAAATTAGAAAGCGTGCTCTGGGCTTGGACTCGGCCTCTACTAAATTCGCGTCTTCATCACCCTCAATCTCGGAGTCAGATGCGGAGTCACAAGACCGTACATAATCCCCACCGGTATCTACTTCCACATTACTGCAATCTTCGTTGAACGTATCTTCTTCATTTGAAGAATGTTCATCCTCCAACCAACGCATGATAATTTCATCTTTTGATGTCATTTTCAACTAAAACAAAAAAAAGACATTTCCTTAAAAAGTCACGTAACTACCTACTCGGAGTCTCTCAGACTCCACGTAAAAGTTTTTTACTTACCAAAAAGCAGTGCGCGCACGTTTGTCCTCGAAGAGCGCAGGTGCGGAACTGCTGGTACCTAGCGGGGTGGAGGTACAAGGACGCACGAAGGACAAAGACGCACACACGTAAAGTTATAAACAAAAATAAATTCGATGGAGTCTGAGAGACTCCGGGTAGGTAGTTAAGTTATAACAATCGATATTTTCAAAAGTTATCGTGTAACGTACAATTGAAGCAAAATGACGCTTCGCAAAGTTTTGTAAATTGGTTGAAACCACAGAAATCTAAAATTTAGATTTCTGTGGTTGAAACGTTAATTCGTTTTATTTCAGCGTTGATTGCTTCCGTTTCAATTATTATGTGGAAAAATAGCTTGTTATATTTAGGGAACAAAATTTTTCTCAAGATAAAAATGTGTAGCGAGTTTGTTGTCCACTGTATAGTGAGTTACGAATGTTTTTTTTTTTATTAGCACATGTTTCCATGAATACTACACATGGAACAAAATTTATTTATCGAATTTTATCGTTTAATTACAATCGGAAGATTATTCGTGAGTCAGTAATTTTGGTTTTCATATTATTTACGATGTAAAAGTACTAATCAACCAAAACATAACAAAACAAAGTCTTGAAAATGCGCCTGGCTGTCAGTCTGTCTGTCTGTTCTACAACTACTTTGGAAACGATAATTAACGTTAATTTGTGTTTTATATCCTTACACAACTAGTTTAAAACATCTAGACATGCGGTAGCGTGTGAAGCCAAGTTTAAGCAGAACGGCGAGCCGCACCGTGTGTAATATTACACGAACCATTTGGAGCCACTTTTGACCCCCTCATAACTCAAAAACTATTACACATAAACGTTTCAAATATTATACGCACATATATTGAGACTTGCAAGATATATATGTACTTCAAATTTCGTAAACACATCTCAAACGGTTATTTAGATATTAACGTCTAAAAATCGTCATTTTTATCACTTACTGACCCATGGATCAAAACTCTAACCCAGTTCCAGATGATCTATAAAGTTCAAATTTGGCATGCAGATAGGTAATTAGGTGAATACAAAGGAATAAATCAGAAACTGATAAATTTTTATCATTTTATTACAATTTTTCACTTAATTGATTCTATTAGGAACATGTACACAGCGCGCGGTACGCCGCCGGAGGATCGGGGTGGAAGCGGTGCGATAAAACCTTGACGCGAACGTGTTCTAGGTCCGAGCGAGTGGCAGATGGCACTGGCAGGTGGCAGCAGCGTTCATAAATGCGAGCGCCGTTTTGCTGTCCGGTTGTCTCTCGATATCTGACCTATGAGTTGGCGATTTATGCTACGAAATTCATAGGTTTTCTTAAAACATACTTATATATTTGTGGTTATATTATTATTACAATTCTCTTAGTACGTACGCACTGCGTGTCTAGATGGTATAGGAAATAGTTTAAATAAAAAAAATAGTATAGTTAGTAGTAGGTATGTATACCTAACTGTGAATGAGTGAGAATGAGACTTTATTGGTATGCTAACAAATTTTCTTGAGAATTCAATAGATAACAGGTAATTTGTTATGTAATCGTTTTAAATAATTATCTTTATATTAAGTATATTGTAAAATGAGTCGTACAATAGAATTATGGGTGGGTGACACACTTGTCTTACACCGAATTATTCCAATGCCTCCCGATGGAAGCGGCCTATTCCATGCGATCCCCGTTTCAGATATTGAGGACTGTATATGTTACAGAAGTATGTCAGATGGAGGAGTACTCAAAGCCATCAGGTTCTATGAAAAACTTATCAACGATGACATTAAGTTGCCAGAATAATTTATACTGCCAGGTACAAACTTAACAGTACCGGATGTTTTTTTCCTAAAAACTATCTCCTGATAGTGCATTTGCACTTGAAACAAATATAATGAAACCATTCCCCGATAAGAACATCACTATGGAGAAAAGCGTATTCAAATATCGTCTGTGCCGAGCTAGAAGAGTTGTTGAAAATGCTTTCCGCATTCTTGCTTCACACTTCAGAGTATTTAGGTAACCTATTAGCGTTAAAATTAAAAATCTGAATGCAATTGTTATTGCCAGTTGTGCGTTACACAAATTTCTTAGACAAAAGTCGAAAATTTATTGGACCATTTCAAGTGTTGACTATGAACTTACAACATCAAATATTTAGACCTGGAGACTGGCAACAACAAGGTGCCCTAACTCCTCTTCATCGAACTCGTGAAAGGAATACTTATGAGGGGCAGCAAGTGAGAAAAATCTTAATGGATTATTTTAATACAACTGGCAAAGTATGCTTTCAAGACAAGATGGTTGAAATAGTCATGGAAAGAATATAATAAAATTGTTTATGGTATTTCTTTAGTAACAATTATTATTATTATTATTATTATTATTATTATTATCAGAGAAAATATAGCGCCTTTATCTATTTTAGGAGCAAAGTATGTCAAAGTAAAGTTTGCCTTAAAAATTTGTTTAGGCTATTTTTCAAAATATTAAAATTAGGTCCTCACTTCATCACTGGACAGCGTGTACACCCGCATCTCGATTGTTCATCTTTCTTGTCAAAGGCATCAGCAAATTATAATACCAATTTGTTATTTTTGCTGCGCAAGTGTTGTCTTTTCCGTGAGCCGTGCCATGCTTGCTGCAGCATGGTTTTTCCAGGTACCTACAAGATTTAACTGATTATAATGTCATGACGTATGAGTGGAATTACGTGGAATTTTAATAGGCTATTTCGTACTCTGTGTTTGAATGCAGTATGTTCTAGCTGATAGGACCATTTTTCTTAACAGTCCGTCTGGGTTGTTACCACTTCTTACCAATTTCTGCCGCTAAGTGCAGTGTCTACGCTGCTGCTTCCGTCTGAAGAGTGCTAGTGTAATCACAGGCTCAGGCGTTCCATCTGAGTCCTCAGAGGTGACAACGCAGCTGTAGCCTTCTTTGCTTGTAGCTGTCTGCAGCTGCAGGAGGCGCTTACCATCAGATGGACTGCGAGTGTGTTTGTCACTTCACTTAAATATAAATGTATTCAGAACAATTGCCCGTGCCTCGTTATTTTATTCTTATCTTTTAGTGTATGTTCTTTTATATGTGTATTCGTAAAATAAATTGAAGGCGGTATTTTTAGTTGAAAACTTGTCTATCCATTTCCACAAGCTTACACATGCCTTACACTCGTATAAATTTCTTCGCGTAAAATAAATCTAAACAACGTAAAATTAACTTTCGCAACAAGTTTTTAGTTTCGCTCCGACACTTTGCTCCGCAGTTTGTTGCAGTTGTAAAGAGGCTTACGAAATGACTCCCAGTTGTAATGAAACTTTATTGCACTTGTAAATATTGTTTAATAAAGTCAAGCATGGGTTTGGTTTTGTAATTTTTAACACCATAGAGTCATGATGTAGCTGTATTACGGTTTTAACACAGCTTGACCGGGGAACCACCACGCTCTCAAAGAATACTGGCGTAAAATAGCAGTTGAATGCTGCTTTTTTTCTTATGTTGTGTGTGAATAACTGGAGACCTATTTTACCAAAAACGAGGTATTCCATCTAAGTCCTCAGGGGTGACATGGCATCTGCAATTTTGTTCTTAATCGAGAATAGATTAAGAAGTCTATGAGCCACAGCATCCACTTACCATCAGGTGGTCTGTGTGCCTGCTTGTCACCCTTATACTATTTAAAAAAAACTTAGTCCTCCTGTTAGTGAATGTAGATAATGTGGCCTAATGGAGTGGCAAAATGGATCGTATTGTCATCTTTGAGACCTGCGATGGAATACCTCTTTTCTCATTTATACGTACGCAGCGCCCGTCTGTTCTTCTTTGTAAATGTTAAGATGTGAGATATAACTATAAATGCAATTTTATCAACACATTCTGTACACAAAAGCGGACTGTCGCATTGCCTTCGTCCTATATTTCAACGTCGAGTCATTGCTTTCAAATAAATCTAAATTTAAAATAAATGTTTTGTTTCCAAACCTTTAAACACGTAAGTACAATGCGTTACTGTTTCAGTTATTTCCATAGCTTGATACGGTATGGAAATTTTTCTATAGGTATGCGAATTGGCTCAAAAACTTTTTTTCTTTTACAGAGAAGGTGTATGATTTGATTTTGTGACCAGTATTAAGAAAGGAATTCTTCGGTGGTTTGTTCATGTAGAAAGAATTAATGAGAAAAGAATAACAAAGCAAATTTATGCTTCAGAAGGGAATGGCATGGTTGGAAAGGGACGCCCTAGCCGTAAGTTTATCGACCAAATTGGCGATATATTGAAGATGGGCTTAACTAAGTGTACCCTTAATTGCCGCGCATGTATGCGCAGGTAAAGGAGTGTTTGTGTATATCAAAGGGCTAAAGAGCCATTTATAGCCCAAACCTTGACCATATTATTACAAAAATTAATTTATTATTAGTCTCACATTACAACTTAGAGTGTGTTCCAGTTGAAGTCTCTTATGAACCAAAATGAAGAGTATGCACTTTGACTTTTCACTGGTAAAGTGGTATTCCATCTTAGTCCTCAGGAGTGGCAACACATCTATATTTTCTTAATCAAGTATAAATGTAGATGTCTATAGCTGACGGCATCCACTTACCTTTCTTTGTTTCCCTACACTCACTATACGAAACACAACTTAATTCTGTTGTTCCACGCTTGTATTCTGTGAGAGAGTCCAAACCAGATAGACCGTTCCGCACTGCAGCAGTAATGTAGCTACAGCTTGGCTCTACCACGTAAAAAGATATTCTATAATGAATCATGTGCATATTGTCGCCCACTAGGCTCCGAATAAAATATTTTTATCTCATGATTGAAGTCACGTCGTAATTCTTGCATTCAGTAGCCTCGAAATTTTATTATCGACAATATATATATTACTGCAGTGTACCGCAGACATCTTTGCGTCAGTTATCTCATTGGATTTATTACTTTTGTATTTGTAGAACAAATTATATGGCTTGCTGCAAAGGAAAGCAAAGCTTAACTGCAGTTAGTTTATTGTAGAAAGAAAGAGAGGAAAATCGAACCCGGGACCTTATGGCTCCACCATTCGCTGGTTCCTTTGAGCAGGATTCAAAGGGGCAGCTTGTGGCCGCACCATTTTCAGGTTCCTTCGATCCCAATATGAAGGGCAACATAGTCACACTAACTATTTAGTAACCATCCGTTCCCGGATTCGAACCCAGGTACCATTAGCGTCACCAGATAGAGAATAGAGCTAACGTACACAGATAAAACACATATACACTGCAATTACCCCAGCCTACAGATGTATAATATAATATAATGATTATTTAATTTAACTTGACGAGAAACTTTTTGTTTTTATTTATTTCCAAATATTTGAGGTGCGTTACAGCAACGATAAAACACTCTTAAAAGTTTAATTCAATACATATTATGTGTGTAAATTTATAAAAATCGTATGGTTCGGTATTTTACGGCAATTTACACAACTAAACTTCTGAATGCTACCCGTATTTTTAGAGTAAGTGGAAAAACCGGATTTGATTTAAACCGGTACCAATGAAATTGTTAATTGCAATTTTCAGTGCTGATTTACCACGTGTTCGGCGATGAAACAATTTCGTGAAGTTTAAGTTTCCCTTTCATTTATCTACATCTATCCTCGATTAAGAATCAAATTACAGATGCTTTGTCACCCCTGAGAACTAAGATGAAATGCCTCGTATTTAGTAAAATGTGTCTGAGATTCTCTACCATAGATATAATTTAATATTTCTATGTACTCTACACTCACTATATATGAAACACAGCAGTATGAATCTGCTATTTTATGCTTGTATTTTATGAGGTGTGAACCCTCTGTCGTCTTTTGTGACATCTATGGAAATATAAGGGGTAGTAGATATTATTAAACTGTTGGGGCAGTATTTTCTATGAAAAAGGAGCGGATTAATTTCTCCCTAATCTTTTCATATGGAAAGAGAATCTTATATCCACTTTGTTTGTATCTGTGCTCTACAGAAAGAATTTGGGTTCGTTTCCAGTTTTCACATAACCTCTGTCTTCGACGTTGCGTTACCCATGTTGAATTTAACAAACAAAATTGAAAGCCTATATTTTTTAATACAAATTAATGTGAGAAATGACACAGTTAACCTGGTGGTAATATTGGTACGACTGCACTGTGATTCTCTGGCCCATACACATCTATTAAGAAACCAAAGCATCAAATATGTTATTTTATACATAATTTTTTTTATTTACGAATTACGTAAAACTCTCAGTGTACTCTGGCATCGTAGTTCTACTCGTATTATTGTTGTTCAAATTTAAAGGTTAACAATTAAAGCAGCTAAGTAGATTCTTCTTTTATTATTCTGCTATTATCATATGTGCCGAAAGAAATACGTTATTCCTTTCGTTGTATATAGAGAGAACTCAAACTAGGCAACAGTAATGATGCCATTAGAAGCGACAGCTCGCCGCAACGATTATCTCTTTGTGATGCCGCACTTGTGTTTCTGTACCGGCGCCGCGTCACTACTGGCTTGCAGTGAAGTCATTCCCCTGTGACTGTTGGTGACAAAGCATTATCAGGAACACAGAATGCGACCGCAGTGATTTGTTGTAACAATTAAAATTAATTAGAATACATAGTTTACACAGAGTACAGGCTGTGAGGCATTCTCTGTTAGTCCTCAGAGCTGACGACGCAGCTGTAGTCTTGTTTGTTTAAAGATGGCTGTAGATGCAGGTTTTTTTACGTGAACAGCCACGCTGCTGCTATATTATGGTTGAAGCACCAGTAGGTCGGCGCAACCGGGGAGGACTATATTATAGCTACAGCGTCACTCTGTCAAATAAAATAATAATAATTGCTCCATAGCACTCCAGAAAGTAGTTACTTGCCCAGCAGTGGAACGTAGGCACGACATCAAAATTAAGAATTATTTTTTGGTATTAGTTTTGTAAAACATTCTTTAAAAGTAACAGAATTTTCATTGTAATTAAGAATTATTCACGAAAATGAATAAAACTTTGAGACGCGTAATGTAAAAGTGTTCGTTCTGCATGGTGATTTGTCATTAAAAGTTTCAAATCACTCTACTGTGTTGCAAAATGTCTCTGCTTTCTGCCTAATTATTTTGAATATATTAATACATAAAACATTTGTTATTTAAAAGATATTTAAACTCTTAACTCCTAAATTGACAGCTACTTGGCGCAGTGGCTTAGCAATAAGTACTTCAAACTAAAAATATAAAATTGCTAGCAAAATTCCATGGGTTCCCAGAAAACTACAATTTTCGTAACAAGTTTAACGACGTGACGGTCACAGGTTATTATTTAAAAAGTCTTCATACAATAGACATTTTCAAAAGCCAGTCGTAAAGTTTCATTCTCAGCTGCGACTTTAATTTATTATGATGTTGTAATTTTGTAAAAGCTATAGAATACTTAAAAGTTAATCATAGAAAAGTAACTACGGCTTAATAGTAAATTGAGTTATAGGGATGATCTTAAAGTCGAATTTGACACATCCAGTATTTCAAACATAGGTGGTATTTAAAAATAAAGATATAATATAAAACAAAGAAATGCAACGCAAGCAATCCAAACTGATTTATCAGCCAAAGCCTCTAATACTTTGAATAATTGCAGGCTCCCAGCAGACAGTTACAAACTTGGCACGGAATATCTCCTTGAGAAACATACGACATAATCATTTCTTTTTTACATAATCTTTTTATAGAAGTAATTCTGACAAATGGACTCACGGTCTACTTCATGGTAAGTGGATGCAGCGGGCCATAGAAGACACTCACTTCTCTCATATCAGTGACGTCACGCAAATTATACTAGGAATATAAGCTAGATAAAAATATCGTAAGAGTACGCTGAAAATAGAACATTCTTATTTGCCATACTTGGCAGGCAGGTTGGCCACAGCAGCCTTTTTTATTTTGACTTGTGATTCAGAAGATGTTGTTTCCCATCCCCTATCATTTCTACTTCATTTCAGTCTGTCGTCTCTTACCACAGCTACCGGAAGACGTGTGCGAATGCTGCATTCCATCGAACACTGGAAAACCTTTCCTAAAAATTGTTACAAAACACATTTTTAAATCCACTCACATATACTTTCAATGTCAATTCTCAACAAACTATATCACTGAACATTTTTTACACTGTAACCGCACAGTTTCTTTCTTGAATTTTGTCGAGACGTAATTTCCGAAGCTCGTTTCTCTTCAGACACCGTCGAGAGAAATTTTAGAGACAGATTCAAAACTTTCCCAGTATTTGTTTTATTTAGCTGTATATCTATCTAGTACATATACGTATGTTTGGGTATGTTGGTAAATGAGAACACAACCATTTGTATTTCTTTGTTGGCTATACTGCTAATTTAATTGCCTTATGTTGGCAACATTTTTATATTCTCAACCTTTATAGTTTGTGGCACAGTAATGTATGTTTTCTGTGGTTATTACTAATAAAACGTTGTTGCATACTTCCGTGTTCTACAGTTGTTTTAATGATCTCATCCCAAAACGTCAACAGGGTATAATCTAACAACGTAATTACAGACAGTCTTACGTCAACACTCAAGCGTTTCATTGCTCTCGTCCTTACATAGCTTTCTACAGCACCTTATTAAAATTCTTTTATTATTTTATTATCATACTCAATATTTCATTTCGCGAATATAATTTATGGGAGGAGATGGGCTTTAGCGTCTTTCAGACAACTAAGAAATAAGGAACTGTATTAGCCAACCTGCCTGGTAAATGTCTCCCCTATGATGTTATCATTGGGGAAGATCTATATTGCAGTAGACTTCTATGGGCTATAATGGATGGATAACAATAGAGTTTCTCATCTTTTCAATATCGAGTACAATAATTTGCGAATTGTAAAAGTGCAATATAAAACACTAAACTGACGTATGAGATTTTATTTATACGTAGTGCAGGCTATAAACATATATTTAAATACTATATTATATTACTATTGATGCGCCTCGGCTTCGCCTGGATAGGATCCTTTGATATGTCATTGTTTAGATTTAAGACAATGAAAGACAATTTATATTATTTATTTTATAATTGTTTTGATTTTATAAAAAATTACTTTAACTTTTCCGGATAAATTAGCCCAGGACCCTCCTAGCGCTGCTCTCTGTTTATTCACAAAGTTTCACTATAATCGGTTCAGCCATTCTAAACATTTAACATACAGACAGACAATTCTACAAAACAAAACAACAAAATCTGTACTCCAGTTCACTTCACCGAGTTCTATGGTAACTCCTTCACAGTTCAGGCTACACGCCTTTGGAACTCCTTGCCCGATGACATCAGAAAAGCTCCCAATAAGTACGCTTTTAAAAAGTTGGCCCGTGATCATTTCTTAAAGACAACGCATTTTACATGACTCATCTATTTAATATGTATTGCCAAACAGATGTAGATATTCATAGTCATTTGTATATAATAATTATGTATGTATTTAAATATATAGGTATATATACTTGTATGTATATCCATTTATGTATATATTTGTATATATGTAAGGATAGATCATATATGTATAGTTTATTTATTAGTAGTTTGTATATATTATGTAGTTAATTATCATTTGTATTGTGTTCTCTTATTCTATATTGCAACACCTACATCAAATTCTCACCAATCCATGGGTTGACTGGTAGAGAATGCCTCAAGGCATTAAGTCCGCCCTTTGTATTCTTTTGTTAGGATGCAATAAAGAATAAAATAAATAAATAAATAAATTCTTTAAATAGTTGTTTATGTATTAACCGCATGGAAAATTATTCCCTGAGCTTAATGAAAGCCAGTTGTTTCTACATTACTAACACTTCTGTTTTATTTTTAATTATAAAATACATCTAGTTTTTAATTTCGATCATAAAGGAAGTCACTAAAGCTTTAAATGCTACGTAGAAAACCGCTGAATAGTACTTTCATTATATCCCAAGGCTTTCTATATTACTTTCTTTGAGAAAACTTTCGTAGCTCACAGCACTTAGATTTCTTTGTCATGGAGATATTAGCTAAGAATGATAACAATAATGGACCAGCTCCTTTCCCAGTAAAGTAAAGTTGCGGCCTATATACACGTCTTTTTATAAAAAAAAGCGTTGACAAACAAACGTACAGTTCACCTGATGGCAAGTGGTTCTGCAGCAAATTGACACTTGAAACTAACTTCAGCCAGAGAAGGCGTTGACACTTAGGTACCATGATGTGAGTTGCATGTTCGTTCCCCCCTCATATAAAAATAAAAATTTTCACGACCTCACTCTTAAATTAGACAATAACTGGCAGGATTCTTGCAAGTGACAAACTCACGTTAAAATGCACCTGATCAGAGTAACTTTTTCACCGCGAGGAATAAGAAAGGAAACGAATTAGAAGCCTGTGATATAATATTTTTTTTAAATATTTGGTTTTCAGTATAACTTTATCAAACTGATCTCTCAGTAAATATTAGAATGTATACTTTTTGCCTAGCAGTCGTTATAATTGACTTTTTAACAAATTTCGGTAAAGCAGTAGCGCCGCGGCGACGGGACTTCTTTAGTTAACGAAACTCTTCTTAAACGATAGTTTAACCGGACATTATCAGAAAAGAACTTTTGTAATGAGAAAATTTTAATCTTATGACAAAAAGTTGTTTATAAAGATTTGGCTCTCCCTGGACATCCACAAGTCGAGTGGGCTTGAGGGAATCCGCCCAATTGTGCTGAGGACGTGTGCTCCAGAGTTGGCGCCGGTTTTAACGCGTCTTTTCCGGTACTCCTACTCCCTAGGCGTAGTCCCAAAATCATAGAAGATGGCTTTCGTCCACCCGATCCCTAAAAATAGCCGGCCTATCGCCATCACCTCCTTGTTCTCCAAAACAATGGAGTCTATTATTGTAAACTGCCAGCTCATGAGGTACCTTGAGGATCACCGGCTGATTAGTGATCGCCAATACGGTTTTCGCCGTGGTCGGTCAGCTGGTGATGTTCTGGTCTACCTAACTCAAAGATGGGCGGAGGCAGTAGAGTTCAAGGGGGAGGCATTGGCCGTTATTTTGGACAGCGAAAGCCTTCGATCGGGTTTGGCGCTTCTTTCGAAGCTCCCTTCCTATGGGCTACCCGAGACATTGTGCAATTGGATCACCAGCTTTCTTGCAGATCGGAGCATCAAGGTCGTTGTAGACGGTGCAAGCTCCGATTACAAGCCTATTAATGCTGGTGTTTCACAAGGCTGCGTGCTATCGCCAACGCTGTTTCTTCCGCATATCAATGATATGTTGCAAACCCGTAACATTCATTACTACATAGATGACAGCACTGGTGATGCTCTTTACAGCGGCCGTGCCAATATTTCTCGGGAAAACGTCTCCGAGTACCGGGACAAACTTGTGTCTGAAGTCGAGTCTTTGCTGAACAGAGTCTCGGATTGGGGGCGACTAAATCTTGTCCAGTTTAACCTCCAGAAGACACAAGTTTGCTAAAAAGAACTCCTGTGTCGTATCTCCTCAGTTTCAAGACACTCCCCTTGATGCTTCAACCAGTATCGGAATCCTAGACGTCGACATATCGAGTGACGTGCAGTTTCGTGGTCACTTGGAAGAGAAGGCCAAATTGGCCTCTAAAAAGCTTGGCGTGCTCAGCAGAGCGGGACAGTATTTCATGCCGGCACACCGCCTGCAACTTTACAAGGCGCAGCTTCGGCCGCATGTGGAATACTGTTTCCATCTCTGGGCTGGGGCTGCCCAGTACCAGCTCCTTCCACTTGACCGCATCCAGCGCAGAGCGGCTCGAATCGTCGACGACCGAGTGCTTTGCGATCCGCTCGATTCACTGGCGCTGCGAAGAGTTGTTGCATCTCTTTGGATTTTCTTTCGCATATACCATGGGGAGTGCTCTGAGGAATTGTTCGGATTAATCCCAGCCGCCAAATTTCGTGAACGCACTACGCGGAAAACGTCCCAATACCATCCACACCATCTGGATGCTTGGCGGTCCACCACTGTACGTTTCAAAAGGAGTTTTCTTCCGCGTACAACCTCTCTGTGGAATAGTTTACCACCGGCGATTTTTCCGGACCGATACGACCTGGGGACCGTCAAGAAAAGAGCTTACTTCTTTCTAAAGGGCCGGCAACGCACCTGCGATTTCCCTGGTGTTGCGGTTGATCATGGGCGGCGGTAGTCACTTAACATCTCCCCCCTCTTCTATAAAAAAAATTATTTAAAATTAGCTACAGAAAAAAGTACAAAAGCGGGCCTAACACCCTAAGGCGTTTTCTACCATTTAACCTATGAGCAGAGAACACTACTTTGGAGATGCAATAATATTTTAACGGTTTCATGGCGTAGTAACTTAGAAATTAGTTGCAGCGCTAGGAGCCGCGGGTTCGAATCCCGCGTTGAACAAGTATTTATATGGCCTACAAATAATTGTTCCGGGTCTGAATGTTTGTCCTTGTGCGATGTATGTTTGTAAACTACCTCTATGATACAGAAGAAAACCCTAGTGTGGAGGCTACGTTTTTTTACTCACATAAAAATAATTAATAAAATTTATAAAAGACAGAATGCATGTACAGCTTCACAAATTAAAAAATCTTCTCTTACACCACATGTGTTCATTGGAAATGAAACATCAAATGTATGGTTATTGTAGTGCATGTATTAGCTATATTGTAATGTGTTTTTTTTTACAATTAGAAAACAGTTATTCTGTTTATCTCTTAAATTATCTTATTTAATATATCTTTCCTCAATAAAGTGAAACATGTCTTTTTTTCCTAGTAAATGTAATCAATAACAAAATTAATTGAGGTATTATAAGAAGTAGCTTCCGCTACTTTTATTTTAGAAAACGAATTAGGGTTATACGCAAAAAAAATTGAAACCCTAAATTACACGCGGGCGAAGTCGTGAGGAACAGTTAGTATTAAAATAAACTTCATAAAATGGAAACCACTTTAGCAAAATATTGCAGATTCCGATGCAATCACTCAGGGAAAGCTTTTGAATGTAGAAATCTGTGCGAATTACATACGAGTGCTGGAGCGTAGCGTAGTGCGCACTCCGGGATGTAATATAATTGTTGTTTTAACACCGACAGGGTTGCCAAAAGAATTACTTTATATTACATTAATATTACCAGCAGAGTTGTTGCACTGTTTTTATGTATTACCGCTAGTACTAGGTACTATACTACCATATACTCTCTACCATAAGACTGATACTCTACCTATATGGAGAGGCCCATGTTCACAAGTTAACTGTTGATAGGTTGTTATGAATGTGATGAAGGATAATGAAGAAACACCAAGTCTTCCTGATGGTATACATCCTCAATTAAGATGGCACCTGTGCCCTAAGTTAGAATGACTCTTTAAAAGTATAGCCACGCCGCATCTATTATGGTTGTAGCATGTATGGGTCGGATCGACCGGGGAAGGACCACGCTCTTACAGAATACCAGCGTAAAATAGCAACTTAATGCTGCTGTGTTTCTTAAGATGAGTGTAGAGGACCGGAAACCCGTTATGCTGTAAACGAGGCATTCCATCTTAGTCCTCAAGGCTGACAACGCATCTGTATTTTGATTTGATATTTTGATCTTAATCGAGGTAAAATGTGGAAGTCTATGGGGCGCAGCATCCACTTACCATTAAGCGGACTGTGTGCTCGTTTGTCACCCTTATCCTATAAGAAAAGGAAAAAGGGTTTCCGGTTCTCGTCGGTCGCTATACGAAACACAGCAACATCAAGTTTCTCTCTTACGCTGTTATTCTGTGAAAGCGGGGTCTTACCGCGGTCAAACCGACTAATTTGTGCCACAACCATAATATAGCTTCAGCGCAGCAAAAGCAGCAAAAAAGTACAATATGTTTTGGATTATAGTATTATTCAAATATAATATTAAGGTATAGATCAGTTACAATTCCATCGACTTTATGTGTTGTCTCAGGCACGGGGGTGAAAACCGCTAGTTTCAAGACTCAGGGCTGCTTTTCAGAATTTATTGAGAGAAAAAATCAATAACTATTTTATAAGTCCGACCCGGGATTCAAACCCGTGACTTGATGATTTACTGTCGTGTTTACGACAACTTCGTCTAGTTGTCTAGCGAGCTGTGAGTCCGCTCGTCAAAGCGACTGTTAGTCATGAAGAACACTACTGTGAATCATCATCATGTCAAGACAATCACAGTAGTAGATACTCGTAATAAAATTTAGATATCTATGTCATCTAATAAGTTAACTTGTTTATCCTAAGTTTTCATTCGCCTTATTTAGATAATTAAATACTATATAAACGTTAGCAAAGAGATCGTTTGCAATCCAGTGAAAAACCTTTAAAGGCAAAGCTTCCAACGGCACCTGGGAGCTCGACGTGATATATCGATCTTACAGTTCTTTGTGATTTATAACTCTATATATTTCCTCCGGTCATTAAAGCTGTTGGAATATAATGAGGGAATGTTACATCCGTGATACTTGTTGGTACTTCTCCCTTGTTGGTTATCGTCGAAAATAAATAAATAGTGCCGGATATAAAAGGTTTATTAACAATAAACATCGGCATCGAGTGCGTACAGTAATGTAAAAGGAGCATTCGACAAAACAGATAGCGACGGATAGACAGGAGACACATAGATTATATAAAAATTATATGAGACAATTATTATGTTTAGTTTACACTTCCAATTCCCCGCTGGCGCCAATAAAACTGTTCATTGAAATTTTATGCTCTTTGTAACTACTTCCTTTTATGAGTAATGTAACGAATGAGCGTTAAGAAATTTTATTTCTTAACGCTCATTCGTTACATATACAATAATATGAAAAGGTTGATAAAATTCATGTACATTCTATATTTATACATCTGTTAGCTAGGTTAGTCTCATTGTACATGTGTACTATCTATGTACGTTAGCACTACTCTCTAACTAGTAATTAATTACTCTGTAAATCGTAATTAGAAGGTCACACACAGACTTGTCAGTGAAGTCACAGGGCTCCAACTGAAAACCAGCGCTGCCTTTGCATTTGCAGCATTATGCTCGAGACCTATTTAAAATTATTTTTTTCCTTTTTTTGTTTTATTTTTAATTAATAACGCATGTACGGACAGCTTCTTATTTGTTAATGCGTAAGCAGTGTAAGACTGATGCGTGCATATTTTTGCCCCTGACCTCTGTATATTTCTTTGTTTTTTTTTTAACGTATGTAACAAATAAATGGTTCTTCTTTGTTTCTATATCACATCACAGTTTCTTTGCAGTCAGCAATAAAATATGTTCCAGACATACAATAGTAATAAATCTAATGAGATAACTGACGCAGCGACGTTTGCCGTCTACAGTAGTATATAATCCTATTTTGTTTGATGGAGTTACGAGGCTGGTGGTTGGTAAAATAACAACTAGACTTCAACCATGAGGTAGAAATATTTTAACCGAATGTTTGTGGACGACAGTATGTACAAGATTTAAAAATAGATTATGTTTTTACGTGGTAGAGCCATGCAGCAGCTACATATATCTATTATTGCTGCAGCATGAATGCGTCAGCCCGATCGAGGTTGGCCGTACTCACTAAGTATCAATGCAAGCGTTAGTTAGTAATCTTGTGTTTTGTATAATGAGTATAGAGAACTGGAGACTGGTAAGAGAATAGTGGTAAGTGTCTCAAATAAGAATCGAAATATAGATGCGTTGTCACCCCTGCGGTACAGGATGGAATACCTCCCGTTCCCAGTAAATAGTTAAAAGTAAAATTCCATACACAACATTTTGGTTTACATTTTTACGTAGCTGCTTACAAAAAGCAGGCTTTAAGTTTGTTTGTAACTACGTTATTAAGAAAAACTTCAGGAAAGACGGTGATATATAAGTTTAAAGGTGATAGATAAAGTTTATATACATCTATATATTATATGGACAGCGAATTAGTTTTAAGCTTTCATAAAAAATAACATCAGATAAGAGGGTGGTACCAAAGTAATAAAGTAGATGGGAACAAAGAACATTCCGTTTTTCTGCTTCAAAGCGGACAATAATAACAATTTTATTTTTTATTTTAACACATATGGCCCATATAATATGTGTATTGCTAAACAGACATATATATTCATAGTTATTTGCATGTGGTAATTATATATGTTTGTAAATATATACATAGTATAACCTTCTTTGTAAAATTGTATATAGGTTATATTTGTAAAATGTATCTACGTAGTTAATTATCATTTTTATTTTGTTTTTCATTCTGTATTACTACATCTGCTCCGAATTCTCACGCTCTTTTGTTACAATGAATAAATAAAAGATTAATAAAGGATAAAGAAAGGAATAAATAATAAATGAATAAATAAATAAAGTAGCATTTAGTTAGTGTTCATTTTAACTATTTTAGTTTCATTTCGTAAGTGTTTAAATAAATGTCCAACAATCTATATTCGAAATTTGGTGTACCTATAAAAACAAGGGAGAAATGTGGAATAATACAGCATTGATTGTCTAATATTTTGGCATAGTATTTTGCCATAGTTGCCACGCTCAGCAGGCGAAGGTTTTTATTGTTACTTGAGTCGTTATCAGAAGACGCTGTTGCCGAACATCTGTTTCAATTTCTCTATATCACCTCTACGACACCGGCTGGACGATATGATGGCGTGTACATACAACGAACATCAAGTGGACTGTAAATTTTGTCACTGCAATTTATTGTGGTAAACAGTTTTGTGTGACCGCCTCTTTGGTATAGTGGTCAGAAACGCCACTACTATCATGAGTTCCCGGGTTTAAATCCCGAATTGGGTGGTCTGTTTTTCTGTTGATAAATTCTCAGTAGCAGCCTGGAGTCAGGAAGCTAGCGGTGTCTCACCCCAGTGCCTTGGAAAATACGTAAAGCCGTGGGTCCTGCACCTGATCCTCTCCGGTCGTGTCAGATTACCGTTCTAACGGACTCCAAGAGTGAGGAAATTCGTAGAGAGACCAGTGTTTGCGCATACACCTGGGAACTGCCCTGCGCAGATGGCTAGTTACCGTTGGAGCCGGCCGCCGTGACAGAAACTCGATCTGAAGGACATTAATATTATTTCACTCAAAAGTGTCAAATACAGAAACTATAATATCGTTTCTCTACATTCACCATAGGAAACACAGCAGAATTAAACTGGTATTGTAGGCTGGCATTTATTTATTTATTTGGTCTACCAACGATTGTTACATTACAAAAACTTAAAGTAGTTACATTGTAATAAACTATTATGAGCTAAATGCACAATCAGTTACAGGTAAACACAACGTGCTAATTTAACATGTGACATAAGTACCTTTTACAATGATATAAGGTTAATTTTAAACTATTTATAACAGGTAAAAGATAGGTGTAATTAATCTGGGATTTTTTTAACAAACGTGCACGAAACTGGTTAAGTTTAAGAGAGAAAACATCCTTGGGATCATTAATAAACCACGTATTAAATGCGTTACACAGACGAGGAACTGGTGAATGTTTTCCTAAAACAGTCCTGCGGAATGGCGGATAAAATAGAGAAACAGGTTTCCTTGGAACTCTGAAGGGGATCCTGAAATTAAAAAGGTTTAGAAGCTGAGGGCAGTCAATTTGATTATTAAAAATTTTATAAATGAATATTAGGTCGAAAAGGTCCTTCTTTTGTTCAACGAGGACATTTTAAAGTGTTTGAGGTTTTCATGATAGGATAACTTTTTCTTTGAAACTTTTGAGATGTGAGATAGATGCCATAAAAAGCGTTTTTGGACCCGTTCTATTCTTAATATGTGCGTGGCATAGTGTGGCCTCCATGCAACAGGGCAGTATTCAAGAAGACTACGTACTAGTGCTTTGTACAAAGTGATACGTGTCTGTAAGTTTTTGAACACTTTACTGTTTCTAATAATAAAGCCCAGCATATTAGATGAGCGCCTAGCAATGCTTTCAATATGTGGTACGAAAGTTAATTTGTTATCTAGAATTATTCCCAGGTCCTTAATTCTATCAATTTCTTTTAATGGTTTGCTATCAATATAATATTTGGATTCAGTTTTAGTATGTTTGCGTGTAAATTTAATAAAAAAGCATTTATCTATATTTAATTCCATTCCATTTGTACAGCACCAATTCTATAACCTATTTAAATCCTGTTGTAACAAGAGAACATCAGCTTGGGACTTAATAGTTCTGGCAATTTTTAAATCATCTGCGAATAGATAGGGCATTGATGAAAGGAAATTATTGGGCATATCGTTGATATAAACGTTAAAAAGAATTGGCCCCAAATGGGATCCTTGAGGAATTCCTGAAGTTATCTTATGAGATTCAGACTTATAGCCTTTAGCAACAACGAAGAAACGTCTATTCGTTAGATATGAATTAATCCAGTTGGCAAAATTTCCTGTAAAGCCATAGGCAGCAAGTTTGTCTATAAGAGGTAAGTGAGGTATTTTGTCGAAGGCCTTGCTTTAGTTATACTTAGCACCAGGTGGGTTGTAAGTTCGTTAGTCACTTCAGACTTTTGTAGTACAGCAGGCACACGCTCGACTGTGGCCGGCTTCACTCGGTCCCTGTGACGTAGGCGCGTTACCCGGAGCTTCTCGTCTTGCAATACTTGCTTGACGTGCTGAAGCTCGGCGGCCAGATGTTTTCTGTCATAGATCCCTCGTGCTCTCTAAAATAAAGATTTACCCACGGTAGCTAACTGTGAAAGACGATGGTGAGGTTCACCATTTAGATATCGGTTGGAATGGGTCTTTTTCCTATTCACAGTATGACCTATAGTCTTATCAGGATTTGAAATTGCTAAAACATCTATGAAAGCTAAAGAATTATTTGCCTCTAACTCTACCGCGAATTGTATTTTGGAGTTTTTTGAGTTAGGGCATTGAGTATTCAACCAAATTTGGTTTAATACTCAAAGGTGGTCTAAAAATGCAGTCACTTTGTCAGAAGGGAAAACTGTGAAAGTGTCGTCTACGTAACGCTTGTAGGATCTTGGATTTACAGAAGCAGTAAGAAGGGTTTTCTCCTCGAAGTCCTCCATGAATATGTCGGCGACTATTAGAGATACAGGTGAGCCCATCGCTACACCATCTGCTTGCTTGTAGAACTCTTCCTTCCACAGTAGATAGCCAGATGTGAGGCAGTGTTTGAGTAATACTGCATATTCAGCATGCATGTTGCAGCAGGCAGCTCGTTGTCTTGCAGAACCTACTTGACGTGCGGAAGTTCGGAGGCCAGGTGTGTGCTGTCAAAGATCCCTCGTGCTCTCAGTAACAAAGATTTGCCCATGGTAGCTAACTGTAGCTAACTCTATGTTTAATTATCGGTTTGTAAACAGTGAATCTCACCACCATCATTCACAGTCAGCTACCGTGGGCAAATCTTTGTAACAGAGAGCACGAGAGATCTTTGACAGCACACATGTGGTTGTCGAGCTTATAATAGTCAATTCACAGCTGTGTGTTAATCAGTCAGATGTATGGAAAGGTAATAAATGCTTTATGAGAAATAATATTCTATATTACAATTATTAATCACAAACATCATCGTTATAATCAGCCCATAAACGTCCCCTGCTTTTTTTCACTATTTTACTTTATTTTCATACATTCAGAGCAATAAACAATTACATAATAAGGCCTAAACTTTTTACTTCTAGCTTTAAATTTATCAACTTTTAAAAATTGCGGATTGAACGCGATAATAAACCTGAGTCACTTATATATTATAGGTTCACGGCAGAGCATAGGCTTCACAGCTGGTCGACTTAAAACATCAACATCTTAAAACATCTAGTATTATTATAATTACATAAAACCTTACCATATGACCCAAATAAAAGGAGTAAAAATACTGTAGCTGTTCCTACATTGAACTCAATTTTCGCTAGACGACAATACAATACAATTTGTGCTTATTTATACAATTAAGTTAATAAACACATTAACATACTTTCACAAAATAAGTAAAAGTAAAAATAAAGTTAGTTACTCATAATTAAAACCACTTTTACGGATTTTATCGCGTTTATTTTTACTTTTTATTTTTAATTCCCGACGTTTCGGGCGCTTTCCAGCACCCATGGTCACGGGGGACTGAGATGACTGACGTCCCGATGTCATTTTTAAACCCGGAGTACCTTCAGCTTTTTTAATTATTGTTTATGGTCCGATCTATGCAAAATGAACTGACTATGTCCTGAGGTCTTGCAGTGGTATGCATGGGTTTAGTTTTAATTTTATTGATTATAGGATCCCAAGCAGGTGGTAGTACCCAGCCCCCTTCTCTATTGAAATTAGGATGTTTTTTAATTTCAATAGCCTCACGTATCATCCTTGGTAGGAATCGGTGTTCTTTCGCGAGGATTTATGGTCTATCAAATCTGATGTAATGGTTGGGGCCGTCTAGGATATGATCACAAACTGCAGACTTCCCGGAACGTTGATGCTTCACATCAGCTATATGTTCTTTTACGCGGGACCTAATTGATCTTTTGGTTTGTCCTATATAAGATAGACCACATTCACAATCGAGCTTGTACACTCCTGCATCTTGTAAAGGAATATGACACTTGACGGATGGTAGGAACTGACCAATATTCTTCGGCGGCTTGAAGTATGTTTTGATGGAAGCGCGCTTCAAGATGTAGCCAATCTTGTCAGTGACTCCTCTAACATATGGCAGTACAGCAGGTACACGCTCGACTGTGGCCGGCTTCACTCGTTCTCTGTGACGTAGGCGCGGGACCCGAAGCTTGTTGTTATGCAAAACTTGCTTGACATGTTGGAGCTCGGCAGCCAGGTGTTTACTGTCACAGATTCCTCGTGCTCTCTGTAACAAAGATTTGCCCACGGTAGCTAACTGTGAAGGATGGTGGTGAGATTCACCGTTTAAATATCGGTTTGGATGGGTCTTTTTCCTATACACTTTATACACTGTATACGGTAGTGTATACATTCTATACAGTGTATACAGTGTATATAAAAATGCGTGTTGTAGTAGTGCGACTGCTGATCATGAAGTCCTGGGTTCGAATCCCGGGTCGGGCCAAAAAAATTAATTATGGAGTTTTTCCATCAAGAAATTCTCAGTAATTGCCCGGAGTCAGGAAGTTGGCAGTGTCTCACCCCCGTGCCTCGGAAAGCACGTAAAGCCGTTGGTTCTGCGCCTGATCTCTCTCCGCAATAATTGTCTTCCATGAATATGTCGATCTTTGAGGAGAAAGCCCTGCTTACTTCTCCCACAAATCCAAGATTCTACAAGCGGTACGTAGACGACACTTTCACAATTCTACCTTTAGATAAAGTAACTGCATTTTTAGACCATCTTAACTCTATAAATTCTAAAATTCAGTTCACAATGGAGTTAGAGGCAAACAATTCCTTAGCTTTTCTAGATGTGTTAGTAATTCGGAATCCTGATAACACCTTGAGCCATACTGTGTATATAAAAAAGACCCATACAGATAGATATTTAAACGGTGATTCTCACCACCATCCTTAACAGTTAGCTACCGTGGGTAAATCTTTGTTTCAGAGAGCACGAGGGATCTGTGACAGTAAACACCTGGCTGCCGAGCTCCAACATGTCAAGCAAGTTTTGCATGACAACAAGCTTCGGGTCCCGCTCCTACGTCACAGAGAACGAGTGAAGCCGGCCACAGTCGAGCGTGTACCTGCTGTACTGCCATATGTTAGAGGAGTCACTGACAAGATTGGCTACATCTTGAAGCGCGCTTCCATCAAAACATACTTCAAGCCGCCGAAGAAGATTGGTCAGTTTTTACCATCAGTCAAGTGTAACGTCCCTCTGCAAGATGCAGGAGTGTACAAGCTTGATTGTGAATGTGGTCTCTCCTACATAGGACAAACTAAAAGATCAATTAAAACCCGCGTCAAAGAACATATAGCTGATGTGAAGAATCGACGCTCCGGGAAGTCTGCAGTCTGTGAACATGTACAGGATCGCCCCCGTCACTACATCAGATTTGATAGACCACAAATCCTTGCTAAAGAACACCGATTCCTTCCAAGGATGATTCGCGAGGCTATTGAAATCAAAAAACATCCTAATTTCAATAGAGAAGATGGCTGGGTGCTACCATCTGCTTGGGATCCTATAATAAATAAAATTAAATCCCAACCCAAGCATACAACTGCAAGACTCCATGATACCATAAGTTCTTACTGTGTAGATCGGAACAAAAGTTAAATTTTAATCTATGGTAACCGCGTTTAACTATGACAGCTGGACGTTGAACATCTCAGTCCTTCCCGTGACCATGGGTGCTGTAAAGCTCTCGTAACGTCGGGTATTAAAAAGTTAAATATACGCGATAAATTCCGTAAAATCTAGTATTATTTCAATATGAGTATGTTTTAATACATATATAAAATGCTGATTTTGTAAAAAATATATATTGATTTACACATGTACAATGGTATAGTGGGCATAAGAAAGTCACTTTTGTAAATTATTTGTATTTTTAAAAATATAGTTATTACACACATTTAAAAAAAAAGTTATGTTACCAAAATATGATAACGTTATCAAGTACGTATTTTAAAGATTAATAATGCTGCTACAAAATGTATCTTTTTATATTAAGTTAAAGATGTACCACTATTAACAATTAATTGATACTAATTCTTGAAATTATGGAAAAGGAGCAAACCTTTGAGAGGATTCAATTATCAATGTGCTCTTAAATGGGAGTTTTTCTTGGTATTACTGCTAGTCATGCGACTGACATTGAAGCCATGTTTGTTTTATATAAGAGAGCCGTACGTTCAATTTATATCTTAAATTGTAAAGAGTCGCGTAGAGAAAAATTTAAAGTAATAAATATATTAACTTTGGCATAGCAATAATGTATGTATTAGTGTACTTATATATATTATACATATATATATATATATATATATATATATATATATATATATATATATATATACAATAATGTATGTAATGTATGTACATAAAAACATAAATAGCCTTCGTAATGAGATGTTTATACTTTAAACACTAGGAACAACCATAAGCTCGTAACACGAGGTACTAGAATTCACTGAGTCAGTAGTGCATTTATGGTTCAACATATACGCTTTTAAAACAAAATTTCAGAAAATGTACAAAATTTGTCAATAAATAAGTTGAAATGTTTTATTTGAGGAAAAATTTACAAAAAGTGTTATTATAATATCAAAAAATACATCAATAATAACCCTTGGGATTTAGGTGATCGGCACCATGCTTGTACTATTAAAATTTATTTAAAAAATGTATAAACAAAATTATTGTAAAGTGAAATATGTTTTAAAAAACGTCCCGCTGGGTTTCTTGTTGGTTCTTCTCAGGACAGAGGTATCTGTAGTAAATAAAAGATGACTTTCAATAAGCATTATGTAATAATCTATATTAATTTATAATAATTCTATTGTATTGTATTCTCTGTAACATAATATATTTACTACCTTAACTAACCAGTTAAAAAGAATGTGTTTAAATAAATCAATTGATATTGTGCAAATATTGTTAAATTTAACACATCTAATGTTAATAATTTAGGCAAAGAATTTTTAAACAATAAATATTTTAAATATATCCGGTTTTTATTTTATTAATAGGAACTAGCAATTAGCACAAGAAATATAAAGAACCATTAATTACATTGCAGCACTTGTGAAATGTAATTAATGGTTCTAAAAATATAAAATTGTAAAGTGCAAATAAAGGGCGGGCCGAAAGCACTCTTAATTTTACGCCATCTGACGGATGGTCATGAAACTTAACGTAAATAAAATTTGAGTTGCTCGTCTATCTCTAGTATATAGTCAGTAATCTATGATATAAACTGTGTTCGTGTTAAAGCAAAAGTATAAAAATGAATATTTACGTAGTTTTTTAGGGTTCCGTAGTCAACTAGGAACCCTTATAATTTCGCCATGTCTGTCTGTCCGTCTGTCCGTCCTCGCTTAATCTCAGTGACCGTTAGCACTAGAAAGCTGAAATATGGTACCAATATGTGTATCAATCACGCCGACAAAGTGGTAAAATAAAAATTGGAAAAAATGTTTGATTAGGGTAGCCCCCCCTATATGTAAAGTGGGATTTGATTTTTTTTTAATTTCAACCCTAACGTGTGATATATTGTTGGAAAGGTATTTGAAAATGAATAGGGGTTTACTAAAATCATTTTTTGATAATGTCAATAATTTCGGAAATAATCGCTCCAAAAGTAAAAAACAATGTCCCCCCCCCCCTCTAACTTTTGAACCGTAAGTTTGGAAAATATGAAAAAAAATCTGAAAAGTAGAACTTTATAAGGACTTTCTAGGAAAATTATTTTGAACTTGGATGGAAACAACAGTACCCACTACTGGGAGCAGTTGCAGGAGCGCGTAGCGCTGCTGGGGCGCGAATATAATGGATACCCACCTTTAAACTCATAAGTGGGAACACTTATTGTGACGGACGGGAAACTACGGAACCCTACACTGAGCGTGGCCCGACACGCTCTTGGCCGGTTCTTATTTTTATTTATTTTCAAAACTTAAGGTGCGTTACAGCAACCATAAAACACTCATAAAAGTTTAATTAAATGTACCGTTTGTTTGTAAATATATAAAAATCGTATGGTTCGTTATTTCATGGCAACTTACACAACTAAACAACTAAAGGATACTCGTATTCTCAGAACAGGTGGGAAAACCGGATTTAAACTAAAATGGCACCAATAAAGTTCCTACTTGCAATTTTTAGTGCTGATTTACGACGTGATCCCTTTGATTTACAAAATGGATTCCTGCCCAGCAGTGGGATGTAGTTATTAAGAACAACAGACGTTCAAATCTAAGAATTATTTATTAGTATTAATATTGTAAATCATTCTTTCAAAGTAACATAGTTTCCGTTTAAATAAAGAATTATTCTAAATGAATGAAACTTTGAGACGCATAATGTAAAAAAGTTTCTTCTGCAGCGGAGATTTGTCATTAAAAGTTTCAAAGCACTATACTAAGAGGTAAATTGTCGCCCTTTTTATCACTTATTTTGAAAGTATTTAAATAAAAAACATTCGTTATTTAAAAGATAGTGGCTCAGCAATTAGTACTACAAAATAAAAATATAAATTACAAGTAAAATGACCCTGGATTCCCAGAAATCTAGAATTTTTATAACAAATTTAACGACGTGGCAGTCACAGCTTATTATTTAAAAAAGTCTTCAAATAAAAAACATTTTCAAAAGCCAGTCGTAAAGTTTTATTCGTTGCGGTTTTAACTTCAATAGTGGTTTAATTAAAACCGTGGAGTCGTTTTCAAACGTTACAATTGGCACGCACACACAACCGATATTAAATTTGAACGGAACGAAACGGTTAGGGGTTAAATGATTATATAAGTGAGTATCATTTTAGGAAATTAATATATTGACTTTGGCCTAGTAGTAGTTTTGCAAAAATAAGTGATATTCACTCTGTAAATACTAGGAACAGACACAAGCTAATTCTTGGGGAGATGTATGCACTTTTACAACAAAATTGCAGAAAATATACAAAATTTGACATACACAAAGTTAAAAATTTTATCAAACTAAGTTTGTATAAAAAAGATTATTATAATATTAAGGAATTTATGGATGATAATAATCCCTGGGAAGGGTGATCGCTAATTTAAATTAAATTAAATTTCTAATTTGTATTGTATTGTTAATTTTAACATACATGATTGTAAGCTGTTATTTAAAAAAAATAATCCCGCTGAGTTTCTCATTGATTCTTCCTAGGACAGAGGTTTTTTACAAACCAGTGGTAAATGAAAAAAGGTGACTTTCAATAATTATTATTTATAATCCATATTGAATAAAAAATTTCTGTTTCTGTTTCTATTAATTCTAATGACAATAAACTCTTAAGTTAATGATGTTATAACTTTGTAAAAGCTATAGAATATTTAACAGTTAATCACAGGAAAGTAGCTACGGCCGGGCACACGCACAGTTTTAAATTATAACCCCGACCAACGATCACTTGCACTTGGACTCTCCAATTTTTTTAAAAACAATCAACTCAGAAAGAAAACTTATTGAATAGTATGTAGGTATACAACGCAATATCTTAAACACTAAATTCGATCAAGCTACTACTACTACATACATAAGTATGTGTTAAAGGTCTAATATCTACACAATAAGTACTTTAGTGCTGCCATCTGTCGTGCATTGTGTGCATTGTCGGTAGACACGTTTGTTTGTTCTATGGTTTTAAATAAAATTTATAGTCTGTGCTACTCGTCAATGCGAATACGTTGTTTTATTTTAGTATGTATGTTGTACGAAATACGAAAACAAAAAACAAATCAATAACATACACATCATCACTATTTAATTTCTCACATGATGTTGACAATATTTGAATCGGCATGCCTAGGTAACACACACAAGGACACCTCGAGTGTAAGATGTAGCTGTCATGCAAAAAGATTCGTCAATTTTATATGATCTGAATACTGAACATAAATTTCCCCCATAAATTGCGTTATAGGGATGAGCTTAAAATTGAATGTGACATCAAGAATATTTCAAACATAGGCTGTACTAAATGTATATATATGTATGTATGTAAGTTAATAAATAATATAACACAAAAATGTACAACGCAAACAATAACGTCTCCAAAACTTTAAATAATAGTAGGATCACAGCAGAAAATTACAAACTTGGCACGGAATATCTCCGTGAGAAACAATCAACATAATCGTTTATCTTTTTATACAAGTAAGTCTGACAAATGGACTCACGGTCAACTTCATGCTAAGTGGATGCAGCGGGCCATAGAACACACTTACTTCTTTCATATCAGTGCCGTCACGCATATTATACTAGGAATATATTATGACAGATAAAAAGTAACATAAGAATACGCTGAGAATAGAACATTCTTATTTGCCATACTTGGCACGCAGGTTGGCCACCGCACCTTTTTATTATTTGGACCTGTGATTCAGAAGAAGTTGTTTCCCATCTCCTACAATTCCTATTACAATTCAATCTGTCGCCGCTCACCGCAACCATGGGAAGACATGTGGTAGTAGATTTTTCTACAAACGCCTAAAAATGGTTACAATAAAATTTTTTTTAAATCCATTCACATATAATTTTGATGTCGTTTCTCAACAAGCTACATCACTGAACATTTACATTATAACCACGCAGTTTCTTTCTTGAATTTTTTGTAGACTAAAGTTTTGAAACTCGTTTTTCTTCAGATTTTGTCGGGAGACATTTCAGTAAGCGATTTATCTTGTTAAAGGTTTATCTTAATTTTTCTTTTTTTATTTAATAAGGTGACAAACGAGCACACAGTCCATCTGATGGTAAGTGGTTGCTGCGGCCCATAGACATCCACATCTATCCTCGATTATAAATCAAAATGCAAATGCATTGTCACCCGTGAGGACTAAGATGGAATGCCTCGTCTCCAGTAAAAAGGGTCTCCGGTTCTTTACACTCACCATACGAAACACAGCAGCATTCAGCTGCTATTTCACAGTGGTATTCTGTGAGAGCGTGGTCCTTCCCCGGTGAAGCCGACCCATACGTGTTACAACTATAATACTAATATAACTTCAGCATGGCTCTAACACGTAATTGTTAATGAAACCCTACACATAGTGAGTCGCACTGTTTTGCAGACGTCGGCTAATTATTGTGCTCCTCGCTCTACGCGTCACAAAACACCAAGCAAACTATTTAGTTGTAATCTGTGAAATATTGATTATAATTCCATAATATAAAAAGGTCCACGCTCTTATAAAATACCAGCATAAAATAGCAGCTTAACGCTTCTGTGGTTCGTATGGTGAGTGTAGAGAAGCGGAGGGTATTTTTATCGGTAACGAGGCATTCCATCTAAGTCCTATGGGTTGACAACGCAACTACGTTTTGAGTTTTAATCGCAATCATTAATCTTTAAAAACTTCTTCCCTTGTGATACGAAGGACTTAAAATACAAAAACAAACCCAGCTTAGAATAGAAGGAAGTATTTCAACTATGATTTTTTATGGTAAACCGAGTCAGTCAGTCATCCTTACGCATAAACCCGCAGCCTAAGCAGCATTGCCTCAACACTTCACGTGTTCTTTAAAGTTAAAAAGCATTAGCATACGAAATAAAATTAATACATCCTTAAATATAAATATGTTTAAATATGTTTAAAAAATGATAAAGGTAATTATAGTGAATATCTTTGTTAATACAAAATTTATTTTATTTAGTATTTTAACCGAATTAAAAAAGAGATCCTCAATTAGTCAGATTATTTTTTTAAGTAAGCTTAGCAAAAAATATTTACTACATAGAAGGTACTTCATGAATGTCGTCAAGATAGAAGGATGGAGTCTTGGGGAAAAACAAATATGAAAATCATCAAACTATTCAATTTGCAAACACATTTGCACGTCGAAAAGCTTTCTTCTAGATTCTTATTACTTCTTTACAATTGGGTACATTTAATCAAGAAATTTCTTGATCATAAAGTGGATTTTTCAGAAAAAAAAATCGAAGTTTTGCAGTTAAATTAATTCTAAATCATGAACAAACACACAAGAGATTGTCTTAAATAGCGTAACTTATAATTCCAAGTCAATAGCTAAATGGCACTGATTCATCTGTGAGTAAACATTTGCTAGTTTAAGAAACAAAATAAGAAAACAATTGAAAGATAGGAAGAAATGTTTCATCATTACTGCAATGCAACGCGTACTAGAAACTAGAAAACAACTTGACATTAAAACACGTAACTGTTCCTGTAGGTACATGAATAGGTCGTTTCCACATAGCTCGCTAATATTCATTGACCCCGTACTTCCCTTAAGCCACTTCTTATAGGCTAATACAATTTCAATATAATTTATTTTCCAACGACTAAATTAGAAAGAGAGAGATTAACAAGAGATATAATTAACAAGTGATTTCTTAATAGATCTAAGTACAAGAAGTTCACTGATGATAATATTTATAAAACAAATCGTCTATATATAGTTCTTTTGTACGTGTGTTTGTCACGTGTATGTGTGTATGTGTGTTTACGTGCATGTACAATTGTACCCGGTAGTTGCGTTTTGGTAGTGTGAGTTGGTTTGGGATGTCTAAACTTTTGTTACTTTTCTATTTCAAGACATAGAAATTTTTACTTTAATACGAATAAAATAAGATTGATATTTTTTAAAATACGGTAATATAATGTTTATCTTCATGTCTAATTACAATCCAAACATGCTAAGCACATGATTACTTTTACTTAACGTGTGCCTTGTGCCTTCCTTTGACAAATTGAGGCCGAGATGTCTTTATATGGCAGGCATAAGTACTTTTTGGAGGTGTAATTAGGTTTTGTCAAGCGAAATTTAACCCTTAATTATTTTACGTACGTTTGATTTATATTAGTACAGCTACGTTCACTATTCTTTTTAATGTGTCGATTTTCACAGCGAGCAGTGTTGTTACGGTTAAGTTGAGAAGAAACAAAATTATTTCTCATTTCAAAACGATATTTTATAACATCCACTTGCAAGGTTCTTTACCTAAATAAATACAATTTAATTAAAATGGAAAGAAAAAAAAGTCAGAACGAGTTTGCAAAAACGTTTCTATATTTTTGTTACTCCATTAAATTAGATGTTATTAATATTCATCACAGTCCCGCTGGACATTTTTCCTGGTTCTCCCACTCTCCCTGGTTCTATATTAAATAAAAATGATTCTATTCGACTGTACTCTAATTATCAATTAGTCTTCATTACGCCGTATATTGGCGGTATACGAATATCACTACCCCATACCAGGACTACCCTCATAAGTCAGCGGGAAATTTAACAGCACATGGGGCGGGGCATACTCATCATTCTGATAACAAATCAAAACAATAAAAACTACAGTTGCTGGAGTATTCAGGATTGTATTTATGTTATTTATTCCATATTATAACATATTTTTACTAGGGTTGACGTATTCAAATTTAAACAATACATTGCCTCATTATATGGGGTAATAGCACAGATATAAAAAAGGCGTTCATTGCACAAAAAAGTGTGTTAGAGCTATATGTGGTACTGTACCTAACGAGCCATGTCAGCCTTTGTTTAAATCCTTTAAAATTTTTACACTTCCTTGTTTATATATTTTTGAAACGGCGAAATTTGTAAAAAATAATATGTATTATTTCACACAAGCCAAAGACTTCTACAAACGAGGCACTAGAAATAGGAATAGGTTGGTTTCCACCATAATACCCAGGAGCGCAAGATTCCATAATAATTGCTATTGGATGTGTATGACAGTATATAATAAGATACCACAAGAAAATCAAGACCTGCCTGTCATTAAATTTAAAAGAGAGTTATACAGATGGCTCAGTGAAAAGGCTTTCTATACTGTAGAGGAATATTTGAACTGCGATATGTGGTAGCGGCTGGATTGATGTGGATTTGCTGAACCAATTGTAAAATATTTATTAAGTACCTATTACCTATTTATTGATTAATTGTTGACATTTTACTATTTTAGACATTTTACTCATAAATATTACTATCGCATTATTTTATATTTGTAAGATTTGCGTGCCATAAATAATGGCTGATTATATGCGGAAGTTTAATTAATACCACCATCTTCAGTGTACATTAACCAAAAGCAAATAAATATTTCATTTCATTTCATTTCATTTCCTTTGCTCTTGCTTAGTAGCTACGTAGTAGCATAAAAATACATGCTACAGACTTTTGTAGCGAATACGTAGAAACACTTCGGTAATTCGTTATATTATGACAGCGACAAGTTCGCTGCCATAATATAATGCGCCACGTTGATCGTAGTGTAAACATCTTATTTCAAAAATATTTAGTATTTAGTCTCAGGCTTAAACCGGAGTCAGTAAAGATGCCTGTGAATTATATGCGAAATAGAATTAAAAGTACGGAATTAGGTTGCAATTGTCTAATGTGTTAAGATGCTAACGTGCTAAGAGGCTCATAGGTAACCTTAATTTAGTTGAAGGCAATCTTGAAAACCTCGAGCCAGCCCCTCAATATTCTCCAGGATGCATTTCGGAGAGTGTGCGCAGGAATTACATGGTTTTATTCTTTCCTCTTTAGCATCGGACAGGCTTTGTTGTCGATATTCCACGCATTAGAACCAAACGGCTTCCTTTAACTTTTGTTACGCGTACAGCAAAGCAGTGGAACACTTTGCCGGCGTCAGTCTTTACGTCCGAATACAATCTGAACGAGACAACAGAGAATAGTCTTTTGTTACGCGTACAGCAAAGCAGTGGAACACTTTGCCGGCGTCAGTCTTTACGTCCGAATACAATCTGAACGAGACAACAGTGAATAGTCTTTTGTTACGCGTACAGCAAAGCAGTGGAACACTTTGCCGGCATCTGTCTTTACGTCCGAATACAATCTGAACGAGACAACAATGAATAGTCTTTTGTTACGCGTACAGCAAAGCAGTGGAACACTTTGCCGGCATCTGTCTTTACGTCCGAATACAATCTGAACGAGGCAACAGTGAATAGTCTTTTGTTACGCGTACAGCAAAGCAGTGGAACACTTTGCCGGCGTCAGTCTTTACGTCCGAATACAATCTGAACGAGACAACAGTGAATAGTCTTTTGTTACGCGTACAGCAAAGCAGTGGAACACTTTGCCGGCATCTGTCTTTCCGTCCGAATACAATCTGAACGAGACAACAGTGAATAGTCTTTTGTTACGCGTACAGCAAAGCAGTGGAACACTTTGCCGGCGTCTGTCTTTTCGTCCGAATACAATCTGAACGAGACAACAGTGAATAGTCTTCTGTTACGCTAAGACAGTACGATTTACCATCTGGAGCTTACCACTTACCAACAGGTGTTCAAGTTAGTTAAGCTAAAATAAGCTTAAAATAAGTTAAAAAAAAGTTCGCCTTATCTGTGGTACTTGTTCAGTTAAAGAAACTCTTCTAAAACGAAGGTACAAATCCAAGACTATCAATAAAGCAATTTTGTAAAGAATTGGTTTCAGTCTCATGACAAATAGTTGTTTATAAAGATTAAGCCTGACATCGTTTCGATCTTAAATAGAAATGTACTTTGTAATATTCTTCTTGTTCTCCTGTGTCATTATTTATTTAAACATTAACTTATTTAAGTGCTGTTGCACAAATATGTACAAAAGCGGACTTATCACGATAAGGAGTTGTCTACTATTTATGCCTATAAGTAAGCAGAGAACACTACTTTAGAGGTGCAATAAGATTTTAACGGTTCCGTGGCGCAGTGGTTTAGCAATAAGTTGCAGCGCCAGGAGCCTCAGGTTCGAATCACGGACGGGAATTTGTGTAAACTTTGAACAATTGTTTCGTATCTTATCGTTTTTTTGCAATTTACTTATGTTATCTGCCTCTAAGGTACGGGAGAAAATCTTAGTCTAGAGGTTATGCTTTTTTAATAAAAAAAAAAACTAAAAATTATGAAAGAAAGGATGGATGTTCATACTCTCAAAAGTTTTCGTCTATTCCCCATGTATTAATTAAAAATTATACACCAAAATTAAGGGGGACTTTGGTACATTAGCTATATTAATAGGTGTTTTACTTAACACCAGGAGGTTTCCTAAAAAGAATAACCTACATTCGGCGGTAAGCAGATCTACCATCAATAAAGTAAAACATCTCTTCGACACACAATCGATCTATTCGTTTAGGAGTAGTTTAGTGGCAAACAATCGTACAAGAGAACTATATGTATATATAGACGATTTGTTTTATAAATATACATCATCAGTGAACTTCATGTAGATCTATTAAGAAACCACTTGTTAATTACATCTCTTGTTAATCTCTCTCTATCTAATTTAGAAGTTTGGAAAATAAATTATATTGAAATTGTATTAGCCTAAGAACTGGTTTAAAGGAACTACGGGGTCAATGAATATTAGCGAGCTATGTGGAAACGACCTGTTTATATACCTACAGAAATAGTTTACGTATTTAAATGTCAACTATTGTTTTCTACTTTCTAGTACGCGTTGTATTGCAGTAATGAACAAAATATTTCTTCTTATCTTTCAATTACATTTGACTTGTGAAGTGCTGTAACTTTATTGATGATGGTAACAAAGATAAAAAAATTACTGATCATTGAATAGGATAAAAATATAAAATTAAATAATTTTTCTGTAAAAAGCTACCTTAAACACAAGTAAGATAAGTAACAAGTAAGATTTTGAATAAAATCTCAAAACAAGTAATGTTATTTAAAATCTTACTTGCATAGCAATTCTTTACAAAAAGATTTGGAAAAACACTTGCACTAAATATTTTATGATCTAGTGTCACATACTGGGTTTTGATATGGGACAGCCGGAGAGAGTCGTGCGACAGAATTTAATTAATTAATTATGACGCGCCGCGACCGCGAGGGAACGCGCTGACATTTTCACTGCGCTGATTTGGTTGCTGTACGGAATGTCGTGAGACTGAGCAGAAATAGTAATAATTTAATTAATTACAGCCTGTTGTAAGTCTACTGATGAACTTATGAAGGGCTGCCTATGTTTGACAAGAGAGATTAACAATCGAGATGCGAGTGGACACGCTATCCAGTGATGAAGTGAGGACCTGATTTTTATATTTTGAAAAATAGCCTAAACAAATTTTTAAGGCAAATTTCACTTTGACAAACTTTGCTCCTAAAATAGATAAAGGCGCTATACTTTCACTGATAAAAAGATGACAAAAGTTAGATTTCGTATAGTGATAAATACAAAATCATAAAACCAAATGAAAAAACTATATTATGAAATTACAAAATTCTAAGATTTTATAGTTTTCGTATAGTTTCTATTGTCCACTAGATAGGTGATTGATGGTTTTTTAGTAAATAGACCGGAATTCAATGAATATTCTATTTTAAAATAAAATTGGGTTACTTAAATTAAACAGTAGTACCTACTTGTTGGTTGGGTGCTATAAATCATAAATTGGTCTGCACCAAAATGTTTCAAAGCAAAAAAAGTAAAATTTAAATGTTTCTGGTTGAGTATAAACAACGGGGGGGGGGGGAGTTCCTCGTTTAAGGGTGAGTTTTTTCTCTCTTCCCTCTTCTTCCTGCCCTTCCCACCTCCTAATAATGCCCCAAATTACTAAAGAAATACCATAAACAATTTTATTATATTCTTTCCCTGACTATTTCAACCATTTTGTCTTAAAAGTATATTTGGCCAATTGTATCAAAATAATCCATTAAGATTTTTCTCACTTGCTGCCCCTCACTAGTATTCCTTTCAGCAGTTCAATGAAGAGGAGTTAGGGCACCTTTTTATCGCCAGTCTCTAGGTCTAAATACGAGTATTTGATGTTGTAAGTCTCCATAGTCAACATTTGAAGGGGTCCAATAAATTTTCGACTTTTGTCTTAGAAAGTTGTGTAACACACAACTGGCTAGAGCAAATGTATCCAGATTTTCAATTTTAGTGCTAATAGGTTGCCTAAATACTCTGAAACGTGAAACAAGAATGCTGAAAGCATTTTCAACAACTCTTCTAGCTCGGCATAAGTGATAATTGAATATGCTTTTCTCCATATTGATATTCTTATCGGGGAATGGTTTCATTATATTTGTATCTCCTAAAAAACGTACGATACTGTTAAGATTGCACCTGGCAGTAACAGAAACAGAAACAGAAACTTTTTTATTCAATGTAGATTATAACAATACTTATTGAAAGTCACTTTTTTCATTTACCACTGGTTCGCAAAAAAAACCTCGGTCTTGGGAAGAACCAGCAAGAAACCCAGGTGGAAGGTGCATGGTTATTAATGTTAACAGATTGCTATTGAGTAAAAAAATTGTATTTTTTATATTTTTAAACTATTTTCCTAGTTATTTTAAATTGTGAAAGCATTTAGTAATGAACTTCCCATAGAAATATAAACAAGAACTTCCTATAAGAGTTGTTAGTGTTGAGGTTAAATCATACAGGTTAAAAATACAGCAGTATTAAGATCCTACTTTACGCTGGTATTCTGTGAGAGCGTGCTCCTACTCCACTCGAGCCACTTCATTGGTGTTACAACCATAATATGGATGCATCATGGCTTCATCACATTATATATTACGGAAAACTTGACCAAACGAAAACGAAATTCGCCTAAAAAGAGACACTTCATCACACATAGTGTTTCTTTGTTTATGTCCATTTCAAATATGGCGGCGCGTCGCGCGGCACGGGGCGCTTTTGACCCCACTGGAGCGGGTGTTCCATGTTGTCCTTACTGTTGCAAGTAAACTACGAGAGTTGTAATTTTATCTCGACTAATATTATGAGTAACAAGTTACTACATTTTTAATTATATATTATAATTGTTTACGTGGTGACAGTCCGATCGGGGAATGACCTCGCTCGCACAGAATACTACAAGTAGTTTAAAATTGCAGCTTAACGCTGCTGCTGTAATCGTGTGGGAAGTGTAGAGAACTGGACACTCTATTTACCGGTAATGAGACATTTCATATTTGTCACAGGGTAAAAATGCCTGTGCATGTTGATTCTTAATCGAGAATAGTGTGAATGAATATGGGCCACAGTATTTCCTTACTAACAAGTGAAATATGTGCTCACTTGTCACCCTTACGCTATAAAAATATATTCTGTTTTGACATTTCTGAAGCAATTGTAATAGAATAAATACTGTTACGGACGGCGAAGAAGTAATCGTCTGTCGCCCCGCACCGCACCCGCGTCGACACGTCTCCCGCACCCAGCATCAGCCAGCCCAGCAAGCAAGAAGAACAAGCAAGAAAGAAACCCTCGAAATCCCTATTAGGTTCATATAGTGTTTTAGTATTAACTGCCGCAATTCAATTGTAAATAGTGTACAATATGCTTATTATTTCGAAGATCTTTAATTTCGTAATGATTTCTTATATTTACGCGAACACTACACATTGAAATAATACTGGATTTTACGGAATTTATCGCGTATATTTAACTTTTTTAATACCCGACGTTTCGAACGCTTTACAGCACTCATGGTCACGGGCGGGACTGAGATGTTCAACGTCCATATGTCATAGTTAACCACGGTTACCATAGATTAAAAATTTAACTTTTGTTCCGATCTATGCAGTACGAACTTACGGTGTCTTGAAGTCTTGCAGTTGTATGCTTGGGTTGGGATTTAATTTTATTTATTATAGGATCCCAAGCAGATGGTAGCACCCAGCCATCTTCTCTATTGAAATTAGGATGTTTTTTGATTTCAATAGCCTCGCGAATCATCCTTGGAAGGAATCGGTGTTCTTTAGCGAGGATTTGCGGTCTATCAAATCTGATGTAGTGACGGGGGCGATCCTGTACGTGTTCACAGACTGCAGACTTCCCGGAGCGTCGATTCTTCACATCAGCTATATGTTCTTTAACGCGGGTTTTTATTGATCTTTTAGTTTGTCCTATGTAGGAGAGACCACATTCACAATCAAGCTTGTACACTCCTGCATCTTGCAGAGGGACATTACACGTGACTGATGGTAAAAACTGACCAATCTTCTTCAGCGGCTTGAAGTATGTTTTGATGGAAGCGCGCTTCAAGATGTAGCCAATCTTGTCAGTGACTCCTCTAACATATGGCAGTACAGCAGGTACACGCTCGACTGTGGCCGGCTTCACTCGTTCACTGTGACGTAGGCGCGGGACTCGAAGCTTGTTGTCATGCAAAACTTGCTTGACATGGTGGAGCTCTGCAGCCAGGTGTTTACTGTCACAGATCCCTCGTGCTCTCTGAAACAAAGATTTACCCACGGTAGCTAACTGTGAAGGATGGTGGTGAGAATCACCGTTTAAATATCTATCTGTATGGGTCTTTTTCTATACACAGTATGGCTCAAGGTGTTATCAGGATTCCGAATTACTAACACATCTAGAAAAGCTAAGGAATTGTTTGCCTCTAACTCCATTGTGAACTGAATTTTAGAATTTATAGAGTTAAGATGGTCTAAAAATGCAGTTACTTTATCTAAAGGTAGAATTGTGAAAGTGTCGTCTACGTACCGCTTGTAGAATCTTGGATTTATGGGAGAACTAAGCAGGGCTTTCTCCTCAAAGTCTTCCATGAATATGTCGGCGACAATGGGAGATACAGGTGAGCCCATCGCCACACCATCTACTTGCTTATAGAACTCCTCCTTCCACAATAGGTAGCCAGATGTAAGGCAGTGTCTGAGTAATACTGCATATTCTACGGGCATGTTGTTTTCTTCCAGCCTTCTAGTTACAATTGAGATGCAGTCTTCAACAGGTAAGCATGTAAACAATGACTGCACATCAAAACTGACCATAGTTTTATTGTCTGCCAGATGTAGATCTTTAATCTCGCTGACAAAATTTTGCATGACAACAAGTTTTGCATGACAACAAGCTTCAAGTCCCGCGCCTACGTCATAGTGAACGAGTGAAGCCGGCCACAGTCGAGCGTGTACCTGCTGTACTGCCATATGTTAGAGGGTCACTGACAAGATTGGCTACATCTTGAAGCGCGCTTCCATCAAAACATACTTCAAGCCGCTGAAGAAGATTGGTCAGTTTTTACCATCAGTCAAGTGTAATGTCCCTCTGCAAGATGCAGGAGTGTACAAGCTTGATTGTGAATGTGGTCTCTCCTACATAGGACAAACTAAAAGATCAATAAAAACCCGCGTTAAAGAACATATAGCTGATGTGAAGAATCGACGCTCCGGGAAGTCTGCAGTCTGTGAACACGTACAGGATCGCCCCCGTCACTACATCAGATTTGATAGACCGCAAATCCTCGCTAAAGAACACCGATTCCTTCCAAGGATGATTCGCGAGGCTATTGAAATCAAAAAACATCCTAATTTCAATAGAGAAGATGGCTGGGTGCTACCATCTGCTTGGGATCCTATAATAAATAAAATTAAATCCCAACCCAAGCATACAACTGCAAGACTTCAAGACACCGTAAGTTCGTACTGCATAGATCGGAACAAAAGTTAAATTTTTAATCTATGGTAACCGCGGTTAACTATGACATATGGACGTTGAACATCTCAGTCCCGCCCGTGACCATGAGTGCTGTAAAGCGTTCGAAACGTCGGGTATTAAAAAAGTTAAATATACGCGATAAATTCCGTAAAATCCAGTATTATTTCAATCTTTAATTTCGTCTTAACCCCTGCTAGTTTAAAATAGCAATTATCATCGATTAAGTTATTAGTGAGACAGATGTCACAGTAATTACTTTTCTTCACAGTAGTTCAGTTTCTCCCTTATAATAAAACATAAATATTAGCTCTCATCCCATACAAATACTTGCAATAAATAACACCATTTTGCGCTACAATGCTCAGACAAAATATGTTGACAATTATATATTGTAGCAGCGGGCTGCTGGCCGCGGCTGAGACAATATATTGAGATATACCGCGGGACTTCCGGTTAGCGCATTGCTGCCCGCGCGGCTCGCAGGAAGCATTCACTTGCAAATGACTTCTTATATTACAAGAATACTGCGTCAATGAATAAGTAGTTTTTAGATAAAGTTGCGTTTGCAGCAGATTTCTTGACGGCTTCGTGACGCAGTGGCTTAGCAACGAGTTGCAGCGCTAATGGCCGCGGGTTCGAATTTCGTACAGATTCTATGGCCTAGAAATAAATTTTATATTGTATTTATTTATTTCTCATAATTCACACGTAACTCGTTAGTGAATTACACATTGATTATTATTTAATATAAATGAACATACTGAGACTGGAACCCATTTAAAATTTTAAACTGTGCTCCAATGCCTTACTACATGGTAATCTTGCCTTTCATTTGGTAATTAGGACGTTACTTGGTAGAACCACGATGCGGCTATATTATAGTTGTAACATGAATAAGTGGGCTCGGGGAAGCACCACGCTCTCACAGAATCAGCGGATAATAACAGCTTAATGCTGCTGTGAAGAACCGGAGACCCTCTTTACTGGAAAAAGGGCATTCCATCTTCCACCCCTGAGGTCTAGGAAATGTATCTGTATTTTGATTCTGAATCAATGATAAATGTAGATGTCTTTGGGCCACAGCTTCTACTGACCATAAGGTGGACTGTGTGCTCGTTTGTCACCCTCATGCTATATATTTTATTTATTATTTAACAGACAGTCCGAGAGTGCGCAATAACCAAACTGCTTGTTCCATCGTACGCAATGTACATGGAGTGGAATAATTTGCCAGCGGCTGTGCTCTCTTGTGATTACAATGTGGGCAATCGGGTGAAAAGAGAGTCGTAATAGCTTAGTGGTGGAACACTTTCCTAATTTTACAATTTTACAGTGGTACAGTACAGTTTTTCTTTTATATTAACATATTATATTAATATTGATATTTTTAATTGATTTATTTAGTAAGTTCAAAATGTTTGTTTTTATTTTTTAGCACTGAAAGTTTATTTAAAATTATTTAGTTTAGTAAGTTGGGTGTGACAGAGAGAAGCACGAGAGGAAAATAAATGCAGTAGAAATGCGGTCGTTAAGGAGTTTGTTAGGGCTTAACACGAATGATAGGGTAAGAAATTGTGTGATGAGAGAAGAGTGTAGTTTGCAAGATGATGTTGTCGCCAGCATTAAAGAAGGAATGCTTCAGTGGTTTGGAAATGTAGAAAGAGTGCATGAGGAAAGAGTGACAAAGCAAATTTATGTTGCAGAAGTGAACGGAAGAGTCTGAAAGAGACATCCGATATATTGAAAAAGCGGCCAAGAGCGTGTCGGGCCACGCTCAGTGTAGGGTTCCGTAGTTTCCCGTCCGTCACAATAAGTGTTCCCACTTATGAGTTTAAAGGTGGGTATCCATTATGTTCGCGCTCCAGCAGCGCTCCGCGCTCCGCGCTCCTGCAACTGCTCCCGGTAGTGGATACTGTTGTTTCCATCCAAGTTCAAAATGATTTTCCTAGAAAGTCCTTATAAAGTTCTACCTTTACATATAGGGGGACTACCCTAATAAAACATTTTTTTCCAATTTTTATTTTACCACTTTGTCGGCGTGAATGATACACATATTGGTACCAAATTTCAGCTTTCTAGTGCTAGCGGTCACAGAGATTAAGCGAGGACGGACAGACGGACAGACAGACATGGCGAAACTATAAGGGTTCCTAGTTGACTACGGAACCCTAAAAACGGCCCTATTAAGAGTACCCTTAACCAACGAGCATGTATCCGTAGGTATATGGATGTGGAGGAGGCGAGAGAGGTGTGTCAGGATCGTGCCAAATGGAAGTCTGTAGTCTCTGCCTATCCCTCTAGGTGACAGGCGTGAGTACTTTTGTTTTATACTTATGTATTTATTTACATAAGAAAAAACATTATATTAAGAGAGATTTTTTACAATACAACTTTTTAAAATCTACCTCCTTTTACGCGGCAAAAAAAACAGGTTAAACAATCGAAATTCGTACGCAGTACATTTAGCTGTTGCTTTACATTACATTACGGCCTTGTCTTTAATTTATGTTATTCAAAGATTAAACAGCGTATTACTTTATAATTAAATAGAGACACGTGAATACTAGGCAATCGTCCAGTTTTGGTGTGCGAACGGGAGTTCATGCTATGTCTGTCGGCCAATATTGGTTGACAGACCGCTAGAAGGGTTGTTAGTTATGTTAATAAGCGATTGTTTCCCTTAAAAAGTGAAAGTTCTACAATATTATAATCCTTTATCCCCTTCCGATAATTTGCAACGCCTGGCGAATATTTGGCACGGGTCAAGGAGCATGGAATGACTGTAATGGTAGTTCAACTATGCGATAATTTAGTTCGCAAGCTGAGCGGTTGTTTAGACGATATTAACATAGTCCAGTAGAATATTATAGCTTCAGCTCGAACGGGCCAACTCGACCGGGGAAGGACTACGCTCACACATAACTCTTAGACCTGTCACCCAGAGGTGTAGGCAGAGACTATAAACTTTCATTTGATACTCTCCTGACATAACTCTACCGTTTATTTCATATTCATATATCTAAGCATACATACTCGTCGGTTAATGGTTCACTTAAATAAAACAAGTTTATTGTTAACGGAGATTTTTACATTGAATAAAACTATTATTTATGGACTTTAACGGCGTTTAATTACTTTAATTTATTTTTATTATTATCCCGATGTTTCGGGTGCTTTACAGCATCCATGGTCACGGGGGGGACTGAGATGTTTGACGTCCCAATGTCATGGTTAGTCCGGCTACCTTCAGTTTTTAGGGTTCCGTAGTCAACTAGGAACCCTTATAGTTTCGCCATGTCTGTCTGTCCGTCTGTCCGTCCTCGCTTAATCTCTATGACCGTTAGCACTAGAAAGCTGAAATTTGGTACCAATATGTGTATCAATCACGCCGATAAAGTGGTAAAATAAAAATTGGAAAAAAATGTTTTGTTAGGGTAGCCCCCCTATGTGTAAAGTGGGAAGTGATTTTTTTTTAATTTCAAACCTAACGTGTGATATATTGTTGGAAAGGTATTTAAAAATGAATAGGGGTTTACTAAAATCATTTTTTGATAATGTCAATAATTTCGGAAATAATCGCTCCAAAGCTAAAAAACAATGTGTCCCCCCCCTCTAACTTTTGAACCATAGGTTTAGAAAATATGAAAAAAAATCTGAAAAGTAGAACTTTATAAGGACTTTCTAGGAAAATCATTTTGAACTTGGATGGAAACAGTTTTTATACAAAAAAGACAAAAGTTGTACAAAATAATTTCTGGACGAAGTTTTTAGTATAATCGTATATGCAAGCATTTTTTTTAACTTCGTTTACATATTTCATTATCCTGAACGTATCTTTTTTCAAACAAAAAAAGAATTATTAAAATCGGTTCTCGCAATCCAAAATTACCGCCGAAAACTTCTGGCACGTCTATGTATTAATTAGTAACCCAATTCCCCGAGAGATGGCGATGTAGGTACTTATTACATTGGGTCGGGTATTATCGAATTGTTCGGTTGGTCTCTCCTTGGAATCGCCTGCCGCGGAGCGTGCAATGTTGCACGTTCCATGTTCGCGCACGTACCCACTACCGGGAGCAGTTGCAGGAGAGCGGAGCGCTGCTGGAGCGCGAACATAATGGATACCCACCTTTAAACTCATAAGTGGGAACACTTATTGTGACGGACGGGAAACTACGGAACCCTACACTGAGCGTGGCTCGACACGCTCTTGGCCGATTTTTAATTTTAATAGCTTCGCGTATCATCCTTGGTAGGAATCGGTGTTCTTTTGCGAGAATTTGTGGTTTATCAAATCTAATATAATGGTGGGGACGATCATAAACATGTTCGCAGACTGCAGACTTCCCGGAGCGTCGGTGCTTCATATCAGCTATATGTTCCTTCACACTCTTTAGAGATCAGGAGATTTTTACTTTCATAACTTTCATAACATTGTTTTAATATATTTCAAAATATCTATAATATAAGGATTTGTTAATTTTATTTCTTTTGCTAAAACGTTGTTGGTTAAAAAAGAACTTGATTTGTTAAGGCAATGCTACTCAGGAGACGAGTCAATTTACGTAAGGGGTAAACTCTTGTTTATTTACTATTAAAAAATAATTAAATGAAATACTTCCTGCTATTCCAAGTAATGTTTGTTGTTTTATTTTCAACTTTAAATTAGTAAGTTAGAAGATTTTCTGTAGAATATGAGTGACAAAGGAGCACTTAATCCATCCATTCTCGATTAAGAGTAAAAACGCAGAATCTTACACATCGCAATAAAAACGCAGATCTTCTCATAGTGGACAGGTATGGGAGGACCATACAGAATACAAAGAGGCAAGATTACCCTTTTTACTGGAAACGAGGCATTCCATCTTAGTCCTCACGGGTGACAACGCATCTGCATTTTGATTCGTAATCGAGGATAGATGTAGATGTCTATGGGCCACAGCAACCACTTACCATCAGGTGGACTATGTGCTCGTTTGTCACCCTATCCTATAAAAAAAAGAAAAAAAGATTAGTTTCAGGGAAATCAAGGTTATCAATAAGCCCTTAACCACCCCTCTCCTCTAAATCTGATGCTGCTAGTCAACATTTTGCAGAATCAGTCTATGACCAGTTCCATACCTAACGTGGCACATAACTAGCTTGTGGGACTCCTGTTCTGGCTCGGAGCTGTCTGGTTAGGTTTCACACTCTGAACTATTTCTATTGTCGTATGCCGGGCAGAAGAGGACTGAAAGCTGGTATAATTGCTTGCTGTGAGGCATTTATTTATTTATTTATACTTTCATGCACAAAAAAATTATATATGGCTGACTTAATGCCATAGGGCATTCTCTCCCAGTCAACCATTAGGCTAAACAGAGATAGACATTATGGAGGCGGTGCAGCAATAATCAAATAGAGAGGATAAAATAACTAATGATATATATAATAAACAATACATATATATTATATACATACATATATATATTTACATACATATATATATACATATATATTATATAATAGAATGTATATACATACATACACTATATACACATAAATACATAAATATATATCTATATATATATATATATATATATATATATATATATATATATATATATATATATATATATATATATATATATATATATATATATATACATACACAATAGGTTCGTATAAATATTATATATGTCAGAACAAATATGAAATATATACGAAAAAGAGAGCTTAGGCAATTCAAACTTGCAACGATTTAATCATGTACTTACGGACTTGATTTTTAAAGACGAATTTGTTGGGAGCTTTTTTAATGTCAAGAGGGATGTCGTTCCAGAGTCTGATGGCCACGAGGGCGAAAGAGTGAGATAAATAACCAGTACGGTGTAAAGGAGTGATCAACTTAAGATTGGCCGAGGAACGGAGAGAAAAATTGTGAGAATCTCCCATGTATTGAAATTTAGATTTCAGATAGTCGGGAGCACATGGATCGTTCAAAATTGAGAAAAGGGTGCAGAGTATTCTAACATATCTGCGCTGACGGATAGGCAACCAGTTTAACTGTGTACGAAAGGAAGATACATGGTCGTATTTACGAAGACCATAAATGTATCTGATGCAGTTGTTAAGCAGACGATCCAATGTATTGAGATGAAGTTGAGACAGGTCTGAGCAACACACATCGACATAATCAATAATCGGTACAATAAGTGATTGGACAAGTAAAATCTTGGTATTGGTGGGAAGAAAGTTTTTAAATCGATTTAGAGATCGCAAAGTTCCAGTAGTTTTGCGACTCACCTCCCGTATATGTTTGTTCCGTGTTAAGCAACCATCGATGTACAGACCAAGGTTCTTTACGCTAGTAGAGAATGGTATGACATTATTATTTATGGAGAATAATGTAGTTGTGGTAGTAAGGTACCTGATGGTAAGTCCGTCACCGGAATAAATAAATAAGTCACGGTTGGACAGTTATATATTTCACGGTACAACACATAAAAACAGTCTCACATGAAGAAGCAGAAGGCGATTATAAATACGAAATTATACGATTACGAACAGATTAGAGATTATAGCAGAAATCACAGTTTACAGTCACTAACATAAAATAGGAATGAACACTCAAATAATATTTGTTATGCGTAAGAGCAAAGTTCGGCGTAGGCGCAAGCGGCACAGTATTCGCGTCACACGATCTGATTGCGACTGGCTGGCCGTTGAACGTACTCAGGTACACGGTGTTGATAATAATTAAAACGAATGTTTGTTTCCAATGTACTTCAACCGGCCGGCACCGAGAATTATACTTTAATACAATACTAAAATAAAATTTACTATAATAAATAGAAATAGTATAATATATATGTGTGTGTGTGACTGTAATTGTATTGTAGATATATAAATGTAATAAATATTATAATATTAATATTAAATTGTATACATAGGTACATATCTGTGAAATAATAATTATTTCTTTAAATAAAATAAATAAATAAATGTGTGCGTCGCCACATATTAAACATAATTGATGGTAGGGTGGCAATATCCAGTTTAGATAATAATCTTGAGCTACCTAAGATTATCGATTGGCATTTAGACGGGTTCACGTTTATGCCATACACAGTAGACCATTCTGAGATATATTTTAAATCATCATTTAACATTGAAATAGCACTTAGGATATTTGAAGGCTCCACTTGCGCATATAACTGCAGATCATCAGCATACAAATGGTATGAGCTCTTGAGATTTAGTGTGATGAGATTTATAAAAATGGAAAACAGAAGAGGAGAGATAATACCGCCTTGAGGGACGCCAACTGACACATCACGCCAGTCAGATAGTATATGACCAGTACGCACAGCCTGTTGGCGCCCCCGAAGATATGTTGAGAACCATTCCTGAGCTGAAGACGAGATATTCAAATGAGAAAGAAGAGCTAACAGGATACCATGATCGACAGAATTAAATGCATTAGAAAAATCAATTAAGATGAGAGCGGTGAGTTTTGATTTTTCCATCCCCTCACGAATATCTTCCGTAACCTTGAGAAGAGTAGTAGTAGTAGAATGACCCGGGCGGAAACCAGACTGATAAGGGGAAAGAATATTCATTGAGAAAACAAAAGCAGAAATCTGTTTATGAGCGACAGCTTCCAGAACCTTAGAAAGAAAAGGCAGAATAGAAATTGGTCTGAAATTAGATAAAGAGCTGCATTCAGTAGCTTTTGGGATGGGAATAATAAAGGCTTTACGCCAGAGAGTTGGAAAAGCACCATTCATCAGCGAAAAGTTAATTATATGAGTTATCACGGGTAAAACAGAATCCAGCACGTGCAAAACCATTACCCTACTCACGTCATCACATCCAACGGCTTTCGATTTAATAGAGGAAAGTGCTTTGCGTACCTCGTCTTCGTCTACAGGAGTAAAAGTGAAAGTTTCATGAGGATAAGGAGGCATGGAAGATATAAAAGAGATGGCATTAGCTCTAGAAGCATCAGAAACTATTTGAGAAGACAGAAAATGACGATTAAAATCGTCAGGAGAAAAGGAGACGCTATTATAGTCAAATTGCGATTTCCCATATCCAAGCGTATTCAGAAACTTCCATATATCAGCCGAAGATGAATTAAGTAGTTGTTCGTGGATATATCGGCGTTTAGCAGCTCTCACCATCTGATTGCATCGATTTCTTGCAGCTTTATATGCTTGCCACTTTACCTCAGTGCGATTCTTCTTGAAAGCACGGAAAGTTCTATCGCGTTTAGCCATAGCCAATCTTACCCCAACCGTGATCCATGGAACAGGAGGACGCTTCAGTCGAACAACACGCTTAGGAGCATGTTTATTATACGGTCCTAATATGTTGCTGTTAAAGAAGTCGACTTTTTCATCAACTGTGGAAGCAGTATATACAGATGACCAGTTAATAGCATCTGCATCACATTTAAGCTTGTCCATATCTATTTTAGCAAGACTACGAATAGAGATGGACACAGGTAAAGGCTTGGGGGACTTTAATTTATATGACAGATAAAGCAGGTCATGCCGTGAAAATCCAGAAGCAGGGAATTGTCTATAATTGACAACGTGATCAACGGAGGAGACAGCAATAAGGTCAATCCAGGTGTCAGCAGAGTGGAAGTTGTGATGTGTTGCATTTAGAGGCAAAATAGTGAAATTATGCGACAACATGGTCGACCTCAGTTTCGAAGATTTAAGAGAAACCCCAGATAAGTCGGTGTTAAAGTCTCCCATGATAATGTGATGTGTGTAGGCAGAACTGTAAGGCAATAAATTTACTTCCAAATCGGAGAAATAGTCCACTTGAGGTGGACAGTAGACAACTCCAAGAAACACTTTAACACTCTTGACATTAACTTCAACAAAAATGTATTCCATTGAACCGGAATAGAGAGCCGGAGATGTGTTTAATATTTTATAAGGTAAATTACTACGCAGATAGATAGCAACACCTCCGCCTCTTTTACCAGTGCGGTCATTACGGAGTAAAATATAACCTGGAAGACTATAAGACGTGGAAGAGAGTTCAGGCTTGAGCTAGCTTCCGGATATGAGTATAGCATGAACTGCATTAGAAAAGAAAGTATCCAGGAGCTCCGTATGATGTTGAGGAATACTTTGTGCATTTAAATGGCAAATCTGAAAACAGTTTAACAATTTTTGAGATTCGTCGAATATTAGCGTACGTAGCGTGGCAGGCTCATCCGAAGCATCAACAAGTGAAAGGGAAGAGGAGCTGTTGCAAGCGGAATAAAAAGATTCATCATCTGACATTAAACAAAATTACTTAAAATAATAAAATAAATAATATTATATAATAAAATAATACTAAATATAAATAAGTATTTAAAATAATAAAATTATATCAAATAAATATAACTGAATATAACAAAAAATGACTAAATATAGATGTATATCTCCATACATCACCCTCCGGCTAACTGTTTACAATCTTAAAAATAGCACCAGGAAAGTAAAAGAAAACAATATAGAAAAAGAAAAAGAAAATCAATAAACGAACGAGGCATTTAAAAGTAAACAACTAAAGAAAGACGTGGTCCTTCACTGCTGGCCGTATGAGGACGCTTAAGGTCGCTCAGCGAGCTATGGAGAGGGCTATGCTCGGAGTTTCTCTGCGTGATAGACTCAGAAATGAGGATATCCGTAGTAAAACCAGAGTGACCGACATAGCCCAACGGATTAGTAAGCTGAAGTGGCAGTGGGCCGGCCATATAGCTCGAAGAACCGATAACCGATGGGGAAGAAAGGTTCTCGAGTGGCAGCCTCGTACCGGTAGGCGTAGTGTAGGGCGACCCCCCACTAGATGGAGTGACGACCTGGTAAGACATGCAGGAAGTCGATGGATGCAGGTGGCTCAGGACCGTGCTTTGTGGCATTACTTGGGGGAGGCCTATGTTCAGCAGTGGACTTGTGAAGGGCTGTAATGCCCACTTAATAAATGTTACAAGTTATTGAATGTATTCATTTTTGATTTTGTTTCCGAGTTACAGAAAAATGCAGAGGGAAGACAAATCGCAACCTCGACGCCTGGAGACTCCGGGTCGTGGGGAGTCCAGACGACGCAGGGCTGATGATAGGGCCAGAAGCAGCCGTAGTCGCACGCGATGCGACAGCATTGGGAGTCTTCATGAACGCGAGCGACGCCGAGCAGTAGAACGAGAGCTAGCTCGCGAACGGAGCGGCTACAAAATCTCCAGAACAACCTGATTATGGAGCGTAGTAAAAGGCTACGCAGCGTAAGTAAACATCACGATTACACGCGTCAAGATTCCTATATTTCTGGGCGTGATGCAACCACTGGGCGTAGTGTTCCTTCTAGAAGTAGAACACTCGACCGTGGGGTGGATGACCGCCCCAAGAGAAGGCGAATTCAAGAAAATGGTCAACGATCTTCTAGTCCTTCGTTCTCGACTAAAGACGTAGCTAATATTCTTAAATCACTTAAAGACTTACAGTCACAGCCGTCGACGTCGGCCACGGTTGCACCTATTCATTCAAGTAGCTTTAAAAATATTTTACCTGATTTTAATCCATCGTCGAAAAATCAACGAATAGATATGTGGTTAAATAAAGTAAACGAGTGCGCGACGGTCTACGGCTGGGACGCCAAAACAACAATCCATTACGCCATGCAAAAGCTCCAGGGTTTGGCCAAGACCTGGTACGAGAGTTTACCCTCAATTCTTTTTAATTGGAATGAGTGGCAGGAGAGGTTAATAAATGCTTTCCCACATGAATATAACTATGGTCAAGCTCTGGAAGATATGTTGAAACGAAAGAGCAAGTTTAACGAACCTATTGAAGTATATTATTATGAGAAACTGGCACTTTTGAACCAATGCGACATTGAAGGAAAGCGTGCTGTTGATTGCATCATACACGGCTTAACCGACAAAACGATGAAATCAAGCGCTACCACACTACGTTGTTCACATCCGGAACAGCTGCTCCGATTTTTAATGAGTAATAAGGAACTCAATCAACCTTTTGAACGATCTTACAACAAATTTAGGTCCGGTATTAATACAAATGTTATTAGTGTTAATAATAATAATAAAATAGCAAATAAGAGCAACTTTGCCCAACATAATAATATATATTGTTATAACTGCAAGGAAAAGGGGCATCCATTCTTGAAATGCCCCAAGCCTATTATAAAGTGCGGTAAATGCAATAAAATGGGTCATAAAACAGGAAATTGTTTCGCAATTGTTAACGACGATAAAAGCAACACTGTTCACAAAACCTTGCGTATATCAAACTCAAACCCAAGCTCTAAGTTTTATAAAGACGTTTTTGTAAATAACTCTCTGGAAAAGGGATTTGTGGATTTTGGAAGCGAGGTATCGTTAATAAGGAAATCGAATGCATCCAGTTTGGGACTGGTTCCTGATAGTGAATCCACATTACTAAAAGGTTTTGGAAACGATGTAGTGCGCACTCTTGGTAGTATCACTGTTAACTTGTCTGTAGATGGCGTCCACGCTAACGTCGCGTGTCACGTTGTTGACGATCAATATTTGGAATTGCCATTGCTATTAGGACAGTCATTCACTGAGCAGTCGCATGTCGTTGTTTATAAAACTACAGATAAGCTTAGCTTCTTTGATGTTAATCGAGAAATGCCCTTTTCGGAAATCGATATACAAAACAAAACCACCGTTAAGGTAGTAGCTTCTGCCAATGCCCCGGCTGTGTTTCAACGAATGATGAATCGAATCCTTGGTTCAACGCGAGCAGAAGGAGCAACAGCGTATATGGATGATGTGTTGATATATGGTAGAGATGTAGAAGAATGTCTGATGCGATTAAAAAATGTTTTACAATTATTAGAAGGGGCAAACTTGACCCTTAATCTGGCAAAATGTGAATTTCTAATGGACAAAATAGATTACTTGGGTTACGAAATAAGTGCTGCTGGAGTACGGCCGGGCAGTAAAAAGATTCAGTGCGTGCTCGATTTTCCCTGCCCTATAGATCAACATACTGTGCGGCAGTTTCTTGGTCTTGTGGGGTACTTCCGGAAATTCATCAGGAACTTCGCTATGCTAGCTAACCCATTAACAAAGTTATTGACTAAAAATGCACGATGAACCTGGAACCATGAGCAGGAGGTAGCTTTCAAAAGTTTAAAAGACAAATTAGTGGATAGACCTATCCTAGCTATTTATGACCCAACATCAGAAACTGAGTTACACACTGACGCTAGTAATTTCGGTATTGGAGGTGTCTTATTTCAAAGATCATGCAGTAGTCATAGTTTTAGGCCAGTGGCTTGTTATAGCCGAAAGACTTCTCCTGAAGAAAAACATTTCCATGCTTACGAACTAGAAGCACTGGCCGTTGTCTGCTCATTAAAGAAGTTTCGAGTATATCTATTAGGCCAAAGATTCAAAATAATATCAGATTGCAATGCTCTCCGCTCTTCCTTCTCAAAGCGAGATATTCTTTCTAGGGTTGCACGATCGTGGCTTCTAATGCAAGAGTTTCAGTGCACAGTTGAATATCGCCCTGGTGCAAGGATGACTCATGTGGACGCCCTGTCTCGCAACCCAATATCAGATGACGAAAGTTCATAGGTTTTAGAACAATACCCATCGGTCATGACTATAAGCACCGAAGATTGGTTACACACATTACAAATGGGCGACACAGAGTTATGCAGGATTCGAAATGTTCTTTCTTCAGATATGGATGTGGAGGGACTTAAATATATTAAAGATAACTACTTGATAAAAGACAACAAATTATACCGATATCTAGATGGGAACGTTAACAATATTCGTTGGGTGGTTCCAAAGGGTGCAAGGTGGCAACTTTTACGCATGAATCATGACGATATAGGGCATTTTGGCGTTGAAAAGACATTGGAACGTATAAAAAAATCATATTGGTTTTCAAAAATGTCAAGGTTCGTTAAAAAGTACGTGAAAGCATGCGTAGAATGTGCCTATGCTAAGAAAAACAAATCTACAAAAGAAGGATACTTGTACCCCATCGAAAAGATCGAAGCCCCTTTTCATACACTGCACATAGATCACCTGGGACCTTTTGTTAGGTCCAAGCGCGGCAATACTCATCTTTTGGTTATTGTCGATGGATTCACTAAATTCGTGTTGCTAGGCCGGTACGTAACACAAAGACTCAAAATGCAATTAGGGCTCTTGAGGATATTTTTTATACTTTCCGCATTCCCGATCGCATTATAAGTGATAGAGGAACATGCTTCACATCACACACTTTTAAACGGTTTTGTCAAAACAAAGGTATAAGACACATCCTTAACGCTGTAGCTTGTCCCCGATCAAACGGTCAGGTTGAAGGATATAACCGTACTATCCTTGACTCATTAACAGCACAGAATTTAAATTGTGACGAAAAAGAGTGGGATAACACAATTGGAAGAGTACTGTGGGGATTAAATAATACATACCAAAAAAACTACTGGTAGAACACCGGCCGAAATTATGTTTGGTACAACTATAAATTCCGAAGTCAATCCTAAGTTCAATGAAGTTCCTCAAGAAGCTCGAGAAATAAACGATCTAGCCACTATTCGTAAAACAGTTAAAGACACTATTGACACTCAACAGGAAAAACAAAAACCGAGATTTGATAGGGGATGACGTCCCGCCAAGGTTTATTCTGAAGGAGAGTTAGTTAAAATAACGAAAACAGCTTTTACAAATGACGCTAAAAGTAGGAAACTTCTTCCTTCATACATAGGTCCATATCCGGTTATATCAGTATTGGGAAATGATAGATATAAGGTAGCAGCGATTCCGGGACTAACGGGTACTAAGAACAAACGACCAACTACTGTAGCCGCTGACCGAATGTCGCCTTGGGTCAATGTTGCTGCTTTAGATGTTAATATATCAGATACGTCCAATGATGATGGTGATGAGGATAGTAATAGTGATAACTAATAAAACCAAGACATTCTGTTAATTACTTATTTTAAATTATTCTCAGTTTGTAAAATTACATCTAAGCAATCCATAAATGCACAGTTTTGAACCATGTTATCTATTAACAGTTTTTACCTAGTTCCTTCTAAGTTTCACGTTAATAAATATAATGCTACAATAGTAATGATGTATATCGTTAAATCAGTACAACCTAATATATATGGATAGATAATAGAAAACTAAGATTTATATGATTAAGATCTAGAACGACATAGGTGTTGAGCATGGATATCTGTGAGAATGGATGGGTTCACAGTTTATCGTTTTACTTGTGCCGGTTATGAGAATGGATGGGTTCATAACCGGGCCAGTGAAGTGTTCTGCACTGTGTTCGTTTGTTAAATGTGTCCCGTTCGTAAAAATGGATGGACTTACTAATGGGACTCATTTGAGAAACTACTGATGTATATAGTTAAATCAGTACACCCTAATATGGATGGATAGATGAATAGAAAACTAAGATTTATATGATTAAGATCTAGAACGACATAGGTGTTGAGCATAGATATCTGTGAGAATGGATTGGTTCACAGTTTATCGTTTTACTTGTGCCGGTTATGAGAATGGATGGGTTCGTAACCGGGCTAGTGAAGTGTTCTACACTGTGTTCGTTTGTTAAATGTGTCCTGTTCGTAAGAATGGATGGATTTACTAATGGGACTCATTTGGAAAACGTAATGGGTTATCAAAATTTGTGTTAACTTCGAAGTATGTTTTACTTGCTTACTGGGAATGAATGGGTCCAAAAAGCAAATATATAAAGTACATACCTAAAGCTGTTGTTAAACTTTTATTTTAAGATGTACCCATAGTATTTAGCTATTTTCGACTTTTTCTAATTCCTTTCTATATCTTTTGATTTGTAAGAAATAATAATATGTACCTAATGTAAGTTTTCCTTTAGTTTTTTTTTTGTAATTTTATTTATTACTGTGAAATTATTTGTATCCAAGCCCCGTGCAACTGACCGAATGTTAGGTTTCTTTTCAACCGTGCATGAGGACATGCACGAAGTCAGGATGGACGAATGTTAGGTTTTCACTTAGTTAATTTAATAACAATAAAGTTCATTTAATATAGTTTATTTAAGCATTGACTTTTTATTGGTAAATTCATTTTATTAGAATGGCAACACTTTAGTAAGGGAGGGGATGTGGTCAGTTGCACGAAGCAAAGATGGCATTAAGCAAGGAGGAGCGGAGAAAGACGGTTGTGTCGACTACTAAGCATAGGATAAGACAAATTAAGTGTAAATTATAGTTTAAACCTAAGCCTCAGGGCAGAATAAAAGTGTGAGCAGTTATCGGAGAGTGTTCTATTATAGTTGTAAAGACCAGCAAATCTTTCACTTCAACGCCCTGTAGTGCACAGGGCGTTGAAGTGAAAGACACATTTGCTGGTACTGTAAGGAAAAATTATGACAGGAGCCGAGCAATTTAAAACACCTTTCACTAGTTCTTCCATCTGAAAACCAAATGTGTGTCTTTATAAGTACAGTAATTTTATTCTTTTAATTATTTACTCTTTGCCGACTGCCTCGTTGTTCTATTGGATATAAACGCGATTGCTGATCATAAAGGCCTGGGTTCGAATCGCCGGTCGAGCCTAAACCAGTTATTGTTTTTTTTTGTCAAGATGTTTTCAGTAGCAAGTTATATATACCGACCGAGACCTTGCAAGCAAACAGGAAGTCACCTACTATGCAGTATCGCCTGCTAAGCAAATAACAGCACGTGAATTAAGAATATTCAACACAGTGCTATCAGGGAGTCACCTACCGCCTGCTCAGAAAAAAACAAGCACGTCTTTAAAAATGTGACTCAATTAACTAACGTGATGTAAGAATATTCAATACTATAAAAACCAAGGTATAGTTGTTAAGACAGCCCAGTAGTTATTAAGTTAGTTTGTAAGTTAACTAGTCTAGTAGTTTTGTGTAATCAGATTGTCACAGTAGTTAAGTTAACTTGTAAATTAGAAAATAAAAGTAATATAGTCTTCGTCTCCTTCCACTTCAACCTTTCCTAAACTGCCGCAAACGTAAGAAGCAGCTGGACTCAGGAAGTTAGAGATGTTCCCCGTGCCTCGGAAAGCACGTAAAGCCGTTGTTCCTGCACCAGATCGTGTCGGATTTCGACTTGTCGAAATAGAGAGTACACCTATGTTTGTGCACTCACTCGTGCACTATAATTCTGTTCTGCACAGATGGCTAGCTACGTTGAGCGGTGGTCTACGTTGTACGGCTCGATTCATTTCACCTATCCTAAAAATAAACTTAAATTCACACGCATATATTCTTGATGTCGCTTCTCAACAAGCTTCCTAACTGAACATTTACGTTTTGACGGCGCAGTTTCTTCCTTGAATTTCCTCGAGACGAAAGTTCTGAAGCTCGTCGAGAGACATTGCAGTGAGCAATCTAAAACTTTCTCAGTATTTGTTTTATTAAATTTTCTAAAACATTTTATTGAAATATTATCTTGTTCAATATTTCATTTTATTGCAATAGTTAATGATAGGTTTTAAGAGAATAAAAAGTCTTATTGAAGTGGCAATGAGCCGGCCATATAGCTCGAAGAACCGACAACAGTTGGGGAAAAAAGGTTCTCGAGTGGCAGCCTCGTACCGGTAGGCGTAGTGTAGGGCGACCCCCCCACTAGATGGAGTGATGACCTGGTAAGACATGCAGGAAGTCGATGGATGCAGGTGGCTAAGGACCGTGCTTTGTGGCATACTTTGGGGGAGGCCTATATTCAGCAGTGGACTTGAGAAGGGCTGTAATGATGATGATGAAAAGTCTTATCTAATATCTTATATTAGTTTGAAAGGTTCGGGTATTCTTTGTGTTTTAAGGTAATTTTAAATTTATGTAAAATGTTTCTTACTGACGGTTTGTGCCAAAATAAAGAGAGAAAAAAGACCAGATTAAGGCGTTTATGGAACACAGCATCCGTTTACCATCAAGTGAACAGTGTGCTTGTTAGTCACCTATCCGTCCATAATAAAATTACTAATAGAACTAAAAGTAAATAAATATGAAGTTGAGAAAATAAACAGATATTTACGTAGCAACTTTACAAAAATGTAGCGTACTAGCTTTGAATCTTGATCAAAATCTCTTTACATACAAGTAATCATGTAAATACGAGCCAATAAAAACAGTTCGAATGTGTCGCTTCTGATCCACAGCAATAAAAGGGGACCTTTTCCTGAGGGACTCCTCAATGTATTGAAAGTGTTTTAAAATGCTTTGTAAATTTCGAAGAACATACATGTATTTGCAATCATTATCCTCAATATATTGATCTACTTTTTAGTAGGCTATTTAAGAAAAAAATATAATAGTTTTTTCTAATTAAAATCTGGTTGTTGCACTATACTTTTAGACATTTTATTGAAATACAAAAAATGCTTTCTAGGTTTACCTAATCTAAATTAAGGAACCATAAGAGTATCACGGCGAGAAATTCTACAGGAAATGGTCTGGTTTTATTAAATTAATTTATATTTTCCATACGTATGATGATCTCAAACATAAACAACGACGTCAATGTAAAGATATATGTTTTTTTTATAAGATAGGGTGACAAACTAGCACACAGTCCACCTGATGGTAAGTGGTTGCTGTGGCTCATAGACATCTACATCTATTCTCGATTACGAATCAAAATTAGAGATGGGCCGAATATTCGTTTTATATTCGGTATTCGACATATTCGGCAGCATTACCGAATATTCGGTTAAATCATCGAATATTCGTTAAAGTGGTACTCCAAGTGCCCACTGTATTGAAATGTGCGAATTGAGTAATGCCACGTCTTTAATAATTTTACTGTTGAAAGTATTATGATAGTATAGTATATTTATGGGTAAAATCTACTTATATAGCATTATGTTTTTGAGGCACTGTAGATTTATTTCCAAATATAGCAAATAGAAAGCTTGATAATTTTTTTTGGAATCATACAAAAAACATTACTTTACATTTGCACTTTTCACTTAACTTTGAGCGTAAGTTTTTTTTTAAATAAGTCTAAATAGTAGATCTCCTGCCACTAATTTTGACCATATAATTATCAATTTTCACTAAGAATAACACAACAAAATACTTTTTTTGACAAAAATAAGCATGTGCCGGCGAATTGTTCAGTACTAGATAATGCAATAACATATCATATTGCGGAGTTAGGGGAAGGGCTAGACTGTGCGCTTTATGTTAATAAGTTTCGACATAAATTGGCTAGGTACCGAGATGATCTTGACGAATAATGTTCGGCCGAATATTCGGTTGGGAGTATTTTTTACCGAACGTTCGGCCGAATATTCGGTTGGGAAAATTTTTAACCGAACGTTCGGCCGAATATTCGTATTCGGAGAAATCCATATTCGGTCCATCTCTAATCAAAATGCAGATGCGTTGTCACCCGTGAGGACTAAGATGGAATGCCTCGTTTCCAGTAAAATGGGTCTCCGGTTCTCTACATTCACCATACGAAATAAAGCAGCATTAAGCTACTATTTCACGCTCGTATTCTGTGAGAGCGTGATCCTTCCCCGGTCGAGCCGACCCTTTCGTGCTACGACTATACATCTAATATAACTGCAGCATGGCTCTACCACGTATAAAATATACCTACCACGTATATATATATATATATATATATATATATATATATATATATATATATATATATATATGTATATGTATATGTATATATATACGTGGTAGGTATGTATATATATATATATACCTAAGTGTCCTTGAAACGGTTGCGTAGCAACTCGCTTGCTTTTCATCATCATCATTATTTCAGCCCTTTATAAGTGCATCGCTAAACATAAGCTTCCACCAAGGAATGCCACAAAACACGGCATTGAACTAAATACATCCATCGACTTCCTGCATGTCTTACCAGGTCGACACTGCATCTAGTGGGGAGACGCCCTACATTCCGATAAGTAGCTGTCACCTGAGGACCTTTCTTTATCCGTCGACTGTCAGTTCATTAAGCTAAATGGTAAGTTCATTGATACTTTAGTTTTCTAATCCGTTGGACTATTTCGGTTACTCTGGTTCTACTGCGCACATATCTTCGGTTTTTAGTATATCGCGCAGAGAGACCCCGAGCACAGCCTCTCTAAGTGATCTCGAGCTTCCTCATACGGCCGGCAATTAGCAACCACGTCTCAGGTCTATAGTTCATCACTAGCAACACGCACTGGTTACAAGTAATCAACATGTTTGCTTTTGCAAATTGAATATTATTACCAATTCAGCCGCAGAACCCTACAGTTATAGTCCATAAAGAAGGTTTACTTTAAACTAAATGTGTATGTTTTATCAAGTTAACTTGTAACTGTTTGAAGAAACAAGTTTATGTATATAAAAAAAATATACTACGTCTTTAAAACGCACATATTTAAAGGGGACTTAAAACTGTAAAATTTCTTATTTTTATGTTCTTACATTTACACCCGATTTTGAGCTACGTTTATTTCTTAACTGAGGATAGACGTAGACTACTCTATGAGGCACGGCATCCACTTACCATCAGGTGGACTGTGTGCACGTTTGTCACCCTTATTCTATAAAACAACCCGATTTCTAAAGCTATTAAGTAGAAATTATTTTAGTCTTTTTAGTTCTGTGAAGTCGGCTTTTACTTTTAACTGAAATTCATATCCATGTGAGTAGATTCAAGAATAAAAATTTCATTGACAATTTTTCTAGCGTAAGGAGTATGAGATTTTACGGTACTGAAGTATACCTTATTTAAAAAGAGAATTAAAAATAGAAAATAAAAAATAGTCGAATTAAAAACTTCCTAATTAATTTGAAGTCGACTAAAATATTAAGACAGTTCAACTATTATAGTGTCTTCATGTAAATTAACCTTTGAAAAAAATCACAAGATATAACGACCTTAAATGGACATTGGAAAAGCTGCTGCAGAAAATAATTTCAACTTGAGTAAATCCACAGTTCATTTGGCGAGCTACAGCTTATTGGTACATCTGTTTCAAAAAGCCGTTATTAGCTCTCTGCTAAGAGCTTGGCGTGTCGCCAAGTATTTTCCTCTTTTATTATCGAAATTGATACTTTATTCCGAGGAGTGAGACTCTGTGACGTATTTAGTTTTTACTGTATAAATATTGTCATACATACATATATAGTATTTATTATTACATATATTGTACAGTATATGACAGTATCGTTCCGTGCGTGTCGATACTGTCATATAATGTACAATATATGACCAACGAACTTACACCTCACAGTCAGCTGTTGAAGTCCATTGACCCCTGCAGCCAAATTAAAATAAATGTTGTGACCTATAAGGACTAAAATGAGATTCGCTCACAGCCTGTGCTTACTCTAGCTCTCCACACCCTTCAAACCGGAGCACAGTAGTGCGAGCACTGCCATCTAGCGGCACAAATATATGAATGTGGCACGTACACAGACGGACTCCTAGGCCGGATATGAGTCCGACCACTTAGTATAGTGTAGTCTATAACTATTAATATGCCTTTAACATCCACCCATTACAAGCTATAAAAGTCCACTGCTGAAAATAGGCCTCCCCCAGAGATTGCCTCATAGGACGCATTTTGACATAGTGGACACGCTTGGTGAGCGATTGTCAACCGCAGTTGTTTTGATATTTTGACTTGTTATCAGGAAGTTGCTGCCGCCCGTCACCTGTTTCAACATCCCTCTGTCGCCTGCTACCACACCCACGGGACGGTATGGGGCAGTGGATATTCTTACAGCGCCACCACACGGTGACTTGAACATTCAAGATAATATTACTGTTAAAGGAAGATGTCCTCAGGGGTTACAACTACCTAGTACGAATTGATAAGTAAACCATTATCTACGTACAAAATTAAATTTAAATACTTCAGCCCTTTCCGAATTTAAAATTATAGTATTATAAATAGTTGCTTTCTCAGTATTCTTTCGTATTCTCCAAGCCACCGCCTATGAATATTAGGGAGAGGTAAGCTCAGACTCCTGACTAACGAATATTGAACTAAATTAGTGTGGTAAAAAATCTTCATTTCTTTCTATAAAAATATTAATTTTAATTGAAATCGAAGAAATCCTATAAAATCTAATTATTAATAAGCAGTGTTGCCACCTTTTACATTAAACACACATTGACATCGATTGTTCATACTTAAAATTAAATTGTCAGTGACTTGCTGCGCTATGATGTCCCATGTTCCTTCCAAGTGTTGGTAAAATTGTAGTTCCGTCGTCAAAATTGGCGGGAAATCTCTTAAAACTTTTATTTTAACTCTTAATGTTATAACATGTCCTAGGCATGTTCAGGATATAAGTCGGGCGACTCTGCGGGCCAATTCAAAACTTTAATATCGTGGTCTCGTAGAGCGGATGACATCAGCCGTGCCGTATGGGAAGGACGATTATCATGAATGAGTAGAAATTCCTGGCCCATTAGGATTCTGCGTGGGATAGTAACAGACTCTACTATCTTCTCGTGGTGGCTTTTGGGTAGTAAATATGCCTTAGATCCAAACGAGCTGGTTTCGCCCGCCAAGTAGAATTTCTGCACACCCCATAATTAACCCGTCTTGATGTGTATGAAACTCCTTAGGGTGACGTAACAGCTAACTATCCCTGGAACCCTCCAAACGCATGTTTTTTTGTGAAATCGAATGAAACCCAAATCGGGACTCATTTGTGAACAGCACCAAAGACCGTCGTCCGACCGATCGTCACTCCATGCTCCTGAGCCGCTTCTCGTCTTCGAGCATGAAGGCCAATTTCATGCAACTTCCGTCGCAGCTTGGTCACTTACCAGCACCTGATGGTCCACCTGAAGCCGTTTATGGAAGTTGTATGGCTGTGATATTGGGTTACCTCCTGGCGGCTCATACGGCACGTTAACTTAAAAAAGAAAAACAATCTAATCCCTTTTCAAAAAATTATATCAGTATAATGATTTTTATTTTCTTTTAAGTAACAAATTACTAACAATTTTGACGCCATATTTTGTTTTTTGTTTTGTTAATTTTTTATTTATATTTTTAAATTTTAAAAATATAATAAAATGGGTTTCAATCGGTATATAAACATTTTATTTAAACTAAAAAGATTTTAAACTACAAAGTCGTAAATGATTTAGGATTAAGGTGTCCCTAGATTCTGTTGATGTGTTTATATATATATATATATATATATATATATATATATATATATATATATATATATATATATATATATATATATATATATATATATATGTGCGATAGCTACTAAAATCATATACTTTATCATATTAATAATCTCATAATATATATTAATACTATAGGTAATAATATATAAATACTGAGGCATGACTATGACTATAATGCAATGCCTCGTTTCCAGTGAAAACGTTATTCGGTTCACTACACTCACTTTTGCAAGCACAGCTGAGTGAATACTCTTTTGTATTTCCTTATTAAAACTATTGTTTAATTGTTATTATTATTATCAGATACATCATTACCTTACAGCTTTTATTTTAAACGATTACTGCTTCACCACCCAGTAGTACTAGGTGGCAGGATTTCTTTTCTGCCAAGGAATCAAGATTTTTTACAGAAGAGGGGAACACGAGCATGCAGCTCATCTGATGGAAAGTGTTGACCGACGCACACGAACAACTCTTATATCGACGATTAACGAAAAACTCGAATATCTCGCTTATTTCGTACTATGGATGTAAATTGAAAGGATAGTTTTTTTAGAGCCACCCCTTAACTTGTCTACTCACACCGATATGGCTTGGGAACCGACACGATTTAAGAACCTTTAAAAACAAGCTTACTCCTTTTTAAAATGTCAGCAACGCACCTGCAATTCTCCTGGTGTTGCAGAAGTAGTTCATGGGCGGCAGTAGTCACCCACCACAAATTGCGATTTATTCATTCAGCTGGCAGCACTCGCGAGATTCGCGTCTGAAGCTCCAGTAAGGATGCGAAACACGCGAACGTTTTGAAATTTTAAATTTGGAGTCTTCCAAGATTACTCATTGCTAATTCAAACTTTATATTTAAAGCCTATGTTTCTTAATAAATTAATTTAATTTTATTAATTTTATTTTACATTGGTTTGGGATATCCAGAGCTTTGTAACCTTTCTATTCGAAAACACATATACCAAAACTTTTACATTAGTAAGAACGATAAGGTTGAGATTAGTTAAAATATATTATTATGGAAATGTATATCTTAATTAAAATGTCTAACCGTAAAAAAAGGAAAAAAATATTCCAATGAATGCTCTTTTTCAACTAATAAAGGCTGAAATTCTTTTGACAAATAGAAACTTATATGTCTTTTTCAATCGGAAAAGCGTTCAATTCTAAAAGATAATTTTAAAGGTGTTACTAGTTTATTGCGAGTGAAATTAAACGTTAATAAATTTAAGTAAGTTTGATTTTAATTTCATCAGCTACATACAATATTCATTTAAATGGGCAGCTTTTTTGAGCGAGACGTGTTGAAGGTTACGTTAAAAAGAAACAAAAGCATTTCTCATTTCAAACCCTTTTTTACAACATTCGCTTACCGGGATAAGAGTCTGTCTAAAGAAATACAATTTCATAAAAAGGAATGAAGGAAATTAAAATATTCAGAACAATTTAGTAAAAATGACGACGACGATAGCTTTTTTTTTTAAATTATATTCAGTGCTATTAATACTCATCAAAGTTCCACTTGGTTTCTTGCTTGATCTTCCGAGGACAGAGGTTTTTTCCGAACCAGTGGTAAAGCTCCAATGACGTTCAATATTCAGTATTATTGTAATCCATATTGAATAAAAATGATTTTATTCCATTATATATTCTGTTTGTTAAATATTCTTCATGCTGCTGTGTGTTGGCGGTGCAAGAATGTCCACTAGCCCATGTTGTCCCGCGGGTGTCGTACGGCACAGCGAGCAATGAAATAGAAGATGGGCGACAACATCTTTTTTATAACAAATCAGAACAATAAAAACTGAAGTTTTTGTAGTATTCCGTATTGTATTTATGTTACGTATCCCATATACTATACCTTTAAGAGCGTATATTCAAATTTGCGCAAGTCAAAATCGTTCTGGAACGGCGTAATATTGAAGCACACTACAATGTTCTCTGTGTGCGTAACTGCTCGAGGTGGGGCGAGCGCAAGGTTACCTACTATAATAGTTGTATCCAAAGATTTTTGTATCTAGCACGAATCATCTTGATACTATTGGAACAAAGATAATAAAATAATTTCCACATAATAGTTTATGAGGTCGTAGCTAAGACATATTGTTTATAAGAATTAATATCCGATCTAGCCCTGACATCGGAAGCTAATATGTATAAACTATTTCATTATTTTTGTAAATTGACGTCGGTTTTTTTTAAATCTAGTGAGTAATATAATATTAAGACTAAGGAATGTCACAACGCCAAGTAAGTTTAGAAGTAGTAGAACTAGAAAAGGGTAAGTAATATATGTTCGAATTGAAAAATATGTGTTATATATAATATATTTCGTTCGATATACATTTATTCTGTTTCATAATGTAAAGGTAATTTATCTAAATAACAATTTCATTGGTGTCGGCGGGGTTCGAACCCGGATTGCTCGCGTTTATGACGAGCACTTTGCCCTTGAGCTACCATGGCTCATATCTGTTTTGTTTCTATTTTATAATAACGTTGCCTCCACACTAAGAATGTTTCCTAAGTATATAGTGGAGGCAGTTAACATAAGAACATAAAGTTCATAAAATTCAGGACAAACATCCAGACCCAGAACAATTATTTGTAGGTTTACAAATTTTTGTTCCTGCGGGAATCGAACCCGCGGCCCTTAGAGTTAAACTTGTTGCTAAGCCACTCCGCAACGGAGCCGTCAAATATATCTTTTATAGGGATAAATATTTTAGTTAAAATTGCTTACTATTAAATAAACTTAAAAATTAATAATAATTAAATTAAATTATTTCATTTAACAAAGTATCATTCCTTGCGTTGTGTTGCACGAACTATTGTTTATTCTGTAGCTATGCGCCTTCATCGTTTCCGATAGTGTATCCTTATAAAATCGGGAATTTGGTTTTAAAATCGGGACAATTACAATAGCTAGGTACAAAAAAAAACAGATTTTTTGTAGCCATTGTGGTCGCTATTAGTTAGTTATACAGGTTTTTGACACAATTCGCAATGTGTCTTATAATTATTATATAGAACTGATCAAATGAACGAATAATTTTTGGTCCAAATATCGTTGAAGACTGAACTTTCTGAATAATATAACTGTGAAAATAGTAATATATCTTATGAATTCACAACTTCACTTCAAAGAACATTTTAAAAAAGAACGGCATAGTTCAAACGGTTTTAATACCTCACACCTTAATAGATTAGATAAAATCCTTGCATCGGACTATTCGGATATTGTGCTGATTATTATTACGATGTATAGCGGAAACCGGCGATATGCATCAGGCAGTGAGAAAAAAAAAAACAAGTAAACATGATTGATATCTGCATCTTGCCATGCCATCACATTACGCGCAAAGAAAACCTTGATTTTGCCTATTTAGTCCAAGTTTAGTGGAAAAATATGCAAAGCAAAAGTATTTAATATATTAGCAGCCTACAGATATACTCAATTTTGCTGTCAAAACGATCGATCGCATATAGACTAGTTAGTGAAAATTCGGGACATTTGGCGTCCCGATTCATCGTTGATCGGGACAAATCCCGCACAAATCGGGACACTTGGTAACACAAGCTTGTGATATCGGTGTGAATTAAAGCCTGGCGTCGATTACAGTAGAAACGCGTCGAATCGAAGCGAGTCGCATTTATTCCTAGTGCGTCCATCTCCGAAGAATCGAATCAAATCGCTCATTCATCGCAAACTCTTCATCAAATTAGGTCGTTTTTGCGTCATGGACAGCTCATATGACGAGAAGTGAGATTTATTTCAAATACTTTTTGATGAAGCAGAGGAGAACAGAAAAAGGAAACGGCTTGCTCCAAAATACTTGATATACGACATTTGTATGAAAAGAAATAAGTATGGCGAATTTCATAATTTGTATCCAGGAAAAGGGATCCTCTTAAATTTTTCAATACTTTCGTTTATCCTATGAGAATTAATTCTTCATTCATTTTTATTTAAACAAAAAGATTTTTATGAAAACTAAATAGGAATTAACTTGGACTTTAAATAAAATTGGACTAATGATATCAAAAGTTCTTCATTCATTTTAAAAATGACGAAAAATAGACGTAATTAATAAAGACACGCTTCCGCACCTCTGCGTCGACTGAGGCGCGCCGAGAAGAGTCGCAACGCGCCGGCGCAAAAAATCGCTCGACGAGCGATGCGCGCGAGGGGTTCGGCTCGGCGCGCCGCGGCTCTTCACAGATGGACGCAATTTCATAGTAAATATATAGGGAGCGAATTTCTGCGCTTCGATTCGATTCGACTCGGCGCGCCTAGTCGACGCCAGCCTTAACACGTACGCGGGCTGTGGCGGGAAAAAGTGATACGTCCTATCGGACGGCGTTTGCGCGTGATGATTTATAATAATTTTAAAATAATCATATAAAATAATTGACTATATAAAATGAACCAGTAATTAACATAGATAAGTTTATATTGGAAACGGAAAAAAGTGACATTGAAGTGGAGTTTTGGTAATTTTATAGCGATGTTTTTTAATATTAAATCGAAATATTTTCGTAATTATAGCTTTGCTATACACTAAAAAACTATACATTCTCTTATAATAATGTTTCATATAAAGTATTTTAGCTTATAATCGTGGTTGTATTCCACATGTTCGTAAAACGCTATGAAGGGATTGTCTTCGCTCTAAAAAACCGTCATTAAAAACTATGATTTTCCGTTGCAATGTACTAAAAACAAATAAAGACTTTATCCTTCTAAATCCGTAAATTCCTGCAATTAATTTTCTCACATTGTTACGATATCGTCCTTGAAAAAAAACCCTAAAACATGAAGTTTTCGACACAAATAGCATATGCCCTCTTAAACGAGCATATATATATATATAATCGGATTTCGGAAACGGCTCTAACGATTTTCTTAAAATATGGTGTCCGGGGGTTTCAGGGGTAATAAATCGATCTAGCTAGGATTCATTTTTTAGAAAATTTCGTTTTAACCGTGTTTACAGGCAATGAAAAACTGCTACAATATCGTTACAATAAGAGGGTAAATTTTGACAACACGTTAATGATTATAATAGCTCAAATGATACAACAGGCGTTCACGGAATCGTATTACCCTGGGTCAGGTCCTGTCTCAGCTCGACTTTTTTCGTTTTTTTTTTCCAAGTTCCCTTCTTTTTTGAGAAAATCTATTATTTTGAGCCCTTTTTTGGTATTTTTTAAAAATACGAAAATTTAACTTAAACTACACATCATGATTTTTTATTCAAATAACCAGTTCAGTTTTTTCTATTATTTCGATAAGATCAAAAATGTTATTCATATTTCATCAGTATGTAATTTGTATCTAAATACAATCGTCAGACATCGTCAATGTCTGATATCGGCAAGGGGCATATTGTGTTGAAGGCTCGCCTGATTATTCCCCTCCTGGTACCGATGTCAGCGACTCCTTCAACTCCATCCCTTCCAGACAGCACTCAAAGGACTCGCCTAAGTAGCCACATGATGGGTGGATTGGATTTGTCTTTTATGATGACAAGTGTCCCTTCCTTAAGTGTATCATGTGACTGCATCCATTTTGTCTTTTGCTGAAGTAAAGTGATATATTCGTTAGAAAATCGGTTTCAGAAATGTTATTTCAACAGTTGGATTCTGTGGAATCTTGCGAGGGATGATATTTTATTGGTGCTTATCTGTGATTCTGGTACAAAAATGAAAGACCGTCTAATAAGTAGATGGGCTGGAGTCAAAGGATAAAGATCCAAGGGGTCATTAGATAAAGTTGTGAGTGGGCGGGAATTGAATATGGCTTCTATTTGGATTAATAAACTATTCATTTCTTCGTACTCTGATGAATGTCAGATTTAAAACATGTCAGAGGTGACGTTTTACAGATTTAATAGCCGACTCCCACAAGCCGCCAAAATGAGGAGTATATGCGGGAATAAAAGTGAATTGCTCATTATCAGAACAGATGGGTCGAGGTTTACGTCTACGGGACATAAATCTATTCAGAGCTGTTATAAAGGCTTCCTTCTTCAGGTCCTAAACAAGCTCAAGATGCAAGGCCTTTGTTGCTAAACAAACAAACATACAAATATAAGATTTTATGTGTTTACATCCCCTTCCCTTGTGGTTGGCTGTCATCACTGGCCCATCATAACCTACACCCGTGTCAAGAAAACGAAATTCTAAATGGGCACGCTGTTCAGGTAAATTACTCACAGCAGGTTGAAGTGTTTTTCCCTTAAGCCTACAACATTTCACACATAAGCGGACAGTACGTTTAACTAGATTTGTAAAAATAATTGTGTCTTAGTACTTGACCAAATATACTACAATGTGTAGAGTTACAAAAACAGAGATCGGCATAATAGATGCTTGGCACTCAATAAGATTTTTAATTAAACCATTATATAAAAAATATTTGTTTTATTTGCATAATAAAATAACAATATATTAAAAGAGATAAAAATCACACCTCTTTATATATATTTTTTCATATTAGAAATTTTTAAAATCTACCTCCTTTTACGCGGCAAAATAAAAACAGGATAAAACAATCAAAAGTTAGGTTAACATTACATTACGGCCTTGTCTTTAATCTATGTTGAATGAATGAATATACTTTATTGCACACCACAAACAAATTTACAGAGAACAAACAGAGAGCAGATTACATGTACAATTTGGCGGCCTTAACGCTACATAGCGATCTCTTCCAGGCAACCAAAGGTGTAAAGGAATAAAACAGTGAGTACTAGGTAGGTGGTGCAATATAAATATACCTAATATAATATCAGTACATGCAATAAAATAACATATAAATAACTAATACGTTAAAAAAATATGATACACATAAACATACGTATATACATAAACATACATACATATACACACATACATATATATATATACACGTATATACATACATATACATATACATACATATATCCTCAAATATATACCACTAACAATAACATAAACAAATAAATACAAAACTACATAATCACATAATTTATCCTAATGATTTTCGAACGATTGAGACAAGTAATGCTCTTTAAGAAGACGCTTAAAGACTACAATAGTCTGAGCTTCGCGTATATACAAGTTAGGGCATTCCAGAGCTTAATAGACTGTACAGTAAAAGATTTATTAAAGGAAGATGTATTGTGAGTTGGTACCCTTAAAATGAGTTTTCTTGAAAAGTGTAAAGGTTCCCCTGGAAGCCCAACAAAACTAAATTTCTCCTTAAGATAAGGGGGAGTGTGAAATAAGACACAGTACAGAATAGAAAGAATATGCATGTTCCGGCGAAATTGGATAGGTAACCACTTGAGACGTGAGCGAAATTGGGAAATGTGGTGAAATTTGCGCAATCCAAATATGAACTGAATACTAGTATTTTGAAGTCTCTCAAGCTTAGTTAGCTGGTCTTTAGTTATGTCTACATAGCTTGCGTCAGCATAGTCGAGAATCGGAAGGAGAAGAGACTGTGCGAGCATAATTTTTGTAGGAATGGGAATAAATGATCGAAGGCGACGCAGTGAACTAAGAGCGACAAAGGTTTTCTTACTTACCTCATTCAGTTGGCGTTTCCAATTTAAGGAACTATCAAGGTAAACACCAAGATTTTTGACATTGTCAAAGTAAGGGATCACAACCCCATCGAATACAACAGGTGGTATGGAGAACCAGTCAATTCTTGAGATAAAGCTCTGACTACCAAAAATGATAGCCTGTGACTTTTTAGGATTGACATTTAGGCCATATGATTGACTCCACTCATGAATCATATTTAAGTCATTGTTTAATGTAGCGATTGCATTCGGCAAATTTTCAAGAGTTGACTGGGTATAAATCTGGACATCATCCGCATACATGTGGTAGAGAGAAGAAATTTTATGAGTAATTGAATTAATGAAAATGGAAAAGAGTAAAGGTGACAACATGTTGTTCAAAGATTAAACAGCTTTTATAATTTTATAGCGAAATGTGAATAATCATGTTATTCCTGTCGGCCAATATTGATTGACAGGCCGCTAGAAGGCTTGTTAGTAACGTTAACCTTCCAGCGGTCGCACCCTTGCGCCGAACACAAGCAGTCGCGTGCGGTCTGTCATTCCGCAACTTTAAGTGTATTGTTTGGGAAAACAAATGAATGTTTCGACTTTTTGTATACCACCTGATTAAGAAGAGATCATATACGTGTAAAATAAAATAAAAACAGTTTACGTATTTGTTATTTTTTTATTTGTACTTAATAGAACAAAGGTCTATAAAAACTCAGAATTTATGTCTCTGAGTGAAAATCACCGTTATAAATAAACATAACCAAAACAAAATTAAATGTTCTTTCTTATTACTAACAATTTATGAACTTGACTTAAATTATCTTAGAAACAAATCACATTCATCGTCAATGGCACTGTGTAATAGGAACTCTAAAATTTCATTTATTTTTAGATTATTCTATAATATATTAAAATAAAGAAAACATATCTAAAAGCAACTAATTATAATTTGAGAAAAGCTACAATAAAGTCTTTGTCATTATTAACCATAATATCCACTTGAGATGAACATTCTCGGCATATAACAATCACATGTTCTAGACACATTAGTTTTCCATATTTGAAACAACTATACTTTGTTTTGCGGTTCTTTTCCTATCGCAATAGTAACAAAGACCTGCAAAACATAGAACTTGGTTTGAAAACGATGCTTCTTCGCCATTTCAGAAATATTTCAGCAGGATTTATTTTATTCTCAGTTTGATAGTTGGAGAAATAGTCGAAGAAGTATACTTGTACCTCAGTTGATTTTCAGTGAATGAATAAGAATTTTCTTCAATAAATCTTCGTCATACAACACTTTTTTCATTTTTGTGTTCAAAAATCACTTGTGCATTTACAGTTATAATATTGATCAAAGTATAAAACAATACCAATGGCCACGTCGACTCCAGATTTTGTAGTACCTGTTCTGTAGTACCTGATATTGTACTAGACTACAATAGTCTAGTACAATATCAGGTTTTCCTGTCGATTCGTCGATTTTATCACCTCATCTCATGGTCTACAGCAAAAATAAATTTTATAAAAATATACTTTTATAATATTATAATAAAAAAACATAAAAATTAATAATAACTTTATCTATTTTCACTTTAATTGCTCTGAATCGTTCTGGAACACAATCGGTCGCACGCGGAATCTGAGACCGCAAACACAAATAAGAAATCATGTGTGCATGCGACGAATGTCACAGGGCTTATGAGGGGTGCTATCTCACCTTCCCGAGGATATCACGGAAGCACAAGTGTCTATTGTTTATGGTTTTAGTAAATTGACTAAAATAAGTTCGTTGCGGACTCAGACACCGCGCGCGACCGTTGGAAGGTGAAATATATAGAAATTGTTTTTCTCAAAAAAGTTCTACAATATTATAATCCTTTAATAAAGCCGGGCTCCGGGCTCAAAAGTGACCCACCTTTTCTATATGGATGACCCTAAATTATTCGCCTCCAGTCGCTCCCATCTTATGGAATTGCTAAACATCACTTGTGAATTTAGCAATTCTATTGGAATGGAGCTGGGGACGGATAAGTGTGCGGTCCTCCATGTTGAAAGGGAAAGGGTTGCTAACTCTGAGGGCATAGACTTATCTATGCCCGTCAACTTAAGGGCCCTTTCCGAGGCTGAAACATACCGATACCTGGGTATGTCACAGAACATCGGTGTCGATGAGGCTGGTATGAAACAGTCAGTTTGCGACGTGTTTTATGCACGCTTGACCAAAATGCTTAACAGCCTTTTGTCCGGTGTGAATAAGACACATGCATATAACGGTTGGGTCATGCCTGTCCTCATGTATACCTTTGGCATACTCAGGTGGAGTCAGACTGAACTTAACGCCCTGGATGGAAAAGTCCGCACTACAATGACGTCCCATAGGATGCATCATCCGAGATCGTCAGTAATGAGACTGTACTTGCCGCAAAAGCATGGTGGGTGTGGCTTCCTGAGCGCGCTCACCATGCATAATCGCGAAGTGTACTTCCTGGCGAGATCGGATGATCCATTCTATAATGACGTCATTTCTAGTGATAAAGGATTTACCTCTCTATCCTTAGCCAACGAGCAATGGCAAGACCCGGCAGTACAGAGCATTTCCGACCGGGAGACCGTATGGAAGGAGAAGGAGCTCCATGGGAGGTACTACAGGGCTCTACATGAGCCTCACGTAGATACAGCCCCCTCCCTCAACTGGCTACGTTTCGGTGACCTCTTCGGGGAAACCGAGAGTTTTGTCTGTGCAATACAGGATCAGGTTATTAAGACCAACAACTATCGGAGATACATCTTAAAGGATGGCACTGTCGACGTCTGTCGAGCTTGTCGCCATCCCGGGGAGTCACTTAGGCATGTCATCTCCGGTTGTTCGGCGCTTTCTAACTCTGAGTACTTGCACAGGCACAACCTAGTAGCCAGAATTCTACACCAGGAGCTCGCTCTGAAATACGGCCCGTGGACCGGAAATTGCCGTATTACAAGTACTTGCCGGAAGCAGTGCTCGAAAGTGACCGCGGCAGGCTCTACTGGGACCGGGCCATCATCTTTCTTGCGAATAAGCCTGATTTTGTGCTGATGGACCGGGCACAGTCAAGGATATTTTTGATCGACATTACCATTCCGTATGACGAGAACCTCGTGAAAGCCGAAACAGATAAACAAACAAAATATCTGGACCTGGCTCACGAGGTGACCGACATGTGGGGTGGTGTGTCGACCGAAATTATTCCTGTAGTCGTCTCTGCGAATGGGCTAATCCCAGTCAGCCTCTCGGGTCATCTGAGGCGATTGGGACTCCGTGACGGACCGCTCCAGGCTCAAATGCAGAAGGCGGTGCTTCTCGATACCGCCCGCATCGTCCGCCGGTTTCTTTCACTTTCCCCCTAACCCTCGGCCGTCTGGTCTCCCCTGCCGAGGGCTCCCATCTGGTTGGATCTTATTTATTTATGTAGTTTTTGTATTTATTTTATTTTATTGATATTTATGTACATTTATCTCTTATTTTAATTTATAATTATATATTTATAAAACCCAACCAGGTGAGAAAATTATATAGATACCCTAACATAATAATAATAAATGATTTATTTTCTCACCACAATATTACAGAATTATTGTACACAATATTAGAATATTACACCTTAATGTTATACTGTGGGAGACTGGTGCCTAAGCTAGGCTTTACGCCTGTATTTCAGGCCACCAGGTCTCCGCCCTATGGTTGTAATTACAATACTTTTACCATTAAGTAACGATAAGGTTTTGTAAACTGAAGGAACTTGTGAAATTACACTCTGACGGTAGGCGGCTACTGAAGTCCATGAACAACTGCAGCCAATTTTAGACAAAGAAGGTTGCAGATACCATGTCACCTCTGAGGACTGAAATGAAACGTCTCACAGCCTGTAACTGTACTGGTGCTCTGTACCTTTCAGACGTGGACTCAGCAGTGCAGGCGCTGCTTTTTGAATAACATAGGTTCCTTTTACTAATTATAAGTCAGTACGTGGCTACGATCCCCCTGGTGGTAAGTGGTGATGAGGTCTTAGATTGTAAATCGCACTGACTTAGCGTAACAACAGCTTATTCACTGTTGCATTGAAAACACGCACATTGTAATTGAAGGAAACACAGACGGCGGCAAATTATTCCACTCTTTTGTGTTATGCAATAGAACTGACGAAGGAAACCATTTTGAACCGTAAAATCCATAATAAAGGGGTCAGGACTCACTAACCACTAGATCTTCTGATAGTGGACGGGTATGGGATAAATTATGGAATATAATACTTGCGCACTCTCCGAAACGCATCATTTAGAATACCGAGAGGTTGATTTATCTCCACTTATGCTCTAGACGGACAAGATTGATTTCAGCTAAATTAAGGTTATTAATAAGCTCTTAACTACCCCTCTCCTCTGAATCTGACGCTGCAAGTCAACATTTTGCAAAACCAGTCTATGGGCTGGTTTGCATAACGAACTGTTACATCCCTAATTTCACTGTCACATCACTATTTGTTGAGGTAAAATGCTGACTTGCAATTATTGCTGGTTCATTCAAATGCAATATTGAAAATCAGCAATAATTTTGCTATAAATACGCGAGACTTTTCTAAATTCAGTCAGTTGGTTGTTCTTCAGCTAAACTGCTCTCCAGCTACGGACCCGGTTCTTGCCTGCCGGCTGGTTATCAGTGAAAGCTAAGAATACACTCCGGGTCTACTCTGCCCTTCACTAGGGCTATCGCGTTGTTATAATCCAAGTCGCGTATAAGTTCATATAATAGTAGAAATTCTGTGTCCGAACTTGTGTAAAAATAAAATATTTAATTAATAAATAATTGTCAAAATTCAGTACTGTGTTTTTTTTTATAAGTGCTGAATAGGACAATCTAACATTTGGTGTCAGAAGAAAAGGGATTTCTGAAATCCCTCGGGTCGCCTACTCCTGACGACGACCAGCTCCACACAGAAATCGGCCCAGACTCGCGATCCTGAACTAGCAAGTTGGCCACCTGCTGTCTTTGCCTGTCTTCCTGACGCTGTAAAAGGCCGCCGCCAACCCTAGTCATCGCAGACGACGTGTCAGCATCTCTCCATTGTGCGTGAGGGTTTTCTGCCCAGCACCGAGTTATTGACTGCACGAAAACTAATATTTCTACATAAAATACATCGCGACACTTGGTTTAAGCATCGACCCGTACCAACCGCAAACGCTGCACATTTCATCACTTCCGCCACATCGTCGCACCGTCACCCGACACCGACTTCACCGAGCCGCCACCGCTTCCATGAAATCGCTGTATCTACTAATAATACTGTGAGTGTTGTTATTCGATTCATGTTAATTTATTTTTGTCATTTGCATAATTTTGCGTGTGGATATTTTATAAAACTCTTAATTTCCTACTCCGTTTCACGTAATTAATTAAATTAATTCTTTAAAAATGGTTAATGAAAGTAGTAAACTTGAAAAGAAAAACGTTCAGTCGTGTTCAAGTTTGCAGACTGTAGGCATAGAGGAATTAAATCTTTCAATTCTCACTAAATTTATTAAGGCATACGATGGCGACAGGAATAAATTATCACCATTTATTAGAAATTGCGAAAATGCTTTAAACCTAGCTACCGCGCCGCAACAAAGTATCTTATTCAAATACATAATTTCCCAACTAGAAGGCAAGGCGGAGTCCGCCTGCTCTCTTAAAATTTTTGAAACCTGGTCCGAATTGAAACAATTTTTAAAATCCACATTTGGCGAAACCAAACATAGGGATCACTTACTTTTAGACTTACAAAGTTGCAAACAAAAATCGAACGAGTCTGTCACACAGTATAGTTTACGAATAGAGACATACCTCACACGTTTACAGACGGACATAACACATTCTACTAGGGACCCTGGTGAAATAAGAGGCAGAATCGCCAGTACAGAAGACTTGGCGCTACATACCTTTTTACTGGGCTTACCTAGCCACATTTCAAATATCGTAAGGTGTCGTAATCCTACCTCTTTACAAGAAGCTATAAATCTCGCTATCCAGGAAGAAAAACTACAAAATTACATTCAATCTACTAGATCTTCCGAATATAGACCAAAATGTAAACTTTGCGGCAAGTTAGGCCATTCAGAAAAAACATGTTTTTTAAATCGCCGTCATATTAACAACTTTCAAAATGAAATCCCAAATCAGGCTCAACCTTCTACGTCTTCAAACTCGCAAAATAATAACTTTTGTAGATATTGTAAAAACATAGGTCATGACATATCTCAATGTCGTAAACGCCAATTTAACAACTCTCGTAAAAATAATAACTCTACCAATCAATTTCAAAAACAGGTACATAACCTCACACCTACAAGCGATTTTGATAATAAATTTGATAATCCAAACTCTGAACTAGATGAAAATTTAAACTAAATAAGGTTCCGGTTACGCGTCGTACGGAATCTTCAACTCAAACCGACGCTTTCGATCTCTTAACGAGACAATTTCTCAATACTAAATCCTCTGAATCTAATACTAAATCTACTATAAGCACTGAATCCAATTCCAAATCCACTGAATCTAACACTAAACCTAGAAAATCCACTGTATCCAATACAAAATCTACTAAATCCACTGAATCTAACACTAAACCTAGAAAATCCACTGTATCCAATACAAAATCTACTAAATCCACTGAATCTAACACTAAACCTAGAAAATCCACTGTATCCAATACAAAATCTACTAAATCCACTGAATCTAATACTAATTCTACTAAATCCTCTAAATCGAATACCATGTCTATTAAATCTAATAAGTCTACTAAATCTATTATATCAAATACTCCTACTAAATCCTCAAAGTACAATGCAACTATGTTATCTACCATGTCATACAATGAAAATAACAATTTAAATAATGTTTCTGATTCGTATTCTAATTTATTTGAAATTAATTATAACAATAAAATACATTTGCCTCATGTGTATATCAAATCTAAATATTCCGATAAGTTACTAGTTCTTTTAGTCGATTCCGGTGCAGGTGTATCACTAATAAAACAATCCTCAATGCAAATTCAACCAAAACTAGTTTCAGAAATTGTTCAGTTTAAAGGAATCGACAAAAATACGGAGTACTTAAAAAGTCTTGGTCACTTTCAATTAGATTTTATATTTCCAAATAATGACGTTATTTTCGGCAAATTTCATTTAATACCAGATTGTGTCGATGTAGAATTTGATGGTATTTTGGGTAACGATTATCTCAAGTCTCATGATTCTAAAATAGATTACAGGAATAAGATTTTAGACATAAATAATCATGTTCTACAAATTCATTTTTCCAAACCAGAATATACTATTCCAGCACGTTCTGAAATGATTGTAGAATGCTATGTTCTAAATCCCGAAGTAACTACTGGATATATCGATAAGTCTGAAATTCAGAAAGGTGTGTTTTTGTCTAGTTGTCTCGTTACACTTAAACAAAACAATCATGTCGCTGTATCAATCCTTAACACTAATACTGAAGATGTCAAAATAAAATCTCTTTGCGTAGTTCTAAACCCTTGTGACTTCTTAGATGATTATTTACACAGTATTAACACTCTAAATCTTTCTAATCCCATCAATCAAAATACTATATCAAATAGATCCTGTGAAATTAAGAAACAAATACGAACTTCACATCTTAATTCCGAAGAATCAAAAGCCTTATTTGACTTATGCTCTGCATATTCCGATCTGTTCTATTTAGAAGGAGACATTCTTACTTGCACCAGTACCTTGGAACACAAAATTAAAACTACTAACTCACAACCAATTCACGTCAAAACGTATAGATATCCAGAATGTCATAAGGAGGAAGTTAATAAACAGATACAAAAAATGCTCGATCAAAATATAATCAAGCCTTCAAATTCCCCCTGGTCTTCTCCGATTTGGGTAGTTCCTAAAAAACAAGACGCTTCTGGTCAAAAGAAATGGCGTATAGTCGTAGATTATAGGAAACTAAACGACGTCACTGTCGGAGACGCTTATCCCATCCCTAATATCACTGACATCCTGGATCAGTTAGGCCATAGCAAGTACTTTACTACATTGGACCTGGTGTCAGGTTTCCATCAGATTCGCATGGATCCAGAAGATGCCCCTAAAACAGCTTTTTCTGTTCCTAATGGTCATTTCGAGTACACTAGGATGCCTTTTGGGTTAAAAAATGCGCCAGCTACATTTCAAAGACTTATGAATACAGTCCTCGCTGGTCTTCAAGGTCTCCACTGCTTCATATACCTTGATGATGTAATTATATACTCTCACTGCCTCTCTTCACACATAGAAAAACTTAAATTAGTCTTCGATGCTCTCAGAAAGCACAATCTTAAGTTACAACCAGATAAGTGCGAATTCCTACGACGAGAAGTTGCGTATCTCGGTCATATCATCACTGATAAGGGCGTCTCCCCAAACCCTGACAAAGTCAAGGCCGTATCCAAGTATCCAACACCCAGAAACCCAAAGGAAATAAAATCATTTCTCGGGCTAATAGGATACTATCGAAAATTCATAAAAGATTTCTCCAAAATTACTAAACCCCTAACTTCACTACTTCGTAAAGATGCTTCTTTCAATTGGACTCAAGATCAAGAAAATGCTTTTAATACTCTTAAATCAATGTTATCTAGTGCCCCTATTCTTCAATATCCCGATTTTTCTAAAGAATTCATTCTTACTACTGACGCTTCTAACTATGCTCTAGGTGCAATACTTTCACAAGGAAAAATTGGCGAAGATCTTCCAATCGCATATGCCTCTCGAACCCTCAATAGAGCCGAAGGTAATTATAGCACTACAGAAAAGGAACTTTTAGCTATTTTATTTGGTGTAAAAACCTTCCGACCCTATCTTTATGGACGCAAATTTAAAATTGTGACTGATCATCGCCCTCTTGTTTGGTTATTTAATTGCAAAGACCCTAGCAGTAAATTAGTTCGATGGAGACTTAAGTTAGAAGAATACGATTATGAAATTGTTTATAAATCTGGGAAAACTAACCTCAACGCTGATGCACTATCTCGCCCTCCTATAATATATCCTATCAATGATATAGATCTTACTAACGATATTACATATGCCAAATTTCTTCGATCTCGTTCTAGTCCTACGGTATATAGTACTGAAATCCGTGAATTTAATCAAAATCTGTTAAGAACACCCTGCTCTACAATCGCGTACCCTACTTCTGTTGATCTAGACTCATCTAATCCTTACTGTGAAGAAATTATTAACCTCCTGGACGACAAAGAATCTTTTATAAATTCCGAGAAAGAACTATATTCACTAAAGGATACTAAGGTTAATAATAAATTATATATCCATATGTTTACTAAAATTCATCACTATGATTCCTGTACTTATAGAGAATTATTTAAGGTGTTAAACTGTCTCCGAAATGAATTAATTATATTCCATCCTGACGTAAAAGAAATTTCTATGTCTGATTTCTCCAATCCATTTGACAAACTAGAATTTATTATAATTTACGAAATCATATCTTTTATTTTTCATAACACACATATTAAAATTAATATCTACCACAATAAACTCATTTATCCTAAGCCTAACGAAATTCCTACGATTTTAAGAGATAATCATGACTCTCCCATTGGTGGACATATTGGTTCCACACGTTTGTACAATAAACTCAAAGATTCTTTTTATTGGAAAAATATGAAGAATGATATTGAATCATATGTTAGGCGGTGTCCACAGTGCCAACAAAATAAAGCTTTACGTGCTTGCAATAAAGCTCCGATGAAGATTACCTCTACATGCCAGGAACCTCTCCAAAGAATAGCAACTGATATCGTTGGCCCTTTACCCGAATCAGGTCCGGAAAAATACAAATACATAGTAACGTTTCAGGATGATTTAACAAAATACTCCATGGCTTACGCTATTAATAATTCAACAGCTGAACAAACAGCTGACTGTTTGATAAAGTTTATTTCTCATTTTGGTATCCCTAAGACTCTTTTATCTGACCAAGGTGTTCATTTTATTGCCGAAATATACAAACAAATAACTTCTCTTTTCAAAATAAAACATCTTTTTTCTACTCCATACCATCCTCAAACTAATGGCGCTCTAGAAAGAAGTCACGCCACATTGAAAGAGTATTTGAAATCTTACGTGAACGACAATCAAGATGATTGGCATAAATATCTCCCAACTGCTCTTGTATCATATAATTTGTCTGTTCATTCTTCTACAAATTTTACACCACATAAATTACTATTTGGTTGTAAACCAAACCTGCCAAGTTCCATTTATGATATCGAACCAACAGTCACATACCCTGATTATATAAAAACTTTGAAACAAAAACTTATAAATACTAGAAACATAGCCAGAGAAAATATCCGCCGTAGTAAAGAGAATTCCAAAATTTATTACGATAAAAACACTAGAAATATTACTTATAATGTCGGAGATATGGTATATTTAAAGCAGCATCATAGATTACGCAAAGCCCTTTCTAGCATTTGGAAAGGCCCATATAGAATTATTAAAGTACATAACAACAATAACGTTACTCTTTTAATTAATCGTAAACACGTAAGATATCATTTTGATGAAATTAAACCAGCCCATGATAATTCCCTTCCAGGGCCGTCGCGCCAGGACTCCTCGCAGGACCAGACATGATTACACCAATAACTAATAGTCCAGGTCTTTTCTACGATCCGATTGGTGCACTGAAATATTATAATAACCATTGGAAAATAGTTACATATTCTGATCTATCTTATATACAGCCTCATATAGAAACATTACAAAGAATTCTAGAAACATGTAAACAAATCTGTAATACACATCAATCTACTAAAGTCAAAACTGATTGCTGGAATATCCTAAGTCCTTTAGAAAGTCTTTTTATCAATGTTCAAAATAATTACATCTCTTTATCCCATTTAACTAATGCTAATAATACTCACAAATCTAAAAGGTCTGCCTGGATTGGTATAGGTGGTCCAATCTTGAAACAACTATTTGGTTCTCTAGACGAAGATGACGCTAAGGCTTTTACTGACGCAATTAATGCGGTTCAAGACGATCAAAGACACCTGGCTTCAATTATGAAGGAAAATATTCACTTAATAACTTCTACCATTTCATCTTTTAACAATACTATTACCAAACTTAACGAAAACGAAAATATTCTAAATAACAATATTCGAAATTTAGGCAAAATTTTAGACACTGTTTCAGCTAATACCAATAAGTTAGAAATAATATCACATTTATCAATGACTTTTAGTGCCTTAGAAAGTTCATAAATGATACTCAATTTTAACCTTGAAGATCTAATCAATGCTATTCTATTTGGGAAACAGAATGTAGTTCATCCATCAGTGCTAAGTCCAATACAGTTGTATAACGAACTAAATTCGAAAAATAATGACATCCTTTCTAGTTTGCCTTTACATTTATCTCTTGAGAATATTCATACAATAATAGATGTCGCAGAAATATCTTCATTTATCAACAAAAATAAACTAATATTTGCCATTAGAATTCCTCTAGTTACTTTTGTAGATTATAATTTATATCACATATATGCTTTACCAACTCCACACGACATTCAAAATCCAAATACTTTCGCATTAATAAATCCATCCGCAAAATTCCTAGCTGTGACACAAGATAAATTAACATATTCCGCGTTACAAGACTTAAGTGAGTGCAAAGTAATAAATAATAATTACTATTTGTGTAAACTAGGAAATATACAAAATAGTGTTGGAAATCCTATTTGTGAAGTGAGTATTTTAACTGAACATGTGAAAGGAATACCAAAATCCTGTAATTATAAGATTATATTAGGTGAAATAGATTTATGGCAAAGACTTAATAACAATAGATGGATATATGTCCAATCAGATATATCTAAGATATCTATAACTTGTGATGGTAAAATGAATGACTATAATATTGTTGGGACAGGTATTTTAGACTTACCTAAATATTGTAAAGCTTATCATAAGCTACTACAGTTTGTTCCGTCTCAAGAATTCGAAATTAAATTCTATGTTCCTAATCCGAATTTTAATATTATAGAAGACGATTGTTGTTCTAAAGCTACTGTAAATCAAACATTACCATATTTAACTCCTATTAAACTATCTCATGTGAATCTTGATTCGTTACAATATGCTTCACATAAGTTAAATCAAAATGAAGCAGAACTGACTAAAATCGAAAATCAACCTTACCATATTAAGTACAGCCATTATTTTAGTATAATTACTACCCTAGTATCTGTCTCTGTATTTGGATATTTTTCTTATAAATTGTATAAATGTCTCTGTCTTAATAATCGAAGAAACAGTACATCCTGTTGTATTAAAATTGTCAATACCTGTACGACTAAACCTCATACAAATATCCGAGCAAGGTCCAATATTGAAATGGCCAATACAAACTATGATACAGAAAGTACTGATTCTAATACACCAAGGCGAAACCTTGAGTTATTGTAAAACTTAAATGTACAATATAATTATCATTTTTTATTGCATTAGTATTATATTCCATTAGTCTTAAGTTGAAAGTTCTCTCCTCAAATTTATAATTTCTATATCGTTACCTGGATTATACTCACATACTCTATTCCGTATGTTCCGTTTTAAAGGGGGGAGATGTTACATCCCTAATTTCACTGTCACATCACTATTTGTTGAGGTAAAATGCTGACTTGCAATTATTGCTGGTTCATTCAAATGCAATATTGAAAATCAGCAATAATTTTGCTATAAATACGCGAGACTTTTCTAAATTCAGTCAGTTGGTTGTTCTTCAGCTAAACTGCTCTCCAGCTACGGACCCGGTTCTTGCCTGCCGGCTGGTTATCAGTGAAAGCTAAGAATACACTCCGGGTCTACTCTGCCCTTCACTAGGGCTATCGCGTTGTTATAATCCAAGTCGCGTATAAGTTCATATAATAGTAGAAATTCTGTGTCCGAACTTGTGTAAAAATAAAATATTTAATTAATAAATAATTGTCAAAATTCAGTACTGTGTTTTTTTTTATAAGTGCTGAATAGGACAATCTAACAGAACGTTACATACGTACATAACCAGGTTGTTGGTCTGCTTTTCTTACTTGGAGCTTGTCCGTGTAGGTTAGATTAGGTTAGAATCTCTGAACTTCTGAACTATTTCTATCGCCAAGTAGTAATGCTCGCACTGCTCTGCTCTGGTCAGAAGCTTATAGAGGGCCAGTGTAGTTAAGGACTGTGACACATTCCATCTTAGTCCTCAGAGGTCACTACACATCTGTAGTCTTCCATGTTTAAAGTTGATTGCAGGTGTCCCTCGAGTGCAGCAGCTGCTTACCAGTAGGTGGACTGCAAGTTCGTTATTGACTGCAGTATTGTAATAAAAAATCTACTACTGGGACTTCTAGGCAGAAAAGAAGGCCTACTTCCTAGAAAAGGTCTGTATATCTATATAATATATGGACTGCGAGTTCGTTAAGATTCGTAAGAAGTTCGTTAGAAGGAGGTACCAAAGTAGCAAAGTAAGTGGGAACGAAGTATATTATAATAACAAACAATATTTATTCCATTTATTTGCGTTTTATTGCACCGTATTATATCTTTATTAATTTTGTGGAGTTTGTTATATACACCTGTCATAGTTTTACGAGTACAAATCATTCACGGTTGACTGGTAACGAATTCCATAAGGCATTAAGTCCGTTCTTTGTAACCACTTTTATAACATATCTAATAATGATTAAATAAATGAAGAACAACCAGTCTTTCTACTACAATGCGGACAAACAGTCTTTAATCATTCTCTATATAAATGCAGCAATAATAATCTACGACGCGGGTTAATTAAGTTCGAAATAACCATTTAGACGTGAATGGTGAAATTACAGAACTGTTCCACACAGCACTCGAATAATAACACTGACAGCTTTTCATGCAGCTCTCAGTGCATGTAATTTCTAGGTATGCATTATGTTACCGTGGCAGCCTGTTGAAATCCACCGCTGAACCTAGGTCTCCTGTTAGATTGTATCATAACAGTATATTTGACATAACTGTCACACTTGGCACGCGGGTCGACAGCCGCATGTCACTCTGTCGGCTCTTACGAAACCTTCGGAACACAGCGCGGTAGTGGATATTCTCATATATTATTTAATTTTCATAATTAAGTCTCGTCATTGCTTTATTTGAAAGCAATATTTGCGTGTAGTAGCGGAGAGGATACACTGCCCGATATCATCCCATGGATGTCGTAAGAGGCAACACAGTGGAACTGAAACGGGATGTAAGCAGCAATAACTGTCTGATGGCAACTCAAAATAATTAATAAATGGTGTGGCAAGTATGGCAAATATTTTCTTATAAGGCAATATATGGGGAGAAGATGAGAAGCAGCATCTTCCTTATAACAACTCCACAATAATAAGAATACTGCGTTTGCTCACTTGCCATCTATTGTAAATTGCGTCAATTTATTGGGAGCCTTATATTACCTATATTACACTTATTCTATAAAAAATTCAGCAGTTGACTTTTTAACGGCTATATTGTATGAATTAATGAATTGTACGATGTACATGCCGATACATTTAAACATTAAAATATTTTTTTAAATAAATAAATTTCAATTTAATTTTCAATTACACAAGCTTACGTACAGGAACAATTACAATTAAAGAAAGTAACAATAAGTCTAATAATTATAAATGGATGATGGAATTCAATGGAACGCGCAAAGGGCCGCTGCCTGGAGGTCGCCAGGGCGCGTCTGAAGCTGGCGCTGGACGCGACAGCATGCGCACCGCCAGCCGAGCGCGAGGTGCTGCACGACCACCCAGCAGCTCCTCGCATTCATCATCCCCACCAGTTGGCTTGGTGTCGGCAGGGTCTTCGCGGGCTCAGCAATCGGCACCCGCCACTGGTGGAGTACGCCGCATGCGTTGGACAACCCAGATGAACAGCAACGCATTGCGGGCTTATTTTAGGGCGAAAGGGGGAGAAACTGGAGATTTTGCGTATCGGGCAAGGATGCATCGACTTTTTGCTGAGCTGGAGCCATCTGTAACCGTCACCGAGCAAAACCTGGCAGACCGAGTTCGGTATATCTTGCGCTCAAATACATTTGATGTCACCGAACTCGAACGGCTACGACGTGAGGCTGTTCCTTCATCGGGTGAAAATGCTGCGGCTGAGGATGCGGCGCCACAACTTGCTGAGCAAACGGCAAATGTGGATGCCGCCGTGGATACGCCAGTTGTGGTTGATTCAAACGATGATGGAACAGTCGCCCAGGAACTGGAACTAGAGCAAATGAGGAGTACATTGGAAGAGGCGATTGTGGAAACGCGCAGTACGCCTCTCGAAAATCGACCGCGACTTCCCCGCTTAGCCCTAAGTAAGCGGAATCGGGCTGTCGTGAGGGCTTTGAACCCAATGCTGGTTACCTATTTGGAAGCCAGCCGGGACCTTTGCGAGACGGACTCAATTCTTTTTGGCGCCGCACTGGCAGTCTGCCGTATTATAGGCGCCAAACTTTCCACGGCTGGACGCGCTACTGGACAAAGTAGTGCTATCCCAGCCTGGAGAATAAGAATTGAAGAACGTATCGCAAAGGCTAGGGCCCTCATCGGCAGACTGATATGCTTCAGGTCAGGCAATACCAGGCCAAGGATTGTGCGCACCGTCAGGATGGCGTTTGCTGGGACAAATGTTAGTTTGTCCCAGCCGGATATAATGCAAAAACTGACGGAGCGCATAGACGACCTGAAGCAAAGAATAGCTGCATGGGGAAAGCGGATTCGGCGATATACCGAGAGGTCGACACGGTTCAACCAGAATCGTCTCTTCCAGAGTGATCAGAAGAGGCTCTATAAATCATTGGAGCGACCAATAGTAATTGGAACGGGCCCTGCACCAAATCAGGCCGACACGGTCGCATTCTGGCGCAGCCTGTGGTCAGAGCCCGTAAACCACAACGAGGGCCCTTGGACGGAAGTTGTGGCGAGTCAGTGTGCGGGTATTACGCCCATGGACCCCGTCATCATAACGCTGGATGACGTAGCTGAGGCGGTCCGTAGGGCCCCGAACTGGAAAAGTCCGGGGCTTGACGGGCTGCATCACTACTGGCTGAAGGGGTTAATGGTGTGTCACGCTGTGCTCGCCCGACAGTTTCAAGAGGCTCTCAACCAGAAGTCGCTCCCAAGCCTCTTCACTACTGGGATCACTCATTTGGTTCCTAAAGATCAAGGTGCCACAGACCCGAGCAAATACCGCCCCATCACGTGTCTACCGACCATATACAAGACACTAACATCCATTTTGAGCGCGAGAATCGCTCGTCACCTGGACTTAAATCAGGTGATGTCGCGCGCTCAAAATGGATGTCGGGGCGGTGGTCGTGGAACCAAGGAACCACTCCTCATTGACGCGGTCATTGGCAAAGTGGTGAAACGCAACCGTCGGAACTTCTCCGCCGCCTGGATAGATTACAGAAAGGCATTTGACTCGGTGACCCATACATGGCTAAAGAGGGTCCTCGAGCTGTACAAGATTGACTGTACAGTTCGAGACTTCCTCGAGCAGTGTATGGGGCAGTGGAGTACGATCCTCTGTCATCTAGGCGAGCGGATGACGGCTGCGGAAAGCCGCATAAGGATAAGAAGGGGTATATTCCAGGGCGACTGTCTGAGTGCAATCTGGTTCTGCCTCTCCTTGAACCCTCTCAGTACTTAACTGGAGGGCTCCGGGAGGGGATTTCAGCTTCGGAGAGGAGGTACAAAAGTGACCCACCTTTTCTATATGGATGACCTCAAATTATTCGCCTCCAGTCGCTCCCATCTTATGGAATTGCTAAACATCACGTGTGAATTTAGCAATTCTATTTGAATGGAGCTGGGGACGGATAAGTGTGCGGTCCTCCATGTTGAAAGGGGAAGGGTTGCTAACTCTGAGGGCATAGACTTATCTATGCCCGTCAACTTAAGAACCCTTTCCGAGGCTGAAACATACCGATACCTGGGTATGTCACAGAACATCGGTATCGATGATGCTGGTATGAAACAGTCAGTTTGCGACGTGTTTTATGCACGCTTGACCAAAGTGCTTAACAGCCTTTTGTCCGGTGTGAATAAGACACATGCATATAACGGTTGGGTCATGCCTGTCCTCATATATACCTTTGGCATACTCAGGTGAAGTCAGACTGAACTTAACGCCCTGGATAGAAAAGTCCGCACTACAATGACGTCCCATAGGATGCATCATCCGAGATCGTCGGTAATGAGGCTGTACTTGTCGCGAAAGCATGGTGGGCGTGGCTTCCTGAGCGCGCTCACCATGCATAATCGCGAAGTGTGCAGCCTCCGTCATTACTTCCTGGCGAGATCGGATGATCCATTCTATAAGGGCGTCATTTCTAGTGATAAAGGACTTACCCCTCTATCCTTAGCCAACGAGTAATGGGAAGACCCGGCAGTACAGAGCATTTCCGACCGGGAGACCGTATGGAAGGAGAAGGAGCTCCACGGGAGGTACTACAGGGCTCTACATGAGCCTCACGTTGATACAGCCGCCTCCCTCAACTGGCTACGTTTCGGTGACCTCTTCGGGGAAACCGAGGGTTTTGTCTGTGCAATACAGGATCAGGTTATTAAGACCAACAACTATCGGAGATACATCCTAAAGGATGGCACTGTCGACGTCTGTCGAGCTTGTCGCCATCCCGGGGAGTCACTTAGTCATGTCATCTCCGGTTGTTCGGCGCTTTCTAACTCTGAGTACTTGCACAGGCACAACCTAGTAGCCAGAATTCTACACCAGGAGCCCGCTCTGAAATACGGTCCCGTGGACCGGAAATTGCCGTATTACAAGTACTTGCCGGAAGCCGTGCTCGAAAATGACCGCGCCAGGCTCTACTGGGACCGGGCCATCATCACAGACAGGACTATTCTTGCGAATAAGCCTGATATTGTGCTGATGGACCGGGCACAGTCAAGGATATTTTTGGTCGACATTACCATTCCGTATGACGAGAACCTCATGAAAGCCGAAACAGATAAACAAACAAAATATCTGGACCTGGCTCACGAGGTGACCGACATGTGGGGTGGTGTGTCGACCGAAATTATTCCTGTAGTCGTCTCTGCGAATGGGCTAATCCCAGTCAGCCTCTCGGGTCATCTGAGGCGACTGGGACTCCGTGACGGACCGCTCCGGGCTCAAATGCAGAAGGCGGTGCTCCTCGATACCGCCCGCATCGTCCGCCGGTTTCTTTCCCTTTCCCCCTAACCCTCGGCCGTCTGGTCTCCCCTGCCGAGGGCTCCCATCTGGTTGGATCTTATTTATTTATGTAGTTTTGTATTTATTTTATTTTATTGATATTGATGTACATTTATCTTTTCGTTTTAATTTATAATTATATATTTATAGAACCCAACCACAAGGTGAGAAAATTATATAGATACCAAAAAAAAGTCTAATAAAAACAACATGCAGTAAATAAAAACTAAAACTATGTGTAAGCTTAATAATGTATAATCCACAAAATAATAAAAACCGGCCAAGAGCGTGTCGGGCCACGCTCAGTGTAGGGTTCCGTAGTTTCCTGTCCGTCACAATAAGTGTTCCCACTTAAGAGTTTAAAGGTGGGTGTCCATTATGTTCGCGCTCCAGCAGCGCTCCGCGCTCCTGCAACTCTCCCAGTAGTGGGTACTGTTGTTTCCATCAAAGTTCAAAATGATTTTCCTAGAAAGTCCTTATAAAGTTCTACTTTTCAGATTTTTTTCATATTTTCTAAACTTATGGTTCAAAAGTTAGAGGAGGGGTGGGGGGGACACATTGTTTTTTACTTTTGGAGTGATTATATCCGAAATTATTGACATTATCAAAAAATGATTCGAGTAAACCCCTATTCATTTTTAAATACCTTTCCAACAATATATCACACGTTAGGGTTGAAATTAAAAAAAAAATCACTTCCCACTTTACATATAGGCGGGCTACCCTAATAAAACATTTTTTTCCAATTTTTATTTTACCACTTTGTCGGCGTGATTGATACACATATTGGTACCAAATTTCAGCTTTCTAGTGCTAACGGTCACAAAGATTAAGCGAGGACGGACAGACGGACAGACAGACATGGCGAAACTATAAGGGTTCCTAGTTGACTACGGAACCTTAAAAATTGATAACTGAAGTTTATAACATTAGCTACCTGCCTAAACTAGGTTGAGTACCCGTGTTTCAGACCATCACACTATGGGTTTTATAATATAGGACACAAGATAATTAAAATAATGAAACTATATTATATATAAAATAAAATAACAATTATTTGTAACCTACAATTAATATAAAATTATTTTGAAATTTCTAACAACTTCTATTTGGGTTCTTCTACATAAATTATCTTTTGTAAAGGCACTTACAAAAGATAATATCCTCAGAAGAACTCAAACATCGGTTTCATATTGTGTCGTTCTATTCTAAATTGAACCGAGGCATCGCAATTTGTGCTGATTCAAGTTGGAGCAATCTCAGCAGGAGCTTGTTGCCTCCCGATTCTTCTACGGGATAGAAAAGAACGGTAAAACAAAATTAATCCTCCATTTACTTGTTTGAGAGGTATCCAAAATATAAATGTTTCTTAAGATTTTATTTCACAGTTTTGTAGGCGTGATTAATATCTATTATTAACAAAAATTAACTAAATTACAGATTTGTAGCACCTATAGTAAACCTTTATATGTAGTTTCGTCATGTCCGACCGTCCGTCTGTTCGCTACGGAACCATTCAAAGAGTGTGTCAACTGTGCTACTTGTCTAGCATGTGGTAAAATGCGACTAATGGTTATTTTGGTCATCGATTATGTAAGCTATGGGCGCGATCACATATTTCACAATTTTTATTATATTCCCATTTTTTAAGCTTAATGTGGTCCAAATAGTTGCTCTTTGGTCTCTGCCTACATCTCGGGGATAACAGGCGTGATGCTGCGTTAGTTGTAAGTACGGCAGTTCAATATGCTGTAACTACAACATCCCAGTAAATCTTCAAAGTTTGTTTAAAAAGTTTAAAGTTTTATTAGGAAAATAGTATGAAAACAAACCTACATAAATAAGAACAATCCCGCGGTATGAGTGTTGCGGCCGCTGCCTGGTTCTGCAATGAAGCATTATACATTGCTATTTAAATGTTGTGTTTGTTGTTTATTTATGTTTTAATAGCGTGGATTTAACCCACTTGTAGTCCAAGTATTGTAGCATGGTGCGAATGACAGCTCATTGTCATACAGATATTGTTGTACTGCATGCATGGGTACCTCCCACTGACGAGAGTGGTGTGGCACGCTAAGCTATGCCATGCCATAACGAACAACCACAGACTATCAACAATCGGTTTTGAAATAAATCAAATATATATACAACATGTAACATAATTAATGCACAACCTGGAAGTAGTTTGTTCGGAATCGTTTACAGAATCGATTCCTATCCTTTTTAATATAGGTAATTTTTTATTCCAAAAATAATTAAAACTACGGTTACACTAAATCTGTACAGTCAAAACAAACTGAAATGGACCATAACTTAAGGCATTAAGACTTTTAAGAGTGCAGTTTTATTTGTATTCATACTAATTTTGTCATTCAATAAAAATAAAGAAAAATGAACTTTATTTCAAGCACGTTAAAGTCTTTGCGTTCGTGGATTTGTACTGTGACCGCAACATTCTTCCGGAACTAGTATAACTAATTTGATAAATAATCAGTGCATAAAAATATTTAACTAAAAATTCAGTGTATGTATTATAATTATAACATAATATACTAATTGGGGTGTCTGAGGGTGTGCGTTAATTACATTACATATTGTATATGTTAGTATAGGTATATAGTTTAGTTTACGACGGGCTGTTTTCCGCAACTCCACGTCTAAGCGCGTATTTTGCGTGTGGGCAGGAATAATATGCTTATTCGAGCCATGATATCTCCCCGAAGAAGTTCAGCAGCAGCTTGTAGTACCGCCATACTGTCGGTCAGTATTCTGATGGAGAAGTCTTTCACCTTCTTAGCATCTATTGCTATGGCCGCTTGGATGATACCCATGCATTCAGCCTGGAAGACTGTGTTGTGGGTACCCAGCGGTGTGTCCCCACACTTTCATTTGTCTTAGAGCCATCCGTGAAAACTTTGAGCTCTCTTGGACCCAATCCTTCCAGATGGTCAGTTTCCTTCAATTGTATCCTGTACTTCTTATCGAATACAAATTGTTTTAGGATCCGATCATACTAGGCTTGTAAGATAGGAATTTATGAGTGAATTCTATCGGTTATATCTGTATGAGGGACTCTACTCTTATGATTTATGGTCTTGAGTCTAATGGCAGCTATATATATATATATATATATATATATATATATATATATATATATATATATATATATATATATATATATATATGCTTTATAATAAATTAAATTAAATTCTCCATATACGAGTATACCCGCGTGACACTTACTAATGTAAAATAAAAAATATTATAGTAAAGTGGTTAAAAAAACCAACTTATGATGATGCAGAAATATTATTTGAAATAGTTAAGTAAATAAATCATGACTCACACATTTATTAACTAACTTACACACGCACATACATATGATACTTTTTTCCGTGTAGAATTCAATGTTGCAGTCCTCTTTGCTGCAACTTATTTATTTCTTATTCATCATCACAGAGCCGTCAAGATGTGAAGAATATAGAATGATTTAGTGCATATGATTGATTTCTCTTTTGTTTTCGTGCAATAAGTTTTAGATATTCTTGAAATTCATCGTGGCTTAATTTCCTCTATACAACATAACTTAACGCGGTCACAATGTGAAATTAATTTATTGTTTTCAGTTTTTTGAAGCTCACTCTTTATAAAACTCACTTTTTATAAAAAGTTATTTCTTCCATTCACGCGGTGCAGTCAGCAGTCTGCGATTTGTTAACACGGACAGACTGTGCCTGTCAGAGCCACGCTGTGGCTACATTGTGGCTGTAGCACGAATGGGTCGGCTCGACCGGAGTGGGACCAAACTCACACAAAACACCAGCGTAAAGTATTATGTAGCCATGCCATTATGTATTATTAAATAAACGACATAAGCCTAATGGCAGGTTGCGAACCGCGAACTCAAAAGCGTGTTGGTTGTAATCCACCATTCGACCACTGTTGTGAACCATTCCTAACACAAGCATTTGAAGCTTGCCAGGAGTAGTTAAAGGGGATATTATTAATGTTATTAGAATTGCTAGTATTTGACAAAAGGCTTTCCATTTTACTCTGCAGAAGTGACAATGCATCTGCATTTTTTATTGAGGATCGATGCACGTAGATGTCTATGGCACACAGTACCCACGTACAAACTGTAGTGTTGACCGGGGATTTGACCACCACACACACACGAAACACAGCAACATCGAGTTGCTTTTTACGCTGTTATTCTGTGAGAGCGGGGTCCTTCCTCGGTCGAGCTGACCCATTCGTGCTCAACCATAATATAGCTGCAACGTAGCTCTATCACATATAAATCTTATAATTTATTCAAAATTATCTAATGTTTTGGAAACGAATAAGTAAGTAGAAAGCGGTGACATTTCGTCTCATAGTGCAAAATCTTGAAACTTTTAATGATGAAATTTTGCTGCAGTTTCTTTTATTTTAAATATTTTTTTATAAAAATTAAATTACTTCTGAAACACATTTTATATAATAATAATATTAAGAAATATTTTTTTTATTTCGAATGTCTTTTGTTGTGCCTAGATCCCAAAGCTGGGCCCTGCCCATCTTTTATTTGTTAGATAGTAATATAACAATTAAAATTATTTTACGTGCTTTAGCATCGCTATTATAATATGGTCATAGTACGAATCGGTCGACTTTACCGGGAAAGGACCATCCTCTAACGGAATACCGGCGAAAATAGCAAAACCAGAAGCTAAGTGCTTGGCGTAAATTTCACAGCACGTTAAGCCCAGGTTAGATTCTAAACGGCACCAATGAAACCAATGCACCATTTTGTAAAGAAAAACTTCATAAGGAAACATGATTGTTTCGAGGATATGTGGAGTCCAAACTGGGGCAACGCAGCAGGTAATTTTTTTTAAGAACCATGGTGACAAAAAAAGCACACGGTCCACCTGATAGTAAGTAGATGCTGTGGACCATAGATATCCACATCTATCCTCGATTAAGTATCAAAATACATACGCGTTGTCATTCCTGAGGACTAAGATTAATGACTCGTTTCCAGTGAAAAGGTTGACCTTTATACTGGAAACTAAACTAAACTAAAACTGATTTACTAGGGTTTATTACTGTTATGAGCTTTTTTATAAAACCGAAAGAATACCCTAACTTACACTCCGATAAGTGGCTATTGCACAGTCCACCTTACGGTAAGGAAATGCTGTGGCTCATAGACATCTACATCCTTCCTCGACCAACAATCAAAAAACAGACGGCAGCGCGTCTGTTTTTTGACCCCTGAGATCTTCTCTACACTCATCATACACACAAAACACAGCAATATTAAGCTGCAATTTTACGCTTGTATTTTGTAAGACCGTAGTCCTTCCGCAGTGCAGCAAAAGCAGTAAAAAAGTACAATACGTTTCTGGATACAGTAGTATTCACATGTAGTACTCAGGTATAGATCAGGCGCAAAACCATCGAATTTACGTGTTGTCGAAAGTACGAGGGTGAAAACCGCTAATTTCAAGACTCTGAGAGTGAAGAAGAGGGCAGCTTTAGAGATTTTTTTGACAAAAAAACTCAATAACTATTTTTAAGCCCGACGGGATTCAGGTCATGAGGAACGCGACTGTTAATCAATCATGTCAAGGCAATTAAAGTGGCAGATAATACAGATTGGGTATCTTATGTCACCTTATTCAGCTCAGAGCTTGATGTGATAAATTGATCTGACAGTTTTTTGAAATTTATAACTCTACATATTTTCTCCGGTCATTACAGCTGTTGAAAAATGATGAACATATTTTTTCTCCTGGCTTATGTATATTTTTTGGTTTTAAATATATGTAACAAATAATTTTTTCTTCTTTCTTTATACATCAAACTATTTTCAGTTACATTTTGGATTTCTTTGTAGTAATCAATTACATATTACGTTCTAGAAATACAATACTAACAAATTCAATGAGATAAATGAAGCAGCGATGTCTACTGTCTACTACAATAATACATATTATGTTTGATAGAATTACTAGGCTGCTTGTTGGTGGAATTAAAACGTGACATCAACCATGAGGTAAAAATATTTTAATCGAAGGCTTGTGGATGACAGTACGTACGGGGTTCAATATAGATTATCTTTTAAAGTGGTAGAAAATAGTAAAAAGTAAAATTCTATACACACAATTTTGGTTTGCATATTTTGATTGATTTTTTTATTGAAACAAACTTTAGCCTACACTTAAAACTAATTATATACTACTATTTGTAATATTATGGTTAAGGTTTGAGCTATAAATGGCTCAGATGACCATCTCCTGCAAAACAAAAATAATTTCTGAGCGAATTACCTTAGTCTGTATAAAATTCAATAAGTTATTATGCTAGAAAATAACTGAAATAGTAAAGTATTGTACTAACGTGTTTAAAGGCTTGTAAATAAAATTGTCATTTTAAATTCCGATTTATTTGAATGCTCATGTTACATTTATCGCTACATCGATGAGAATGGCTCGACGTTGGAATACGAGTATAGAATGCAGTCCACGCGACAGTCCGCTTTTATGTATTGAACGTATTTATAAAATTGTATTTACATTTTATACATAGACGAAAAAAGAAGGATCGACGGAGCGCTATGAACATGAAAACGAAAAACAGTGAAACGAGGCATTCCATCTTAGTCCTTAAAAGTGACAACACATCTGCATTTTGATTTTTTATGAGGATAAAAGTAGAGTTCTATGGGCATAAAATATATGTCATCCACGCTTACTATAAAGTTGACGGAGCTTCTTTAAATAGAATATGAATATACACACTCATAGTCATGGTAAGTGGATGCTGTGGCCCATATCCATCTACATCTATCTTCAATTCATAACACGGAATACCTCGTTTCTAGTAAAAAGGGTCTCCAGTTCTCTACACCTACCATTCGAAACACTGCAGAATTAAAACTGCTTTTTACGCTGATATTCTGTGAGAGCGTGTACCTTTCCCCGTCGAGCTGATCCATTCGTGCTACAGTCAAAATATAGCTGCAGCATGACTGTTCTACGTAAAAAATGTAAAAACAATTTAAAACAAAAGTTAGAGGTTATACAGCAGGCAGTCTTAGCTGCGTGAGCCTCTTTACAACTGCTACAAACTGCGGAGCGGAGTGGCGGTGGTATTCAACTAAAAGCTTTCTTCGAATTTTAATTTGAACCTTTTTTTATTTTGCATGAGGAAATTCGTACCAGTTGAAGATATGTTTGAGCTTTGGGAAATGGTCTCGCGTTTATAACCAGAGGTTAGCACTTAAGAAAACTTAAACTTTCTTAAACATATATTCGACCACTGCCAATGACACACTGCAACACCAGAGGAGTAGCAGATGCGTTGCTGGCATTAAAAAAAAGAATTCAGCTTGTTTCTTGAAAGTCTCTAAGTTGTATTTGTGCGAAAAAATCGTGCGAGGAAGAAAACTTCTTAACTTTTTTTGTAAGTTAAATACTTACTAAATCGCAGACTAGGTTTGCAATAAGTTTTCGCTAGGTGTTATGACTTCTCTCTGCCCAGAAGTCAGTCTGCGTAGCAACTTACAGTAGCAGTATAGTAGCAACGTACAGTGTATACATATATTTACAAAAAATAACGTACATAATAAAACGAAGCATTAACTTACACAAAACAGGAATTCCTCAATTCTGACGCGGAGCTTTGTTTTAACAAAGTTTGTGTCTATCACGGACGACACTTTCCGCTGAACGTTAGACGAGGACGTGCGTCCAATATAAATGACGTTTTTATTTAAGTGAAATAACAAACAAACTCACAGTCCGCCTGATGGTAAGTAACTGCTGCAGCTACCTGCAGCCCACTTCAAACAAAGAAGATTACAGCTGTGTTGTCAGCTCTGAGGACTCAAACTGAATGTTTAAGGCGCATAATTACACTGGTTCTCTACAGCCTGCACTTGGAGCGCGGCAGCGCGCGCACTGTTGCTGGCGGGAGAACAAGGTGAGAGAGTGACACCTGCACAGACGTGCTGCTGGACAGCACAGCAGTCCTGCAGCTGTAATGAGTAATGGCGCTGCTTGTGCTTAATGCATTGTTAAAATAATAAAATAAAAATAAAATAAACTTTATTTCAGTAACATAACGCGTACAGTTTTAACCGTGTCCGGAATCTCATTTTATGTTAAAAGGACACCTGTGTTAGGAGGTTCTGCTCTTCCATAATAAGTAGTTAGTGTAAAGCTGGTGTATCATCATAAGTTTTTGTTAGTAGCCAGTTTGTCATTTTTTACATTTGTACTTATTTTGTCCGTGGTAGCTCAGATGGTTAACGCTCGCTGTAAATATAACAGAACGCAAATAACCCGGGTTCGATCTCCGACGGCACAAACGAAATTGTTAATTACAATTTTAAGTGCTGATTTACCACGTGTTCGGCGATAAAGAAAAACATCGTGAGGAAACCTGCGTGTCTGAGGAATACAAAAAAAATTATCAAAAACATGTGAAGTTCGCCAACATGTATTGAGGCAGTGCGGCGGACACTTCCTTGCCCTAAAACCCTCTCAGAAGTGAAGGGAGCATGTGCCCAGCAAGTAGGACGTATATAGGCTATAACTTTACTTTTACTTATTTTGTGAAAGTATGTTAATGTGTTTATTAACTTAATTGTATAAATAAGCACAAATTACATTGTATTGTCGTCTAGCAAAAATTTAGTTCAATGTAGTAACAGGAACAACCGTATTTTTTCTCCTTTAATTAGTAAATTTGGGTCATACGGTAAGGTTTTATGTAATTATATTAATACTAGATGTTTAAGATGTTGATGTTTTAAGTCGACCAGCTGTGAAGCCCATGCTCAGAGGTGAACCTATAACGTATAGGTGACTCAGATTTATTATCGCGTTCAGTCCGCAGTTTTTATAAGCTGATAACTTTAAAGCAAGTAAGTCAAAAGTTTAAGTGTAAATGTAATTGTTTATTGCCCTGAATAAAATAAAATAGGAAAGCCCAGCAGTAAAGTTTTAGGGGCTGTTGATGGTGATGATGATAATGTTTGTGATTGATAATTGTGATATAGAATATTATTTCTCATAAAAATTTTATAACCTTTCCATATATGTGACAGATAAACACACAGCTGTGAATTTATTATTATAAGCTCGGCAAAACAGGTGCTCGCTGTCCCAGATCCCTCGTGCTCTTTGTAACAAAGATTTGACCACGGTAGCAGATTGTGAAGGATGGTTGTGAGATTCACCGTTTACAAACCGATAATTAAACATATAGTTAGCTACAGTTAGCTACCATGGGCAAATATTTGTTACAGAGAGCACGATCGATCTTTGACAGCACACACCTGGCCGCCGAACTTCCGCACGTCAAGCAGGTTCTGCAAGACAACAAGCTTCGGATCCGAGTCTGAGGGTCGGGACCGAGTGAAGCCGTTCACAGTCGAGCGTGTGCCTGCTGTACTACTATATGTCAGAGGTGTCTCAGACGAGATTTGCTATATCTTGAAGCGAGCTTCTATTAGAACATTATACAAGCCGCCGAAGAATATTAGTCAGTTCTTACCATCTGTAAAGTGTTCTATTCCTTTGCAAGATGCAGGAGTGTACGAGCTTGATTTTGAATTTGATGTCTCATATATAGGGCAAAAAAACATCAATTAGATCTCGCGTAAAAAAACATATAGCTGACCACTTGTGAGGCTATTGAAATAAAAAAAATTCAATTTCAATAGAGAAGGAGGCTGGGTACTACCACCTGCTTGGGACCCTGTAATTATTAAAATTAAAACCAAACCCAAGCATTTGGTGCCAAGCAGAATGGTCACGGGGGGACTCAGATGTTTTTATTTGTACAATTGTACTAAATAGTTAAATTTAAAAATGAAACAGTGTTAATATTTATGAGAAATGTAGTGTGAGCACGTTTAGCATAATCTTGTGGTTTTTCGTTAAAACCGAACAAGTGCGGTTAGTATTTGTGCGCTGAGGGTCTCAAATATAATTAAATATGTATTTTTATGGAATAAGGGTGACGAACGAGCACATACGTGTAGTCCACCTAATGGTAAGCGGATGCTGTGGCACTTAGAAATTTACACTTATCTTCGTTTAAATATGCGATTAGAAAATTGCGTTTAAAAATTCGTAAAAAATGTAGATGGGTTGTGTGTACCTGTGACAACTGCGTACTTTTTTGTTATAAATTAAGTATTTGCTGTGCGACCTTGCTGGGTCATATATTATATGTGGTTGAACCGTTCTGGAGCTAATTATGGTTTTATCATGAGTGGATCGACTCGACCGGCGGAGGGTAACGCTCTTACAGACTACTACCGGAAAAGTGTGTATCGTATGGTGAGCTTAGAAAATGGTCGACTTTTTTAACTGGTTACGATGCATTCCACCTTTGTCCTCGGGGGTGAAAACGCTTTTGTATCTTGATTCATAATCGAGAAAAGATGTGAAATTTTAATGGGCCACACCAATCACTTACCATCAGGTGGAATTTGATAAGAAAAAGTATATAGGTTTTAAATTATTTCCTCAAATAGATATTCAAACTCAGATCTGGTTCGATATGTTAATTTGACCGTTAAGCTATGTTAACACTACACAAACAATGCTTGTACAAACGTTAAACTTAATCCCATAAAACAAGGGATACGGAATTTTAATCTCCGTTTGTTAGTTTAACAAATGAGATGCTGCGCTGCCACGGATAGATAGAAGTCGAGAGAGTTTATCGATGTAGTTAATCAGTTCGTCCCAGGTTTATCTTGGGCTGCGCAACTTTGATGAGATAATATCATTGCAACTGCTGAGCCCCGTTACATTATTCATTACACTGCAGTTATTAAGTGTTCCAAAGTCAACAAAATGAGACGATTATTTTATTATTTACTAACAACAAGTCCTGCTTTCTCCTGTATACTATCTATTAGTGTGGGTGGGTCTACAGTTCTCTACAATTATCTTACCAAACACAGCATTAAGCTGCTATTTTACGCTGATATTCTGTGAAAGCCCGGTGGTGCCGACCTACTCATGCTGCAACAATAACATAGCTGCAGCGTGGCTCTAACACGTATATATAAATAAATAACTTATTACACTAGAAACCTCAAACATATTAAAATCAACAGATGTCCGTCCGTCTTGGCTAACTCAACAACAGCTCGACTGATTTTGAGGAATAGTTTTTGTGTGGTTGAATGTATTTCTAGTTGGTTTAGTTTAACATTTGAACCCGGTAGGTGGCGCTGTTGTCGCGATCCAGAAGTCACACGTGCGAAACCGGGCGGAGCCCTAGTGATAAATAAATAATAACAATGGAAATCCTATAATGAATGACTAAAAACGTTTGTTACAGTCCGACCGTCGCTTAACACCCTTTAATTCACGAAACGAATGATCGCCTATTTAGAACCTCGTCGAATGGTTTGTATTCAAATTTAATCCCAGGTCTTCAGCAAATTGCGTTTATAGCTCCAAATAAATGCGAGGGTAAAATCTTATGCAGGCTCTATATGCATCGCTCAATTTTTGCTGCGTGGCCAAAAATATGTGTGGTCTGGTGTTATCATGACGAAAGACCGCTCCTTTTCTGTTGATCAATTTCAGCTATTTTTTATCAAACTCTTGCTTGAGTCTCACTGGTTGTTGGCAATAGCAATTCAAATCGATTGATTGCCCGGCGGTAAAGGGTCATTATAAACGATGCCCTTCCAATCGCACCATACATACAGCATCACCTTATTGCGAGTTAATCCGGGTTTTGCTGCAGTCCGTGGAGCTTGACTACCCTTTGGCCATGATCTTTTTCGCACGTTTTTGTCGTCTCTCTCACTCACTTTTCATCACCAGCATTTAATTTCAGAAATGGTTCGGTTTTATTATGTTTCAATAGAGAATCGCAAACGAGTACACAATTCATTAGGTTTCTATCAGTGAGATCGTGTGGTACTTAAATATCGAGCTTTTTTGTATAGCCATATTTCTTTAAACGGATCAAAACTGTTTTGTGTACAATTCCCAATTCGTCGGCTATGTTGTTACTACTAATATACCAATCTAGCTTCAAATTTAAAAAATGAGATCGACTTTATCCGTATGAGGGTGAACAGAGCGAGCTGCATCTTTGACATTCGAATTCTCGGACTGAAAACACTTGAACTAAATTTGTTCTAGTCTTACTGACACAGCATTAAATCCCTAAATACCCTTAAGGTATTGATATTAAAACCAGCCAGATAAAAACAGTACAACCAAAGAGATTTTTTTTCAATCTTATACAAACAAAACAGGAAGAAACCTTTTCCCCGACATGCTACAAAAGTACAAGCTTTTACCAAAGAAAAAATCATACGAATCATTAGACTACGCAGGTTTAATTTTAATTCAAAGTGGCCACGCCATTCAAACGGCAACTCCATCCTTTACCCTTATTATTAACGCTGTAGGCAGCTCCAGAAAGCTTCAATATGTAAACGTGAACATTGTTAGACGCCTAGCGGTCGCCGCGCATTCAGTAGCATGAAAAATGCAGTTCCACACCAACCAGAACTCGCGCTCTATTAGACCAATCAAACAAACATTTAAGTGTTCATGTTCATGTGAACTTACTTGTTACAAAGATACGATTTAATTGTAAGTTATTAACGGTTTCTAGTGCACACAAGACTTCATCAGTACCGAACTATTTAATTTTTTTTTACATATTTTAAATATTGTATAAGTTCCTCTACTTTTAGAAATGTACGTAGTTTGGCTTAACCTTTTCTTATCTAATTAATCAAAAATGTGACAAATATTAGAGAAAAAAATAAACTTCCCCGCAATGAAATCTTCCACATATTCCCCATTCCTAAATGGCGCCTACCTGGTGGCCGAAAAAGACGTGGATGGCCCTCATTATTCAGCAATTGTGGCAGTCTTCAGTTTCAATGTTCAACTATTATGTGTTTGATATATGTGGATTATCTACTTTATACAGATTTAAAAAAAGATTTTACGTTGTCTATGTTTTCTTTAACCCAATGCGCTTCTAGGGCAAGTCTATTTTTATCTGACTGCTAACTGCCTGCGTTTTATTTAAAAGTTATAGTAATGCATATCAAGCGTGGAATTATTGCTCGGTTTCCGAATATCACATGAATCATGAACAGAATCGAGCACTGAATTCAAAAAACTTCTTTAGACTAATATGTTTTTTTTTATATACGAATAGATAATAAGGTTGGTTTTAATACGTTGGTACGTACTAGTAATCATTTTTAAGCATTTATACTAAATTAGGATTAATATTAGTGTTCATTTTACATGTTTTAGTTTAATTACGCGAGTTTTTAAATAAATGTCTAACTATTTACATTCTAAATGTGATGTATCTATAAAAGCAAGAGAAATGTGGAATAATACAGCATTGATTGTCTAATATTTTGGCATAGTATTTTGCCATAGTTGCCACGCTCAGCAGGCGAAGGTTTTTATTGTTACTTGAGTCGTTATCAGAAGACGCTGTTGCCGAACATCTGTTTCAATTTCTCTCTATCACCTCTACGACACCGGCTGGACGATATGATGATGTGTACGTACAACGAGCATCAAGTGGATTTTAAATTCATTTGTCAATGCAATTTAATGTGAAAAATGATTTTGTGTGACTGCCTCGTTGATAATAATCATAAATGCCACTGCTGTCGTGAGGTCCCGGGTTCAAATCCCGGGTCGGGTGGAAATCAGTAATTGTATGACAGGAAATGTCAAGAAATGCTCTGTAACAGCCCGGAGTCAGGCAGTTAGCGGTGTCTTATCCCCGTGCCTCGGATAATACGTAAAGATGTTGGTCCTGCACCTGATCTCCCTCCGGTCATGTCAGGTTACCATTCCATCGAAATATGAAAGTGAGGGAATACTGGGAGAGACCAGTGCTTGCGCATATACCTGGGTATACTACAATTCTGTCCTGCGCAGATGGATAGTTACCGTTGGGGAGGGCCGCCATGACAAACTCGGTCTGGAGGACACTAATATTATTTCATTAAAAAGTGCCAAAATACAGAAAACTATATCGTTTTTCTACATTCACCATAGGAAACACAGCAGAATTGAACTGTTATTTTACGTTGGCATTCAGAGATGCCTAGCATCAGGTGGGCCGTAAGTTCGTTTGTCACTTCAGATTTTAATATAAAAAAAAAAACAATTTATTGTAGCACCCAGCTCTATTTGAGGGACACCGGCGCGACGGTGCAGCTGAGTGCCAGTAACGAGGGTTGGGGATCTAGTTCCAGATACAGTCGTGTTGGTTCCTTTTGTTCTGAGCGCCTGTTCATGCACAACACGCTAAGAATTACTTTTTAATTTACTTAAAACTAGCAACCCACCCGGATTCACCTGGGTAGGGCCAATTAGTGTGGCGTTATTGAGGTTTAAGACAATCATCGAACATTTTCGTACGAAATCTCCAACTCTTTCCAGATAAAATCTAGTCTATATCACTCCTAACATTGCTCTTGTTCTTTTCGTAATTTTTTTAAACACAATCGGTTTAGCAGTAACAAGTTCATATAGCATATTCATTAGCATAACTCCTGAAAATTAACCCGAAAAGACAGACGGACAAAAGCTTTAACAACTGTTGTACATGTCTTAACAGCATTATAACCGCTCCACTGAATAAAATAGATCACAGAGACACTTTAATTTTATTTATATGTTCCGTAACAGTACGGGGGTTAAGTGGTTGCTGTTAATATTTCCATACGCGAGCAACCCGGCTTTGATCATCGATGGCACCAATGAAATCATTAGTTTCAGTTTTAAGTGTTATAAAACAAAATACATAACCTTCACACTTAGGTCGAACCAAAGTCCCCCTCACTCCCTCTCCATCACAGCCCATGTTTGCAACTCTGAGCCAACTATTTGCAATTGTCCCGCTATTCAAAGAACAGACAAAATCAAATGACTTTCAAGCCGCATATTGAGATACTTGTCACTAGGTTACGCAAGCTCATTTACATCTTTAAATCTCTTAAACACGTAGCAGACTGCCGATTCATCAAGATGGTCTATAACGCTCTATGCCAATCACTTGTAGATTACTGCATCAGCTGATGGGGTGGTGCGGCTAAAACCCACCTAATTGAGGTTGAAAGAGCCCAACGGGCCATCCTAAAAGTCAGTGCAGGTCTCCCGTTCTGTTTTCCTACAGTGGAACTCTACAGAAAGTGGGACGTTCTAACAATGAGACAGTCTTTCATCGTACAAACTGTCCTAATGAAACACTCTCAATGTAAATACGATCCGGAGCTCCTAATGCCCCGGCTACACGCACTGTCTTGCCTGTGAGCATGCCTGCACAAACCAGTTTGCACAGGTAAGCGCGTGCGTGTGGACGGTAAGACTGTGGCTCGCGCAGGCGGCCTGCGTAATCGTTGACGTGCTGAAGATTGGACTGCGCGGGCTTGGTTTGCACGGTTTTGCCTGCGAGCTTACTTGAGCGTGTGGCCGGTTACTCAAGCCGCGCTTCAGTCCGTCTAAATTATTGTTGACGACACATGTTATGTTATTAAATCTTAAAAATGAGTGATGTACGCAATTATTCCTGGGATTTTTAACTGAATTCATAGAATTGTACAAATCGTTGCCGGTGTTATGGAAAATTAAAAGTAAGGAATATTCCGACAGGAACAAAAAAAATGAAGCTTATCATTTATTAATTGCAAAACTAACTTTCTCATTTGTTGCTTTTTTACAAGTAAACAATAAACCCGAAAACCTATTCTGGCCATATCGTGACGTGACTAGCTCTCAAAACACTATGAGGTTTGCACAGTCCAGTTTACACAAACTTACCTGCACGAGCCATTCTACAGTCATGACTGCACAGGCCTGGACTGTGCGGGCAAGACGGAGCGTGTAGCCGGGGCTTAAAAGAAAAACGCAGGAAAGGTTCTGTTTGTCGAACTCAATCCTTCCATTCTGCGACCTCGCACAATTTCTTCTGTTTCCTAGGACCATACATGTATAATAATCTGAACAATATCCTAAACTTCTATCCCTTACCTAAATCGAGCAAAATCAAATGCGTTGCTTGCAAATGCAAATCCGTTCTTACAAAATATTTGAAAACTTTAGACTATGAAGCGACCGAAAACCTACTGAAGTCGCCCATATAATTATATTAATGTCGAAGTCTTCACACTTTCTTCTCCTTATTTGGGTTTAAATGCAATTATATGTTAGTCCTAACTCACGCAACAGCAGGTACGTCCACAATCACTCACACACACTAACTCACACACACATTCCCAAACACAAACACACACACACACACGCACACACACACACACACACACACACACGCACGCACACACGCACACACGCACACACACACACACACGCACACACGCACACACACACACACACACACACACACACACACACACACACACACACACACACACACACACACACACACACACACACACACATGCGAACACAAAAGGCACGCGCCTGCACTAGCTCACACGCACAACACTACACTTTTCATAGTACACACACTTATTGATGTGAAATTTGTAATTACTGCAGTTCATTTTAGTTAATTATAATCTCCTTTCTGATTTGTAATCCTCAGATTGTTGCTTTATACGCGGGGGAGCCCTGGTGACCTGTAATACAGGTTTTTTAAACCTACATCGGGCACCAGTCTCTCACAAGTTAGGTACCTGTCTGGCACTTTTGTAAACACTTAGCATTAAGAATACCTATTGTGAAGAGAGGATAAATGCATTCATTCATTCATTCACGTGTTGATTTTGAAGGAAAAAATCGTGAGGAAACCCGCATCTCTGAAGAATAAATTATTTTGAGGACATTTGTCCGCCAATAAGTAATGGAGTATTGCGACAGTCTAATTGTTGCACAGCCCTCTCTGAAATGTAGCCTGCGCCCAGCTGTGGGACACACATACTCTGTAAGTTTACTTTAGCTTACGTAATATAATATAAATTTGTTTCATTACACACACACACACACACACACGTATCGTTTTGGCAGCAACGCTGCGAGTTTAAATCTTTCTTTCTTTTGTTTTTTCTTTAAAGTCTATAATCCTACACAAAAGAAGTATACGTATGGCCTAGAAATAATTGTTTCAGGTCTGTACGAGGGAAGCACTGAAAATTTCGGGAATCAAGGAAGTCACACAACATTACTATTTAAACATGTATTTATTGCTTTTCGAAGTATTCTTCACGAAATTTGACACATTTTTCCATACGATGGAACCAATCAATGAAGCAACCATTCCATTCGAAAGTTGGAGTCTCCGAAATGGCCGTATTGTAGGCGTCCACAGCTTCTTCAGGTGATGAAAATCTCTGTCCACGTAATTTTTCTTTATTTTCAGGAAAGTATAGAAATCATTAGTGCTTAGGTCGGGGCTGTACGGCGGATGGTCTAATAATTCTATGTTTTCTTGCTCTAAAAACTCTTTTGTTCTGTGTACGGTGTGAGAACTCGCATTGTCGTGATGGAGGATGATGCGGCGGTTGCAGTTCTCTTTACGGAGTTCAGAAACGACCTGTGGCAAACAAATGCTAGCATACCATTCTGCATTAACCGTTCTTCGTCCCTCAAGACGAATAGTCGTAACATGGCCGGCTTTGGAGACAAACGTGGCCACCATTTTTTTGCAACACTCCGTGAACGAACAATTTTTCAACCTTCAACGTTTTCTTGGGTGACTGCAGTTTTTGGACGACCTTGACGGGGATCATCACTGAGCTTGACACGTCCAAGTTGAAATTCAGCAAACCAGCGATAAATTGTGGTTTAGAATGGGGCTTCATTACCAAATGCAGAAATCATCCGGTCAACACACTTTTTTGTATTAAATCACTTCGAAAGTCATAATAAATCATCACTCTTGAATTTTCTTGAGTCAATTGCATTTTCTCAACGACTAAACAAGTTTGACAAAACCTTGTGACAAGACCGAGAATCTTTTTTTAAATAAATAAATCATGGGCATGCAACTTAGAACATTATTTTGAGAACAAATTGATATCTTTTTGTGCTGCCATCTTTCGTGTGGGGCATGTAAACTAAGACTTACTTTTATCGAACTAGAGGGCACACTTATGTTTTAAGTCTATGCAAAGGAAACAATCCATGTGCTACGTACATACGCAATAAACAATAATGGCGGTCGCTATTCACTAATAGTAAAGCTTAAATAGAAATCAATTTAATATTATTCCGATTTCTAGTGCATTTATATACTGTGCTGTGTATGTATTTAGAAAGGATAAAACCGATTGTGAAATTTACAATAACTACCGCATTTGCGATCGGATCTTTGAGGATCGTTTTTTATATCCTCGAACGAAGTCTTCCCAGACCCCAGTCTTGAACCTTGGTAAGTCTATTAAAAGCTTTCTCACTGTCATGTTTAATAGCAATTCTTTTAGCAGTAAGCCCTAGATTATAACGCAGGGTAAGGTTTACAATTCACACACTGGCTTAGCAATAAAAACTTATTCACTTTTATCGATTTCTTTGTTAAATATTAAGCTTTAGTCGTATTTTTCATTAGAGTCATGTCATGTGTCCCCTCTACCAACTCTTTTTTGGAAATGTGGAAAGTATACTCAATGGTAGCATATATAATGTAATTAAAAGGAAAACTATCGCAGCAAATTAGAATTAACAAGTTGGTTTAGTAAAAATTTTGTTAGAACTCCATAGAAAATGACATAAAACAACATTATAACTTTGTAATGCTATTGTGAACTGTAAGAAATAAACATTTTATGAAGAAATCTTACTTACTTACTACTTTCACTTATTTTTTAGTTGGTAGTTATTGTTGTCCCTTTCAAAGTACTCATATAATGAAATAGCCTCACACAGTTTCATTTGTAATACTCTTGGTTTATGCGGGTGACCCACAGTATAATTTAGGGTAGTAACAGATTACCTAATTGGTAAAGTTTTCGATTATTACTTATAACATTATTTTGAATGATTTTAATAGAAAAAAAAGCATGTATCACAATAAAAAATATCTACATATAGAGTGTAACTTCATCTTTTTGTAAATTTTAAGTATTTGACTGCTTTATTACACACCTTAATTGCACAGATCGGCAAAGAGTGCCTACTTAGTGGTAATGATTCTTGTAATAATAAAATAGATTCTGTAAACAGTTTTTATAAATGCAGAAAGTTTTTAAAACCATTACCTTGGCAGAGGGAAATAACCATGCGGGGCGAGTCCATTGGGTTTAATGGTTTAAGGTGTGGCCCGCCACGCACTTGGCCGGTACTTTTTATTTTTTATTTTGTGATGTGAATGATTACAATGAAAATACATTAATTTATTCCTTAATATTATAATAACACTTGAATGCCTCATTGGTCTAGTGTCGTAAATGCAATTGTTGACCATGAGATCTTGGGTTGGGCCAAAATCTGTTTTTGGGTATTTCTATCAAGAAATTCTCAGCAGCAGTCTGGAGATAAGAAATTAGCTGCGTTTCACCCCTCTTGCCTTGGAAAGCACGTAAAGCCGTTAGTCCTGTTTTCTCACTCTCCGGTCGTGACGAAATACCATCCCATTGGATTATAAGATGACCTATGCTTGCACATACACTTGGGCACTATAAAATTTGGTCTGGGGGACATTATTATTATTATTAAATCTGTAGAAAAGTTGTGTCTGTAATTCTAATATATTTTTGAAAAACAAGTCCAAGGGACTAAGTAAAAGGCAGTGAAGCCGAGGGGGGGGGGGGAGATTTAAATTCATCATTGTTTTGTTAAAACTAATTTTAATGATGAAAGAATGTACATATTGACACAATTTTTTCCAAATTTAAAAAGGTTAATAAAAAATTGATTTTAAGACAATTTGGTTATTGATACATTTTTATGGATACATCAGAAGATACACCTGATATAAAAAATAGCAGGTGATTATAGACATAAGATATTAATGCAATTACGAAAAACTTCATTCACATGTTCCTATAACATATTATATCTATGCCAAATATCAATCATCTATGTTCAATAGTCTTTGAGAATTCAAAACCAAATCTTTGACAAACAGACATAAAGAAAGACACACAGCGAGGTGACTCTAATAGTGATTGAATTTTGCTAAATTTAGAAGGAAACAACATTTATCAATGTTGCTTAATTAATCCCCACGCGAGCGAAGCCGCGGGTAAAAAGCTAGTAATTATGATATATGCTATGTAGCAGTGAACAAAACAAGCCCAAGAGAGTTTTATATGTTACTCATATACTTTCACTACTATTACAGGTTTAGATGCTGAAACATTAGGAATTGAACCCACATCACTTATACCGGATGTACTTTCTTCACAAATTTCTACTACAAGATCACACGATAATCGTATAAGAGGTATTTAATTTATTTTTTTAAAAGAAGAGGCGGCGTGGAAACGAGCATGCGGCTCACCTGATGGATAGTGACTACCGCCACCCATGTAGGACCACAACACTAGGGGCATACGCATTGCCAGCTTTAAAAAAAAAAACCGGCCAAGAGCGTGTCGGGCCACGCTCAGTGTAGGGTTCCGTAGTTTCCCGTCCGTCACAATAAGTGTTCCCACTTATGAGTTTAAAGGTGGGTATCCATTATGTTCGCGCTCCAGCAGCGCTCCGCGCTCCTGCAACTGCTCCCGGTAGTGGGTACGCGCGCGAACATGGAGCGTGCTACATTGCACGCTCTGCGGCAGGCGATGCCAGGGAGAGACCAACCGAACAATTCGATAATACCCGACCCATTGTAATAAGTACCTACAGCGCCATCTCTCGGGGAATTGGGTTACTAATTAATACATAGACGTGCCAGAGGTTTTCGGTGGTAATTTTGGATTGCGAGAACTGATTTTAATAATTATTTTTTTGTTTGAAAAAAGATACGTTCAGGATAATAAAATATGTAAACGAAGTTAAAAAAAATGCTTGCTTAAACGATTATACTACAAACCTAGTCCAGAAATTATTATGTACAACCTTTTGTCTTTTTTGTACAAAAACTGTTTCCATCCAGGTTCAAAATGATTTTCCTAGAAAGTCCTTATAAAGTTCTACCATTCAGATTTTTTTCATATTTTCTAAACCTATGGTTCAAAAGTTAGAGGGGGGGGGGACACATTGTTTTTTACTTTTGGAGCGATTATTTCTGAAATTATTGACATTATCAAAAAATGATTTTAGTAAACCCCTATTCATTTTTAAATACCTTTCCAACAATATATCACACGTAAGGGTTGAAATTAAAAAAAAAACCACTTCCCACTTTATATATAGGGGGGCTACCCTAATAAAACATTTTTTCCAATTTTTATTTTACCACTTTGTCGGCGTGATTGATACACATATTGGTACCAAATTTCAGCTTTCTAGTGCTAACGGTCACAGAAATTAAGCGAGGACGGACAGACGGACAGACAGACATGGCGAAACTATAAGGGTTCCTAGTTGACTACGGAACCCTAAAAAGAGTAGGCTCATTTTTTGAAAGTCCCAAATTGTATTGGTCCAGAAAATTCTCTGGTGGTAGTATAATATTGATAAACTCTTAATTATTGTAACTATATTCTATTACTATACCAGCAAGTGTGCGATTAGTTAAAGATTTAGTGGCTGGAATTTAATAATGATAATGTCCTCCAGACTTAATTTCGGTCACTGCGGCCAGCCTCAACGGAGACTAGCCATCGGCGTGGGACAGGATTATAGTGCCCAAATGTATGCGCAAGCACAGGTGCACTATCTACTCCATCACTCTCATATTCCGATCGGACGTAAATCGACACGACCGGAGAGATATCAGGCGCAGGACCAACGGCTTTACGTACCTTCCGAAGCACGGGGGTGATATACCGTCAATTTTCTGACTCCGGGCAGCTATTGCGAATTTCTTGATGGAAAAACCCAATAATTAATTTTTTCGCCCGACCCGGGATTCGAACCCAGGACCTCATGATCAGAAGTCGCGCCAATACAACTACTAAACAAACGAGGCAGTTAATTTTTAAGGCTGGAATTTACTATAATAATAACAAGTACAACATTAAGATTTAATATCCTGAGAATCTTTTTATAGCTGAAACAAGTCAAAAGGCTTTATATCTAAACCTGGCTCACAACTCACTAGGTAAATAACATGTGGGGTAGGCAGTTGACCGAAATTATTCCTGTATCCAAACCTAGGAACGGGTTAGTCGTGGTTGCACCTTGCTTTTGTTGCATCTGAAATAACTAGAACTTTGAGAGGAAGCACTCCAGACTCAAAACTCTTGCAGATATAACTTAAAATTTTTGTTATCACTGGTCCGCAAGCCATGCAGTAGGAATGCTACTTTTTTGCACTGTGCACACAGCAGCGCTGTGCCAGCTCCAAAAGCATTCTAATAATATATTGCATAATATGTATAATATCATTACAATGCAGAAGTTAGAATTAAAATTCTTTAAAAAAGAGATTCCAATACAATCAGGTCTAAGCTGTCATTATTTCATCTGATCTCTATATGATTATCTGTTTGGCATACTTTTTTCAGATACATTGATTAAAAGAAAATGTAATGTAATGTTAAACAAAATAATGATTTCAAAAAACAAAATATAAGACAAAAAAGTCAAGTAACAGCAGCAGAAAAAATTGAAGCTTTACAATTTTGTGCAAGTGTACGTATATATACTTTGTTAAATAACATTCAATATTGAAATTATTTTTTGTAAGATATCTTTTTATCGCATAATTAGTATTTACTTGTATTTCCTCTTGTGTCAAACATTTTATTGCTTCTTATTATTTAAAAAGTGCACATAACATTTTATTTCTTTGCAGAAAATAAGTTGCTGCCACAAGAATGTGAAGATACGGCGGATATACTACTCCTGTTTGATCAATTGTTTGATTCTTTTAATGGAGGTTCCTGTAAGAAAACATACAGGATCTATAAAAATTGTGTAAAACCAAATTCATTGTTTAAGTTAGTAGTTAAGTGTTATTTTGTCATTATTGATTTTAATATGTCTGCCTTTTAATATTTTATTGCACCATCTCTTATGCAATCTTTGAGGGTCTGAACTATGTACAATTAACTTGATCAACAAATTTATGATAAGGGTCCTTACTTTTTATGTTTATGTCATGTTGGAAATTTTAATTTGATATTTATTAACAATTTAATGACTTGAAATATCCCATTTAGGGGGAATCATTGGTCAAATGTTTTTATTTATTTTTGTTATAATCTCCTCAACACATTATGAAGTTCTGTGAAAGTTGCAAAAACGTTTTTCTTGAAACTACAAATTTGATGTATTTGTTTGGTGTGGGGTTGTCTTACAAAGATCATCATTACAATTATTATATCAATTACATACTATATTAATTTTTGTAATTGCTTGTATGTGTGGTCGTAATTACGTCAACGGAAGTGCTATTCTATTGTATATTAAAGTATTCTATGGTATGTTATAATACATATATGAAATGCTCATTTTGTAGAAAAAATATATTGATTTACACATGTAAACAATGGTATAGTGGGCATAAGAAAGTCACTTTTGTAAATTATTTGTATTTTAAAAAAGTGTAGTTATTACACACATTTAAAAAAATAGTTATGTTACCAAAATATAATAACGTTATCAAGTACATATTTTAAAGATTAATAATGCTGCTCCAAAATGTATCTTTTAATATTAAGTAAAAGATGCAACAATTAATTGATACTAATTCTTAAAATTATCGAAGAGGAGCAAACCTTTGGAGAGGATTCGATTATCAGTGTGCTCTTAAATGGGAAGTAGTTGAGTCTTTCTTGTGGATACCACTGTTTTTCTTGGTATTACTATTGGAGCCATGCGACTGACATTGAAGCCATATTTGTTTTATATAAGAGAGAGACGTACGTTCAATTTATATTATTAACTTTGGCATAGCAATATATTTATGAAAATGTAATAATATAATAATAATAATACAGGATCAGGTTATTAAGACCAACAACTATCAGAGATACATCCTAAAGGATGGCACCGTCGACGTCTGTCGAGCTTGTCGCCATCCCGGGGAGTCACTTAGGCATGTCATCTCCGGTTGTTCGGCGCTTTCTAACTCTGAGTACTTGCACAGGCACAACCTAGTAGCCAGAATTCTACACCAGGAGCTCGCTCTGAAATACGGTCTCGTGGACCGGAAATTGCCGTATTACAAGTACTTGCCGGAAGCCGTGCTCGAAAATGACCGCGCCAGGCTCTACTGGGACCGGGCCATCATCACAGACAGGACTATTCTTGCGAATAAGCCTGATATTGTGCTGATGGACCGGGCACAGTCAAGGATATTTTTGGTCGACATTACCATTCCGTATGACGAGAACCTCGTGAAAGCCGAAACAGATAAGCGAACAAAATATCTGGACCTGGCTCACGAGGTGACCGACATGTGGGGTGGTTGGCCGACCGCAATTATTCCTGTAGTCGTCTCTGCGAATGGGCTAATCCCAGTCAGCCTCTCGGGTCATCTGAGGCGACTGGGACTCCGTGACGGACCGCTCCGGGCTCAAATGCAGAAGGCAGTGGTCCTCGATACCGCCCGAATCGTCCGTCGGTTTCTTCCCCTTTCCCCCTAACCCTCGGCCGTTTGGTCTCCCCTGCCGAGGGCTTCCATCTGGTTGGATCTTTATTTCATTGTGTATTTTTGTATTTATTTTATTTTATTGATATTTATGTATATTTATCTTTTCATTTTAATTTATAATTATATATTTATAGAAACCAACCAGATGAGAAAACTATACAGATACCCCAAAAATAATAATAATAATTCATTACTGACATTTTCATAGTTCACATACTTTTTACAAATATATACAATACATTATGAGTACCAATTTGAAATGGGTAGAAACCTGCTTCTCCTAGCTAGGTTTACTTAGTAACCTGTATTTAGGAGAACAGTCCCATCTCCCCTGTTGATGAGGAATACATAGTTGTATTGTTTAAATTAATTTAATTTTTTGTATAAAGAAATCATAAAATTTTATAGACATAATAAGTGATCTCTCTCTCTCTCTCTCTCGCTGTGTGTGTGTGTGTGTGTGTGTGTGTGTGTGTGTGTGTGTTTGTGTGTGTGTGCGTGTGCGTGCGCGTGTGCGTGTTATGTTATGTTATGTTAAATTTGTTTTATAAAATACCTCCTTACTTTTTTATGTTTATGTCATGTTAAAAATTAAAATTTGCTATTTATTAACAATGATTTCAAATATCCCATTTCGGGGAAATCATTGGTCAAATGTTTTTAATTATTTTTGTTATAATCTCCAACACATGAAAAGTTTTCTGAAAGTCGCAAAAGTGTTTTTCTTGAAACATTACAAATTTGATGTATTTGCTTGGTGTGGGGTTGTCTTACAAATGTCATTATTACAATTATTACATTATTTACATACCTGCATTAATTTTCATCTTTTTATAACTCGTTAAATAAAAATATTTTAGTTTTCAATCTCTGAAAATTTGCTAACTGCCAAAATGTGAGCGGTAAAATACCTTCTATTTACTACCTCTTCGTTTGGAGTGGAGGTCATTTTTACCAGTAAATAATCCAGATTTTATAATATATTATTAGCATCTTGCTAACAATTTCTTCATTCAACTTCCATCTCTTTTTTAACTTCCTGAAATCTCATTGTAATAGGTAAAACTTTGTTTCACAGCATATACGTTCCGAGTTATGTTTTAGACACTTTTTATAAAATCTTTGATTAAAGGAATTAAACAAAATCAAACAAAACTGACTAACAGAAGTTATTATAACGGCCCCGAATTAGCACACGTAGCATTGGCCGCTCCCCGAGCATAACACCTTGCACGGCGATAGATCTCATTGCTGCTTATAAAAGTCCATTGCTGAACATAGGCCTCCCCAATAGCCTCATAGGGGGGGGGGGGATTTTGCCATGTTGCCACGCTTGTTAAGTTGTAACAGTTATTATTCTAAGTAGACCATTTTAAATTTATTCATACTCGTGTAATTGAAGTGTTTGTCTGTACGTAAAATTGAAATAACGGACTTCTGTTAAACTCAGGGGGTTATTTGAATACTGAGTGCGCGAAAAGTGACGACTAAAGGCATGGCGGGTCGAACGATGAAGTAGACAGTATTAGTGTGGTTCGAAAGAAACCAAAACAAAATGGCGGACGTGGCACGTGGCGGACTTTGGACAATATACTTGCTATAAAGTATCTTTGCTCTCTTGGGGTAATTAAAAATGTTTTGAAAATAAAATCAAAACAAAGTTGTTAAAGACAAATATTTATTGAACATTAATTATTAATATGTAAAGACTTATTTGCACAAAGTCAAAGACAACCTAATACACGTTGGTTAAAATTCGTGCTTTACTCCTAATTTTAGGTATTTTATCAGGTTACACTTAGGTATATGTCAGCTTACTTATGCATCATCCGTAGTTCATTTTCTCCCACATCACTATCTAAGAGCAATTATAAATGCTCCCATTTAGCAGTTTACTACGTCATGCGTATAAATCTTAATTCTTTTGAAATAAAATTTCCCCTTTCGATAAGTGTAAGTATCAAATAAAGAGAATTATTTTTTATTTTAAATTTCAAAAGCATTCTTGCTGTCTTTGTCCTATTAACTTAATTATTGCTTACTTTGGTGTTAATTGTAAATTGATCATAGACACCATTTAATCATGTTTGTTATAAATCTTTTATTATATATATTTTTTAATTACTGCCATCGTAGCATTTTTGCAAAATCCATAACTAGTTGAAAGCTTAGTATGAACTTTATCTCCTTTATCATCAAACCAAAACATGTTCATCATATTTTCACTCTTAACATCCTCAGTCTTCAAAACCTATGACATTTGCATTGTAATTGAGTGAGGAGAACACTAGCATCTCATCAAGCATTAAGAAACACAAGCACTCTGCCATGCTCAAGTCTTTCATTTGCTTAAATATAAATAAGTTTATGCCTGGCTTAATTAGTATTTATTTAAGGACATTTTTAATGTCCGTTTTGAGTAAAGTGAACAATTTACCTAAGAATATATATCTTTTAAGGCTTTTTTTGTTTTTATCGACGTGGCCAAACAATTTGTCTTCGAAATTGTACCATCTTCCACGATATTCATATTATACTGTACTAACTGCACATTCAGGAATATGTGGGTGTGCATAGTCAATGATATCAGTTTTATTGAAATATTATTTCTTAGTATTATTTTTGTTGCTCTATGTGATTATATGGTACCTTCCACAATTTATTAGATTGATTATAGTTTCGCAAATGGTTTGTGAGGTTGTATTATGTATGAGTATGTTATAATATATATATAAAATGCTGATTTTGTAAAAAAAAATATATTGATTTACACATTTACAATGGTATAGTGGGCATAAGAAAGTCACTTTTGTAAATTGTTTGTATTTTTAAAAGTATAGTTATTACACACATTTAAAAAAAAGTTTTGTTACCAAAATATGATAACGTTATCAAGTACATATTTTAAAGATTAATAATCATCATCATCATCATGATGATGATGATTAATAATGCTGCTACAAAATGTATCGTTTTATATTAAGTTAAAGATGTACCACTATTAATTGATACTAATTCTTGAAATTATGGAAAAGAAGCAAACCTTTGGAGAGGATTCAATTATCAATGTGCTCTTAAATGGGAAGTAGTTGAGTCTTGTGGATACCACAGTTTTTCTTAGTATTAGACATTGAAGCCGTATTTGTTTTATAAAAGAGAGCCGTACGTTCAATTTATATCTTAAATTGTAAAAGTCGCGTAGAGAAAAATTTAAAGAAATAAATATATTAACTTTGGCGTAGCAATAATGTATGTACAATAATGTATGTATTGTTGTACATATATTATATATATACTAATGTATGTACATAAAAACATAAAAAGCTTTCATAAGAATAAAGATGTTTATACTTTAAAATCTAAGAACAAACATAAGCTTGTAACACCAGTTACTAGACTCCACTGAGTCAGTAGTGCTTTTATGGGGTGTGTGTGTTAAGTGCTTATATACGCTTTTAAAACAAAATTTCAGAAAATGTACAAAATTTGTCAATAAATAAGTTGAAATGTTTTATTTAAGGAAAAATGTACAAAAAGTGTTATTATAATATCAAAAAATACATCAATAATAACCCCTGTGATTGAGGTGATCGCCACCATGCCTGTACTATTAAAATTTATTTAAAAATGTATAAACAAAATGATTGTAAAGTGAAATATGTTTTAAAAAAACGTCCCGCTGGGTTTCTTGTTGGTTCTTCCCAGGACAGAGGTATATGTAGTAAATAAAACATGACTTTCAATAAGTATTGTGTAATAATCTATATTTAATAATAATAATTCTATTGTATTGTATTCTCTGTAACATAATATATTTCCTAACTTAACTAACCAGTTAAAAAGAATGTGTTTAAAGAAATCAATTGATATTGTGCAAATATTGTTAAATTTAACACATCTAATGTTATTAATTTAGGCAAGAAATTTTTAAATAATAAACATTTTAAATATATCCGGTTTTTATTTTATTAATAGGAACTAGCAATTAGCACAAGAAATATAAAGAACCATTAATTACATTGCAGCACTTGTGCAATGTAATTAATGGTTCTGAAAATATAAAATTGTAAAGTGCAAATAAAGGGCGGGCCCAAAGCACTCTTAATTTTACGCCACCTGACGGTTGGGCACGGAACTTAACGTAAATAAAACTTGAGTTGCTCATCTATCTCTAGTATATAGGCAGTAATCTATGAAATAAATGGTATTCGATTTGTAAAACCAAGTAGTTTTCAATTAAAAGGATTTTAATATGACAGGAACAGTGGAAATATTCCATTCCCGATACTTTTAGTGCAGCCTAGTATGTCTGCCTGTGTGCAATGTCTGCCTCGTTGACCTGATGGTCGTGACCGCGATACATGATCATGAAGTTCCGTTCCTTAACGCTGCAAATCATTGCTAAGCCACTACCCAACGGATGCTTTCTATTTTTATTGCAAATATCTCCTCTACGAGGTTATCCATAGTGATAGAAAAATGAATAAACGTAATGCTTTCAAGTAAAATACGTAAGAGCGAATTGTTATTATATGAAAGCAGCTTGGATATAGGCGACAGAGACGAATGAACGCGCAATTATAGTTCTTAATATAAAAGTATTAATTAACTGTTGCGACAGTAACAAATAGGAAATGGACTTGAGCTTGCGAGAAAATAAGAACGCTGAGGTAATAAGATCAACTAAGCTCATATTAACCAGTTATTATGTTTCAAAAAAGTTCTTGTGATTGTTTTATGTTTTGTTTTTTCGAATTATATGAGAATGAAGAGAAACGTTTAAGCATTTAAGTGACAAATAAGCACACCGTTCACCTTTCAGTAAGTAGATGCTGTGACCCATAAATATTTAAATGTATCCCAGATTAAGAATCAAAATCTAGATGCATTATTTGTCACCTCCGAGGTTAGCCCTCTGGTATGGAACACCTCGTTTTCAGTAAAATGGGTTTCAGGTTCTTTACAATCATTGTACGAAGCACAGATATAAAATAAAGCAGCATTAAGCTACATTTTACCTAGGTATTCTGTGAGAGTGTGGTCCTATCTCGGTGGAATCGACCTCTTCGTGCTACAACTACAATACAGCTGCAGCGTGTCTCTACCACATTATAAGAGGTAAAATCAAGAATATCAAAGGTACATTTGACCGATGATGAGTTTCAGCTTTGTTAGATTCATCACCTCATCACAAGTAAGATTGACATTTATGGTGTCTATGACTATCAACATTAATAGTTTATATTATATATTATAAGATAATTAAAATATGATTACATTAGGATTAACTTAACTCTTCACGGCTTTCTGTTGCAGTTGCTTAACAATAATTTGCGGCGTTGAGGCACATGAGTATAGAAACCTACTCCTTACTCTGTGGTTGAGGGCTTCAAGTTTGAATCCCGCACGTAACAAGTCTTTGTATGGCAATAAATACATACAGGAATAATAAATACAGGAGGAAATCCTAGTGTAATGTGCTAAAAATTTTCTAACAAGCTGGAGACTTGAAACTTTAATTAAGTTCAGAATTGGGAACGTAGTGTAGAACGTAGATACAGTGGCCTAGCGTAGACCACTCGTACTTATGGCCTGCTAAGTAGGCAACCTGGTAATAGGATTAAACTTTCAGCTAGGGATAGGGAAGGAGCTACGCTCAGAGGATGTTTTGCAGGCTCGAAGTAGGGGACTTTAATTTAGTACTCATTTTTTATTCATTGTATGTATATATTATATTGTTATATAGCTACAATACGAATTAATGTCAGCTCGATTGAGGAAGGACCACGCTTATGTTGCTGTAAGGGAATCGGAAACCCTTGTTCCTGGAAGCGAGGCTTTTCATCTTAGTCCTCAGATGTGATAAGGCATTTGCATTCCGATTCCCGATCTAGGATAGATGTAGGTAGGTATCCATGGGCCACAACATTCACTTATCACCAGGTGAGCGGTAAGATCACTGGTCACTCTTATTCTATAGAATAAAGCTACGCGGCGGGATATTTAATACATTATTCTGACAAAATATCTACAAAAACCGGACCCTAAATAAATAATTAAAAAAACACAATATATTTTATTCTGTAACAAGGACGTAGTAAATGAAGGCTTCATCGACTTTTGCTGCCACTACGGTGGAATCACTTTGGAATGTAATGCAGTATTTGACAGATTTCATAGCGGGGAGGTTAATTTGTTGGGAAAATGTAAAGTTTAATGTTTCGTTCTATACTGATATTTATATTTTTATTAATTAAATTATAAATAAATAAACCTGTGGCCGTCAAAAGGAAAAGCGGAGATCTCCCGCCGAGCAAGGTGTTCTGCCCGGGGAGCGGCCAACAGATGTTTAATATATACTGTTTATGATTCGGAATTTTGATAGCATGATTTATGCTTCGGTGTCTTTCGATTGCGGTGCGACAACAGCGCCGCCACAAACCAAATCGCGGAAATATCTTAAAGAAAAAAAATTAAAAGATTTAAGAATGAGCAAAATATTAAAGAGCAAATCACTGAGGAACTGTATTATGTATTAATAACTCTAAAACTGAAAAAGCTTTAATTAAAACTAACTTCCCAATGAAATGACATGACATTTATAACAAGACATCACCTCAGTCGCAAATAGCGATATCTGGCGAGTAGAAGATTATAAGACATCACTAACTATACCGTGTTAAAGTTGAAACCAGTAGTTGTGTATTTAAAATACTTGCGCCAGAAGGCAACAAGATTACTGCAATTTTACATTCACGTACGAAGTTGAAACATTACGTGTGGTGTATTATTGTAATAATTATCAGTCAGTAGACAACATCCGCGACGCACGCTGCAGCGGTCCTTTGGGGAATCAAGTCACATCGCAAATTGCTTGGAAAATGTAATTTAATTCGCAGATTAGCTCTTTAAATGATTTTTTTAAGGATTTAACGCGATTCCTTTATTTAATTTTATTTTGTCAACGTTTGCGGTGCTTTTCTTTGTGTGGTCACGAGGGGGCTGAGGTTTTAAACCTTCTCTTACATTCAACACGACCTTTCGATAGATATGGGATATGGAGTGTGTATTATCTTCTAGATAAAACGAGAAAAGTGATGAACGAAACTGGGTGCTTGACATCGTTTCGAATAGTTATACAAAATATGTAGGTAGGTAATAAAACGATAAATTATAAGCACAATTAAATGGTTTTTATTTCTGTAGTCCCAGGGAAATCATTAAAAACTTTTTAAACTGAAAGACGAAAGCTAATGCTTTTACTATAGCAAAAAAAAAACGTTAATAAACGTTATTCTGTATTTTGTCTATGGTAATAAATAATTATGGCCTTTTTAACAAGATTTTTGCCATGGATGCTTTCCTTTTAAGCCATTCTTCATTTTATTCGGGACCTTCGTATTTAAAGTTTTTTTTTACAATATACTGACGTGTCACATTGCGAAGTTTTTGAGAGACTTTGACGTCAGCCCAACCCAGCGGATAGTCGATGACGACAGTCACTCGAGTTTGTAAGGCGCTAATATTACTTGAAATTTATATTAACGTCGATGCACTTGTTTCGTCGTTTTATCTGATAGTTCACACGCGCAGACAATTAATTCACAAAAACGTTATTTAAGCGATGAAACTATAAACAACAATCTGTATGCTAAAGTACCCTACAAAACTCCATAATGAAGGCTATTTTTTATTTTCAACGTTTCCATGATGTATATAGAATTGATCTATTGACCTATTAAAAGATTTGTGGAGAAATAATAATAATAACTTTATTTCATTTTTTAATTTAACCTAAACAATATAAAACACGCAGACAATTAATTCACAAAAAGTTATTTAAACGATGAAACTACAAACAACAATCTGTATGCTAAAGTACCCCACAAAACTCCATAATGAAGGCTATTTTTTATTTTCAACGTTTCCATGATATATATAGATGATATTTATACTATTAAACGACCAATTTTTGTATATATATAAATATATAATCGGAATCTCGGAAACGGCTCCAACGATTTTCATAAAATTTTGTGTGCAGGGAGTTTCGGGGGCAATAAATCGATCTAGCTAGGATTTATTTTTAAAAAATGTCTTTTTGTCCGTGTTTTTAGGCAATGAAAAACTGCTATAATATCGTTAGAATAAGAAGGTAAATTTTGACAGGTTATTAATGATTACAAATAGCTTAATGGTATATTGGGCGGTCACAAAATCGTAATACCATGGTTCGAGCCCAGACCGGCCGACCGACTTTTTTTAAATTTTTTTTCAAGTTCCTTTCTTTTTTGAGAAAATCTATTTTTTCGAGCCCTTTTTTTAGTATTTTTTAAAAACACGAAAATTTAAATTAAACTAATTGCACTCATGATTTTTTAATCAAATTACCAGTTCAGTTTTTTCTATTATGTCGCTACGATCAAAAAATATTATTCGTATTTCATCAGTATGTAATTTGTATCTAAATATAATTTCCAAAACACACGAATCAAAAAAAACCGAGCGAAAATTACCGAGCAAAGCCCGGTCAACCGGGTACTATAGAATTGATCTATTGACCTATTAAAAGATTTGTGGAGAAATAATAATAATAACTTTATTTCATTTTTTAATTTAACCTAAACAATATAAAACACGCAGACAATTAATTCACAAAAAGTTATTTAAACGATGAAACTACAAACAACAATCTGTATGCTAAAGTACTCTACAAAACTCCATAATGAAGGCTATTTTTTATTTTCAACGTTTCCATGATGTATATAGACTTGATCTATCGACCTATTAAAAGATTTGTGGAGAAATAATAATAATAATTTTATTCATTTTTTAATTTAACTTTAAATATATACATAATGTAAAACATATACATAATATATAACCTAATATATATATAACACACTATTTAGGGAACCTTCTTCATTGGCGCGTCCCTGTATCGGCGATATACTAGCCCAGAAGGCCAGAAATCGGGAGCAAGGAATGTCTTTGTGTATTTTGCAGGATCCTGGAGTACATGGGAATTGAAGTTCGTTGACCTATTAGACTCCAGACACTGTAAATGTAATGAAATTGGATCTTCTGTACGGCATCGGTTTCGTTCTTTCACGAAACGCAAGACGTCTTCTGCCAACGTACATTGATCCAAACGGGAGATGTAGAGCTGTGTGGTGGGCTCTATAACACGCAGAGTTGTACTTGCGTTTATTTTGGAGGCTCCTCGCTGGTTACAAACGAGTCTTAACCAACATCTCTATTTTTATATAGAATAGGGTGACAAACGAGCACAAAGTCCACCTGATGGTAAGTGGATTCTGTGGCCCATAGACATCTACAACTACATTTATCCCCGATTAAGTTGTCGCCCTTGAGGGCTAAGATGAATTGTGTTTCCAGTAAAAAGGGTCTTCGATTCTCTGCACTTACCATACAAACCACAGCAGAATGGTGAAGCTAGTCACCAGAATCTGCTCTTGAGACACCTGATATCATCATCATTCTCTAAACCATTTCCCATTATCTGGGGTCGGCGCAGTAAACCTTCTTGTTCCATTCCTCTCTATCAGCCGTCATTTCCATACTTACTCCTTTCATTCTCATATCACTCTTCACACAATCGACCCATCTTTTATTCGGCCTTCCTCTGCCCGTGTGTCCCTCCACATTCATATTCAACACTCGTTTTGTGACATGACTTTCATCCCTCCGCATCACATGCCCAAACCATGCCAATCTGCTTCCTCTCACCTTTTCTACCACTGGCGCTACTTTCAGGCTTCCTCTTATATACTCATTCCTTATCTTATCCATCCTTGTCACACCACACATCCATCGTAACATTCTCATTTCATTCGCATGCAGTCTATTTTCATCCTTCTTCTTGACGGCCCAGCATTCACTTCCATACATGACGACAGGTCGGATGATCGATTTGTAAATTTTCCCCTTCAGCCTTATTGGCATTCGGGGATCGCACGTTGTGGCTGTGACCTGTCGCCATTTCATCCACCCTGCGTTAATCCTATGCTGCACAGCTCTATCTATTCCGCCGTCGCCTTGAATGAGGGAACCGAGGTACTTGAAATCTGAGCAGGTAGGCAGTATAGCGCCATCCAACGACATGGGTACAGGACTGGAAAGACCGCCGAAATCACAGCACAGATATTCGGTTTTGGATCTGCTGATCTTCAAGCCAACACTTTCCAGCCTCTGTTGCCACCCCGTCAGTCTGCTCTGTACCTCGATGCCTTCTTCCCCGACAAGCACGATGTCATCGGCAAAGAGCATGCACCAGGGTGCCTCATCCTGCAGGTCCGACGTCAAAGCGTCCATAATCAGTAGGAAGAGGTAAGGGCTCAATGCCGACCCTTGGTGCAGCCCTACCGCCACATCGATACTGCCCGTAGTTCCCGCGGCAGATCGTACACATGTACGGGATGCTCTGTACATAGCACGGACTAACCTCACATACTTCCCAGGCATACCTTTCATCTTTAACGCCCACCACAAAACCTCACGGGGAACCCGATCGTACGCCTTTTCAAGGTCGACAAAAACCATGTGCAGATTTTTATGCACGCGCTTGTACTTTTCGCACAATTGGCGTAATGCGAAAATGGCATCTGTCGTACCTCGACCGGGCATGAATCCGAACTGGTTTTGTGTTATCTCACACTCTTCTCTCATTCTTCTCTCTATTATTCTTTCCCAGACTTTCATAGTATGTGACATGAGTTTTATTCCCCGGTAACTGCTGCAGTTTTGAACGTCTCCTTTGTTTTTAAAAATGGGGACCAGTATACTACTGCACCATTCCTCAGGTATTTGTTCTTCCTGCAACAATTTACCGAAAAATAAACTCAACCACTTCCATCCATCCGCACTCAGCAACTTCCACACTTCTACTGGTATTCCATCTGGGCCGACTGCCTTCCCATTCTTCATATTCCTAACAGCCATTTTTACTTCTTCCACACTAATTTCTCTCACTAAGCCCATATTCACTGGTGGGTTTTCAAGCATACCATTCCATTCATTCTCCTCATTCATCAATTTCTCAAAATACTCCTTCCATCGCTTCTTTATACTTTCATCGTCAGTCAAAATTTTTCCAGAATCATCTTTTATACATTTTACATGTGAAACATCTCTTCCATTCCTTTCTCTCGCTCTTGCAATTTGAAAAAGTCGTTTTTGACCTTCGGGACTTTCAAGGGACCGATATAATTTATCTTGCGCCTCTGCCCTACAAATAGCAACTTCCTTTTTCGCTCTCTTCTTACATTCTTTATACGCCTCTCTCTTACTTTCTTTTATTGATTCATTCTGGTCTTCTACGCCCTGCCATTCTTTAAAGGCATTTTTCTTTTCTCTCAAAACTTCTCTAATACTTTCCCTCCACCACCACCCATCCTTATCTATCATACGCTTCCCTTTTGTTTCTCCTAACACCTTCCTTGCCACACTTCGGATACAATCAGCCATTTCCTTCCAGCACTCATTCACACTCATTCCTTCCATATCACCCATCTCTATCATCTTGTTTACAACTAGCTCTCTAAATTCACTTGCATACTCCTCCTTATGCAACAAATGCCACTTTATTTTGGGTGGGGGACGATCCTTATGTTTGTTGAGGCGAACAGTTAAGCAGATGTCAGCCAGCAGAATTCGGTGCTGGGATACTAAGTCTTCACCTGGAAGCACTTTGCAGTTTTTTACACTCTTGATTTGGTTCCGTCTTAACAGAAGATAGTCGATCTGTGTCGCGTGGTGGCCACTTTTATAAGTAATAAGATGCTGATCTCGTTTTTGGAACCACGTGTTTACTACAGCCAGGTCGAAAGCACATGCTGCTTGCAGAAGAACTTCCCCCTCACGGTTGCGCACTCCGTACCCCCATCCACCGTGTACTCTTTCATACCCGTCATTCACTCTCCCTACATGTCCATTAAAATCTCCTCCCATATAAACATCCTCACTCTCAGGTATTCCCATCATCATACAATCAAATTCCTCCCAAAACTTCTCTTTCACACTCTCTTCACAGCCTGTTTGCGGAGCATACACACTTACAACATTCACTACTTTGTTTTCAATCATTAATTTAACAACTATCATTCTGTCATTTACTCTTTTCACATCTGTCACTCGTTCTTTCATTCCACTATCTAACACAACTCCTACTCCATTTCGCTTCCCGTCACTTCCACAGTAATAAAACTTGTATCCTTCCCCAATCTCTCTTGCTTTATTGCCCTTCCATTTTGTTTCCTGCAAACAGGCAACATTCACTCTTCGTCGTTTCAAAACATCTGCTAACTCTCTTGCTCTTCCAATCATCGTACCTATATTCCAGCTTGCAAACCTCACTCTGACATTCTTCTCTCTACGGGCTCGCCTCTTACGTCGCACCCGCTCCGTAAGGTGCGACAACCCTTGCCCACTTCCCACAGGAGCCGGGTGCTGCTCCTGCGCGTCGCCTGCGGGGTACGCCCTAGCCCTGTCATATATCCCACAACTCGTAATATTCATAAGTTTACTGCATGGGATTTGGCAAAAGTTTTACAGTCGGCCGCCTGCCTGACACCAACCCTCTTTGGGTATGCTATTGTTGGTAGAGGAAGCTACCATTTTGAGAAAAGGGAAAAGAAGGTTGGGGGTAGGAGCGTAGGTGTAAGGATACTGTTATCTCGGCAGGAAAGGTATGAGAATAACAGTAGCTCGGGGAGCCGGGGTCGCGTACCCGTATTCCATAACAGGATCACCGGAAAGGTAGACCAGCATGAAAACCCCCTGACTGAGCTCTTGAGACACCTGATATATGACATCTAATTCTTTTGAACAAAGGCCAGGAACTCGTGGACTTCATCGGTACCGAAACGTTTAGGTTGACACGCCATTTCGAATTATTTTCGTTCAGTAGTATGCTTACGTCTTGAAAATATTGCGAAGCGACTGCACTGACCGGTAGTAGAATTGCGAATGAAAACTCGTAATATTGAAATATTAAGGTGTATTTGTAGAGATTATTGCTGAATAAAAGAAATCTATTTAGAAATACTACTGAATAGGCTAATTTATTAAACTCAAGAAACATTTGAATAATATTTGATACACTTGAAGAGGCTTTATCACCAATGATCGTTGCCCGTTTCGAAGGAGACGATTTTAATAACTCTTTGTGGTAACTGCGAGAATCTTGTTGAACAAATTGAAACTTGCATCTACACATGTGTGTGATACACATCTCACATTGACAACAACGACGCTTTCATAGAGTACTGATGTAAAATAGCAGCTCAATCCTGCTATGTTTCGTATGTTGAGTGTAAAGAACCGGACACCCCATTTACAAGAAACGAGACATCAGCAAGGAACTCTCAAAGACGACAATGCATCTGTACTTTAAATATTAATCGAGGATCGATGTAGATGTGTACGGGCCACAGCAGCCGCTTACCATCAGATGAGCTCTGTAAATTTCTCGTCATCCTTGTTCTATAAATGGAACATTGGTCCAGCTGATGGACATGAACGGCGACGGCGTGGTGAGTCCGGACGAGCTGGCACGCTGGTGCACGCACGAGCTGGCGCTGCTGCAGTCGCTACAGACGCTGGACACGGTATTGTGATGCGCGCCTCCGCCCCGGAACACAAGCAGGTTTGTTCTGCAGCAGTAGAGGGTGAAACACAGTCGCTGTCCTGTAGTGTCACGGCCAGTCTCAACAGAGACTAGCCACAAGCGAAGGACACGGTTATAATGCACTCATTCTCATAGTCCAATGGGACTGTAATTTGATGCGAACGGATATCAGGCGCAGGACCAACGGATTTACGTGCATTCAGAGGCACGGGGCTAAAACAACGCCAACTTTCTGCCCAGAGTCCGACTACTGAGAATTTATTGACAGAAAAAAACAATTACTGATTATGGCTCAACCGGGTTCGAATCCGGGACCTTAGGATCAGCAACCGCGTTTTCGACCACCAGATCAACGAGAAAGTCTACGGAATCACATCAGTATTAAGCTGTTAATTTACACTGATATGTTGTATGAGCGCAGTTCTTCCCCTACCTTGCCTTTTACGTGGCAGAGCCATGCTGCAGTTATGTAAGTAGTATTTTAGTAGCATATTAGTATTAGTGGTATAGATCGGCTCGACCGGGGAAGGTCTACGCTCTCACAGAATACCAGCGTAATGTAGTAGCTTAATACTGTTGTGTTTCCTATGGTGAGTGTAGAGAACCGGAGACCTTTTTACTAGAAACAGGGCATTCCATATTAATCCTCACAGGTGACAACGCATTTGCATTTTGATTCGTAATCGAGGATATATGTCAATATCTACGGGCCACAGCAACCACTTATCGTCAGGTGGACTGCGTGCTCATTTATCACCGCATCCTATAAAAAAAACCTTACCACTACCATGTAAAAACTGATCAGCCCGTAAACTTGCAATGGTGAACTGCTAGCCATGGTCAACTGCTATTGTAAGAAGGTTTAGCTTTAATGACTTCACGTGATAGGTTGATCACCGTTAGCAGTATCAGACGCCTCACACCTTCGAAGCCGCTTCATTTTACAGGTTTGGGCGATTTACATTTAACATACGAGACTCTTTTTACTAGAAACGAGGCATCACATCTTTGTCCTTATAGATGACAATGCTTTTGACATTCCTAGAACGGCTACGGGAGCTGCATCAAGGATGCGAAACGTCCGTAAACGCGATCGTCAACCCACCTGCCAAGTGTGACGTCATGGTGATCCCTCTCTACCACGGGGGAGGGCTTATTATTTCCATCCGCAGACTGTTAACAGGGATGGTGAGAATGAAGGGGCATACATTTTTTGTATATGTATATACATATATGCACAAAGTCTAGCTCATCAGCTAGAATGTAGAAATGTAGATGTCTGTGGGCCACAGCATCCTCTTACGATGGTAAGTGGATGCTGTGGCCCATAGACATCTACATTTATCATCGATTAAGAATTAAAATGAAGATGCATTGTTATTCCCGAAGACTAAGATGGTATGCCTCGTCTCCGATGGTAAAAGGGTCTCCGGTTCTCTACATTCACCATACGAAACACAGCAGCATTGAGCAGTTATTTTACGCTATATGCGCATATATTTATACACAATACGTTTCAGAGATCTAGAATGTATAGGTTACTAGCATATATATATATATATATATATATATATATATATATATATATATATATATATATATATATATATATATATATATATATATATCATCATCATCATCATCATTACAGCCCTTCACAAGTCCGCTGCTGAACATAGGCCTCCCCCAAGTAATGCCACAAAGCACGGTCCTGAGCCACCTGCATCCATCGACTTCCTGCATGTCTTACCAGGTCGTCACTCCATCTAGTTGGGGGTCGCCCTACACTACGCCTACCGGTACGAGGCTGCCACTCGAGAACCTTTCTTCCCCATCGGTTATCGGTTCTTCGAGCTATATGGCCGGCCCATTGCCACTTCAGCTTACTAATCCGTTGGGCTATGTCGGTCACTCTGATTTTACTGCGGATATCCTCATTTCTGAGTCTATCACGCAGAGAAACTCCGAGCATAGCCCTCTCCATAGTTCGCTGAGCGACCTTGAGCGTCCCCATACGGCCAGCAATGAGCACGTCTCTGATCCGTAAGTCATCACTGGCAGCACGCACTGGTTGTATACTTTAGTTTTCAGAGATTGAAGTATACCTGACGAGAAGATGTGTCGTATATGTATATGACCAAAATTCGGTTTACTTAGTTAAGTACTTATTAAAGCTTAATACAAGAACACGCTCAATATTTATTAGATAATTACTTACCATAGTTTTTTCTTTATTTTCTAGATATTAAGAAGATGCTACTGCCTATCTCGTGGTATTTTTTCTTTCTATCGTCTCTTACCTTACTCTTACCAACGGGTTGATTTAGGAAATTTTTAGGATCAGGTGCAGGAACAACGACTTTACGTGATTTCCGAGGCACGGAGGTGAAACAACTCCAAATTCTTGAGTCAGGGCTGCTGCTGATAACTTCTTGACAGAAAAAACCAATAATTAATTTAGGCTCGACCCGCGATTCGAACCCAGGCTTTTATAATCAGCAATCGCGTGTTCGATCTCTAGACCAACAAGGTAGTGGACAATGAGTATGTAACTAAATGAATATAATTACTATACTCATAAAGACACACAGTTTGTTTTCAGATGGAAGAACCAGAGAAAGGCGTTTAAAATTGCTCGTCCCTGACATAATGTTTCCTTACAATACTAGCAAGTCTTTCACTTCAACGTCCTGTGCACTTTTCTACATTTTATGATAAATATTTTTCCGTTTTTATGGTAAGGCTCTGAAAATCTTTATTCCAGTCGAGTAAAAGTCCTACATCCGTACTATTGTTCAAGAACAAGTTAAAAAACCCTACTTGTCTCTCTCACCCCTCTCTTTTCCTCCTCTTATTTATTTTCATTGATCTGCCTGACTAAAAAATAGTTCTTTTTTAATGCGTAAGTTGGTTTTCTTTCATATTTTAGTGCACCCAAACCGTTAATATTTTTTTAAGTTTTATTTAATTCTTTTTCTGGGTGGACTAGAAGAAACTGCTACGAAGCAATAAGACCGCAATTTGTAGTTCCCTCAATGTTTGTTTATTGTTGTTATATTAATCTTTCCTTGGTGTACAATAAATATCATTGTATTGTATTGTAAAGACTTAAGACAATTACAGTAAAGCAACGTTAGAGTTAACAAAAGCTTGAACTCTCTACAAAAGCTAAAGTGAACGAAGTATTCAAAACCTTCTCAGAGCCTTCTGTACGACACGCCGAGTGCCGCACTTAGCGACTAACCTCTCATATACGTTAAGGTGATACCTCGAAAATTTTTAAGTTTTATAGATTATAAACCAAAATTTTGGTATATGATTTTTGACTATATAATCTTGGATTGCATAAAAGGAAAACACGATATCATGATCATCTAATCATCATCTAATTATTTACATTTCTCTATGACACCACAATATTCTTACGAATAATTTCATGGAATTATTTTTAAGGCATAGTAAATAATCATATCGTAGTTCTCATAAACCAGTTTTTAATCCATAACAAAGTTTTGTTAAAATAAATAAAAATGTTGTTTGGCGCTTACTTAGTTTTTTTCCGAGCGCTCGCTCGGTATGGCTATCTCATAATTTGCGTACTATGAAGTCGTTGCATAACTTTCATTTTGACACTCTCTCAGTCGTCCGTTAGCTTCACCGACAAAGGAATAAGCCACGCCCCCAAAACTTCGATTCATTTTCGAGGTATCCTCTTAATCACTATATTTTTCTCAGACAAAACAGTTAATACCGAAAAAGTGAAATCTACATACCTATATACTTGTGTTCTTTATTATACACCACTTAATTTGAATTAAAATCTATAGCTATATATATCTATGGGCCTCAGCATCCACTTACCATCAGGTGGACTGTGTGCTCGTTTGTCCCCTTAATTCTACAAAAAAGAGAGCACGTGGGATCTGTGATAGCAAACACTTGGCTAGCCGAGCTTCAGCACGTCAAGCAGGTTCTACAAGACAAGCTTCGGGTGCCGCGCCTACGTCACAGTGACCGAGTGAAGCCGGCCACAGTCAAGCGTGTGCCTGCTATAGTAGTACTACCATATATCAGAGGTGTCACAGACAAGATTGGCTACATCTTGAAGCGAGCTTCTATTAGAACATTTTACATACCGCCGAAGAAGATTAGTCAGCTCCTACCAACCGTCAATTGTCATATCAGAAGTGTACAAGCTTGATTGTGAATGTGGTCTCTCATATTATATACTACAAAAAAAAGGTCAATTAGAACCCGCGTAAAAAACATATATCTGACTTGAAGCACCAACATTCCGGAAGTCCGCAGTTTGTGATCATATCCTAGATGGCCCCCTCCATTACATAAGATTTGATAGACCGCAAATCCTCTCGAAAGAATATCAATTCCTACCAAGGATGTTAGGTGAGGCTATTAAAATTAAAAAAACATCCTAATTTCAATTGAGAAGGAGGGTGGGTACTATACCACCTGCTTGGGATCCTGTAGTTAATAAAATTAAAACTTAACCCGAGCATATCACTGCAAGACACACTGACATCGGGACGGCAGTCACCTCAGTCCCCCGCAACCATGGTTTTTTTTTTTTTTTAACATGGGGAAATGCCTACGCATACCCGCCTCGCGGGGGCAAGGATGGGTTATGTCGGACTCGCACCGACTAATACCCCATGGTGTTCCACCTTTGTCGCTTATTGGCAGGGCCACGGGAACGCTTTCGCACACATCCGCAGCCCCACCAGCGCCTGCCGCACCATGGCAGCACCTCCTCGGGAGAGGAATATTCCTTCCCGTTCTCCTTCACAGGTAAGGCGCACCAGAACACATGGGGCGCCTTCCTTCTCGGCCTCCAATTTCATCTGCGCAACGGACGCCCCCGCGTCCAATGCAAGAAGGCCATGGGGCCAGGAAAAACGAGCACTTAGAAGTACTAGCCTTCCCGACCCCAGCGGCGGATCTGGTCTATGGCTCCGCCGCCAACCAAGATTCGGCTGCGGAGGGTAGGGAGAGCGGCGCCTCGCAATACCGACAATCCTCTCCCCCCGCAGCCCCACCACCACCGCATCAACGGTGCGGCCCCGTTTGAGTCGCGGAGGATAGGGCGAGTGGCGCATCGCCATACCAACACTCCTCTTCCTCCGCGACTCCACCTCGGCTGCAGCGGTAGGTGGGGAGGACACACCTCTCACCGCAGTCCACCAACACACATCCGAAGCGGGCTTCCCAAGCCCACTCGGAGTGGCCACCTCGGGCCGGCCCTCCACCTCGGACCAGCCATTTGGGTTCCTCTTTGTTCACCGCGGGAGACCAAGCCACGGCTACTAAGCCCCCCCGCCACGACAAGGCGGGAACCCGATCGGGGGGCGCAACCATGGGTGCTAAAAAGCTTACGAAAAGTTGCAAGTTTTAACCGTTGTATGGGTGTTGGCGTAAATATAAGACGAAAGATAAGACGTGTTGATACATCAGCTAAGTTCCGGCTGTTTGCTTGGGAACATTTTAGCTAAATCTTTGATGCTGTATGAACACAGAATTGAATCCCACGCGGAACAAGCACACAGTCAATAAGTGTTATAGCTCATAATCATCTACAAATATCCTCAATTGAGTATCAAAATGCAGATGCGTAGTCACACCTGAGGACTAAGGTGAAATGCCCGGTTTCCAGTAAAATGGTCTCCGGTTCTTAACTCTCATCATACGAAACACGGCAGCATCATGCTGCTATTTCGTGCTGCTATTTTGTGGGAGCGAGGTCCATCCCCCGTCAGTTCGATGGTAAGCACCATGTGTACCACGTTTGAAAACCAGGTTTAAAAAAAGTTGATACAATGGTTAAAAAAAATATTACTACGAGCTAAACTAATTTAAGTCTTTTTGTGAAAAACAAATCTGAATTCAGTTATATTGATATATAACTAATAATTAAGTAATTATAAACAACCTGAAAGTATGGACATTAACAATTAGGAACAATAATTACACAATGTGACATTTTAAAACCTATTACTTAAATTCAATAAAACTGGCCAAGAGCGTGTCGGGCCACGCTCAGTGTAGGGTTCCGTAGTTACCCGTCTGTCACAATAAGTGTTCCCACTTATGAGTTTAAAGGTGGGTATCCATTATGTTCGCGCTCCAGCAGCGCTCCGCGCTCCTGCAACTGCTCCCGGTAGTGGGTACCTGCGCGAACATGGAGCGTGTAACATTGCACGCTCCGCGGCAGGCGCTCCGACTTTCCATCCAAGTTCAAAATGATTTTCCTAGAAAGTCCTTATAAAGTTCTACTTTTCAGATATTTTTCATATTTTCTAAACCTATGGTTCAAAAGTTAGAGGGTGGGGGACACATTGTTTTTTACTTTTGGAGCGATTATTTCCGAAATTATTGACATTATCAAAAAATGATTCTAGTAAACCCCTATTCATTTTTAAATACCTTTCCAACAATATATCACACGTTAGGGTTGACATTAAAAAAAAATCACTTCCCACTTTACATATAGGGGAGCTACCCTAATAAAACATTTTTTTTTCCAATTTTTATTTTACCAGTTTGTCGGCGTGATTGATACACATATTGGTACCATATATATATATATATATATATATATATATATATATATATATATATATATATATATATATATATATATATATAAATTTGGTTTTACGTCTTCTGTTGTACTCAACACAACCTACAGATAGATATGAAAGTAATGATATCAGGTAGTGTATTGTCTTAATTATTTCTCCACAAGTATCAGCACTGCGGATTTTTTTGGGCCATAACTCTTTCTGAAAGGAGATAGTAATTAGAGTTTAACTCTTTTATGTGTGACGTATTGAAGTACATATTATGGTCGTGTTCGATACATGCAGCTGAAATCACACACTAATAATAAAAATTATAGATATAATAAATTAATTAAAAATTCTAAAAAGCTTATAATATACTGTACATAATATATAAACCATACATATATTTCCACCCGTGTAAGTGGTGGTGTATAAATATCTGCTTGCCTATATCGTCCAGCGGGTATCGTAACAGGCGACAGAGGAAGACAAGCCAAAATGGCGCCGCGTATTACTAATAATAAAAAATGCGTTTGCCAATGCGTCTGCTGATCATGGCAACTGTTTCAACTAACTCCCCTGTAATAATCAACGGAATAGGAGTTATTATCCATCCGGCTGTCTTTCAGTGTCAGTACTACACTCTTACTAACTTCAAGCAGCAGAACTAGCACTGCTGCGTTTTGGTGTAAAGGGTATAGAGAGCCAGTTCATTACACGCTGTGAGGCTTTACATCTTAGTGATAGGGAGTGACAATGCATCTGTAAGTTTCATTCTATGATGTAATCCGTGTATGTGTGTGTGAAGTTTGTGGCAGTGATGTTGGTCATCAGAGTTGCTGGTGATAGTGCAGGCAGATAAGGAAGAGCGCGAAGTGATCTTCAAACTAGATAGCATATACACACATCATTCTTTTTTTAGCAAACCTTGGATATTTAGTTGAACATTATTAATATAATGGACGTTCCCAAAGAAACGCCTCATTCTATTTATTAAATAAAATAACCATTAAATTCGCATTACAATTGACGAAGGTGTCGTGTAACATGTAACATATGTACTGAAATTGTAAAGGTCTTATTTTTTTAAGTCAACTTACAAAACGATGTTTTATAAAAATAAAGAGGCTTCGTTCTTGATTGCTAAAAATAAAATATACATTCATATTTTGAGACGCAATCGACCGCAACAATTTAGTTTGGAGCTGTAGAGCTTTCTATGGATAATAACCGCCGTCTATGTGCACAATAAAACTGAATATATTTTATTCCAAACTTTATTTCATGGAGCTATATTAAGGTTGCAGCACGAATGTGTCGGCTCACAAAATACTCAGCGTAAAATAGCAGCTTAATTATATAAATAATATCTCCCATCATTGTATTCAATAATTCACGTACTTTCTTGTATCTATCCATCCTACAGCTGTCATCATTTTGTGTTTCGGCTGTGCGTTGATAGATGAGTCAGTCACACATCTGTATATAGATAACTGCGGTAGCCAGCCTGCCCACCAAGCGTGGCAACTGTGGCAAAATTCCCCCTGTAATGTGATCTATGATGGAGACCTGTGTTCAGCGGACTTTTATAGGCTGTAATGAATGTATTTTGTTATCCAGTACAAAAAATCATATTATTTACAACAAAAAACTTTGTGGCAAAAATTTTAACGAATATTATCACATCTGTATGATCAGGATACTCATTTCTTGATTCTTTTACATTCATATACCTACGCATATATGCTCATCAGTTATTCTTAATTTGGCTCATAATCAACATGTCGTCAATTTACGATAAACTTCAGAAAAAACAAAAAGTCAGTAATAGTAGATCCAAATAGAGCAGTTTAGCGTGAACTCACATAGATTATATCTATGTACTTTCATAAAATGTAGTGTAATGTTTATTCTTTTATAGTCAATTTTAATGTCCCTTCAAGTCCTGAGTGCATTTCAGTCAGATTGATGAGTCTCATCGGATACTTGGCATCCACGCAGAACAGGATGACAGTGCCCAAGTGATCACATTAGCGAGCACAGGAGCACTCTCTGTTCCCTCACTCTCATAGCCCGATGGGTCGGTAACCCCAGCACGACCGGAGGGAGATTAAGCGCAGGACCAATAGAAAGCCGTAATGACGCTTATCCCTTCCAAGACACCGGGTAGAAACACCGCCAACTTCCTGACTCCAAGCAGCCACTGAGAATTTTTCGACTTAAAAATCCAATTACTATTTTGGCTCGAATTTCGGCATTTGAACCCAGGACCTTATAATTAGTTAGCTAGTCTCTGAATAAGACAGGCCGCCTGGCACTATATATATTCTGGCGACAATAGACTATGTAGATGTGTGTTGCACAGTCTTATCCCAACAGCAGTTTAACACATTGGATCGTCTCCTCAATAACTGCATCAGATACATTTACGGTCTTCGTAAATGTGTATCTTCTTTTGACTGGCTGCCTATCCGTCAGCGCATATATGTTAGAATACTATAAACTCTTTTCACTATCCTGATCGATCTTTTTGCTCCTGAGTACTTGAAATCTTAATTTCAGTACTCTTTACTAAATAAATATATATTTTACTTCCGCCACATAATAATAAATAATTATTTTCCTATAAAAATTGCAATACAGTCACAATGTGCTACGACACGTACCCGGCATTGATTTATAGCGGCCTCGTAATGGAGGTCCCGTGTCAGAGTAGTACAATACTTGTGTGTGAAGTCTCTCTATACTATAGTTATAAATCTGCACCAACAATATTATTTTAGTTTCGGTGAAAATAGGGAGTGGGTTATGTTATGTTGTATACACGCGATATGTTGTGTCAACTGTAAACCGATATATATGATCATTTTTTATTAAATTATTCCAGAAGAATGTGGTGTTTGTAAGTGATGGGCTAAATGTAAATGCAGGATTTATTTAATAATTCATATATAATTGACCGCCATATAAATTTTAAAATAATTCCAACCCGGAGGGAACAAATAGGGGATGAACTCTTCAATGTTTCTATGTAGATGACATTCTAGTTGCTAACTTGAGCTTGTGACATTCCTTAGTCTACTCAAAAAGGTAAAAAAATCGACTTTTAATAAGAATTAAAAGACGAATTCAAAGAAATATAAATAATAAAATAATTTTCACATAATAGCCGACCTTAGAAGCCGTTGTGTAGAAATTATTTTATACATTATAGTTCCTTGAAGTCGGCTCTTACTATATAATGATAGTTAGTTCTCCGGTCTGTCTGCAGCAGATTGAAAATAAGTGAAACGTTAAACGAACCGTATCATGTTGTACTGCGCAAACAATCTCTCTGCACGTGTCTACAATATAAAGCACATTGTCACAACCCTCCAAATAATATCCACCCTCTTCCGCGTGTGAGACCATAGAGTACAATAATATATAGTACATAATAGAACGGGGGAGTGGGCGGAGCCCGTGTAGCCACTAAATACAATAACAATACAACTAACACGTCAATTCACACGTATAAATGTCGACACGAGATGTGTATTGACGTAACCAATCGTTTCCATATTTCGCGCGCAAATTATTACGAATCAAAAAAAAATCAAAATCTGTCTGTCAACACAGCGAATCGGTTTGTAGTAGTGATAATAAGACAGCCTCGTTGGTCTAGTGGTTGTAGTAGTGCGACTGCTGATCATGAGGTCCTGGGTTCAAATCCCGGGTCGGGCCAAAAACTTAAGTATTGAGTTTTTCCGTGAAGAAATTGTCATTAGTTGCCCGGAGTCAGGAAGTTGGCAATGTCTCACCCCCGTGCCTCGGAAAACACGTAAAGCCGTTGGGCCTGCGTCTGATCTCTCTCCGGTCATGTCGGTTTACCGTCCCATCGGATTATGAGAGTGAAGAAATAGAGAGTGCACCTGTACTTGCGCATATACTTGGGCACCATAATCCTGTCCTGCGTCGAAGACTAGTCTCCGTTGAGGCAGGCCGCCGTGGCTGAAATTCGGTCTGGAGGACATTATTATTATTATAATACGACATTATTGCTTGTATGTGTGCTTCCGGCGACACCGACTTCGTAAAAAATAAGGTTGACAGCCATTCTTTTGTGTATTGTAGTATTCTATGTGTGAGACGCAGAAACAAGTGGAAACGAAAAAATTTGGTTATGCTTGCAAATAAATACGCTTTGAATGTAAACGTTTGTGGTGTTGGGGGATGTCAAATCGTATTATAATATAATGAAGTGTGTGTTTAAGTCACAGGGAGTGAGGGTCCCGTAACACGCCTAGCAAAAAAATCTTATGAGATTAAGTTTTAAAACGTACGAAAATAAAATTTTGTTGGCAAACGTCATTGTTTATTAATCTACTAATACAGTTTCAAAAAGAGGTTCATTTGATAGAAAAAGAAAGGGCAAAAGAGACTCCGTAAGTCCTTAGAATGTTAATTAAGGCATTATTTTATCGGAAATACATTATACTAAAGAGATTAAACTTTGATTAGCCAAGTTTCGCATAATTGAACAAAGTAGTGTGTCTCACCTAGTTTAAAGAGCATCTTCCATCCTCACTCAATTGCGTGTAATATACACATCACGACGAATCCCAGCACAACTAATCTCAACGCCACTAAATCATAAAAGATACACCGCCGTCGACAATACTACATATGTTTCAACTCTAAACGGCTGACCACTAAAACCTTAAAATTGTTTCGTATTCCTTCATTACTTTTCAAACGTAAAATCAAGTCAAAGTGTAGTAAGGTATAACATGAATAGGTCGGCTCAACCGAGTAATGACCACGCTGTCACAGCATACTAGCAAAAAACGCTTGTATAATATTGCTGTCATCTGTATGGTGAGTGTAGAGTACCTACTGGAGAACTTTTACTGGTTATTTATAAAACTTACAGTTCATCTGTTGGTAAGTAGCTGCAGCCCATGGTCATCTGCAACTAACTTGGAGCCATTCATTAATTACGTAAGGTTCACGAAAGCGACGAGGGGAGGGGGTTAAAAACCTATACATGCCCTTGTTTTTGGCGAGGAAGGGGTGTAACCCATAATAACGTAATAGTTTGTGAATTGTAATTTAATATAAGAAATCTAGTTCCACTGCCAAATGAAGTTCCTTCTACCACTGCATCTGATGTGTTACCGATTGTTTGCTTGGACAACGTGGCTTACTAACCCATTTATTCCAGAAGACGATGGATGATCTGAATTGGTCTAGCTAATTAGTCTATAAGTCTCTACTACTCTAATTACTCTAATTAGTCTATAGGTTTTACTGTGTAATTAATTTTCTTTGATTTGATAATCAATGTGAAATTAGTTAATCATTATTTTATAACTATTATTCGTTTGTAGATTGTAACTAATTTATGTTTGCTCACTTTAAGATTATTTAAAAACTTATTTTTAATAATGATATCCCATGATACTATCTCAACTATGTGTCTACCAATAATATATCTCTGATAGCGATAAAAGAGTATAACCTAAATTATCTGTTAAAAAATAAAAATCTTTGATTTACGTCAAACTGTGAGTATTAGTGTTTCTGATCCTTTTCTATCAACATTTTATTATTCCGAAGAACGAGATATTATCTTACGTAAAAAGAGGGAAGGGGTTCGAAAACTCTTATGTACCCTTACATAGGGGTAAGTGGGGTCAAAATCACCAAAATCATCCTTACGTAATAATGAATGGCCGCTAAGTGGCTGCAGCGCATTGTCACCTGCAACCTACTGCAAGGAAACACAGCTGCAGATGCGCTGTCATTTGTGAGGACTGAAATGAAACAAATACCACCAGATAACAAGGTATTCTTAGTCATCAGATGTATCTACATTTACAGCATCCACTTAGTATTTGTAGTATCGTGAGCTGGTTTATTACTCGTACTTCAAAAGAAACATCTATCCGTTACACAATCGTTCGAATTTTGGTAAATTATACTTTAATCGACTTATTTCATTGACGTCGAAGAAAATGTGTCGAAAAAGGCACGTATGGCAATTCACAATGCTGTGTTGGTCCCTACTTTAACGTATGGTAGTGAAAGTTGGGTGTGGCAGAAGAAGCACGAGAGTAGAATAAACGCAATAGAAATGCGGTCGTTAGGAGTATGTTATGGCTGAATCTGAATGACAGGGTAAGGAATTGTGTAATAAGAGAAGAGTGTGGTTTGCAAGATGATGTGGTGACCAGGATTAAGAAAGGAATGCTTCGGTGGTTTGGTCATGTGGAAAGAATGAATGAGGAAAGAGTGACAAAGAAAATTTATGGTGCAGAAGTGAATGGCAGAGTCGGAAAGGGACGTCCTAGGCGAAAATTTATCGACCAAATTGGCGATTTATTGAAAACGGGCCAAATTAGGAGTACCCTTAACCGACGAGCATGTATGCGTAGGTGTATGGATGTGAAGGAGGCAAGAGAGGTGTGTCAGGATCGTGCCAAATGGAAGTCTGTAGTCTCTGCCTACCCCTCTGGGTGACAGGCGTGAGTGTTTATGTTTTATGTTATGTTCATTGAAGTATAAAAAAGACTAAAGCTGTAGCTAACTTTGATTATATATTAATGTAATCATCTACTAATAAACACAGGTTACTATAATTGCAGTTAATAATTTAATTTGGTGTCAGCGGGGATAGAGCCCGGGTTGTTCACGAACTGTGAAATAATCAGGTGCTCATATCCAATAATCATTCATATATTTACGATAATAGAATCACACAGACGATCGCACTAAATCTTTTAATCTAACAGTTGTTAACCGCGCCATTCAACCCTCATAAATATATTTTTATGATCCTGCTGACATACAAGTCTTACTATTTCGTTCTGTTCGATAATCACAATACTTTATTAAATGTGCATATTTTTTTACATACCATTTAAATATGAGGGTATACAGAATTTAAAAAAAGCTGTAAAAATGAATTGATGTAAGAAAGATGGCTTAGTGGCTAAGCAATGAAATGTAGCACTGAGGGATGCGGGTTTAAATCCCGCAGTGAACAATATTTATATGAGTTTCGGGTCTCGATGTTTGTCGTTTTACAATTTATGTATGTTAACTGCCTCCACGATACAGGACAAATTTCCAGTGTGGGGGATAACTTTTTTTTAGAAGATAATAAAAAACCAAAACTAAAAAATTTAATTCTCATACAGATCTACTGCGGTACGCTGCCAAAAAAGCAAAATAAAAAGTATTTTATTTATGTTTGCAATCACTTACATGACAGTCATTATTCACACGCTTCAACTATACTTTAAGCGAGCGAGTTTTGTAAATGTATTTTTATATAACAAGGGGGATGTTTACCGTTGTTGCCACACCTGGCAAGCAGGTTGGCAACCTTAGGAAAGATCAAGGTCGCTTAGCGAGCTATGGAGAAGGCTATGTTCGACGTTTCTATACGTGATAAACTTAGAAATCCGCAGGATATCCGCAGTAAAACCGAAGTAAACCACATAGTACAACGAGTCGGTGAACTGAAGTGGCAATTGGCTGGTTATATAGCTCGAAGAACCAATAATCGATGAGGAAGAAAAGGTCTCGAGTGTCAGCCTGGTACTGGTAAGCAAAGTGCTGGGTGCCGCCCCCCCCCATCCCTAAATGAAGTAACGATCTGGTAAGATACGCAGGGATTTTATGGATATCTCAGGACCGTGCTGCGTGCTATTCCTTGAGGGAGGCCTGCACGTTCAGCAGTGGACTTGTGAAGAGGTTTAAAGATGACGTTTGTGGAATATGAACAGTTTGATACAGTCAAGCACACAGTCCATCTGATGGTAAGTGGATGCTGTTTTCTATAAACATCTACATCTGTTATTGATTATTGTTACCTTGAGGACTAAGACGGAATATCTCGGTTTCAGTATAAAGGGTATCCGGTCCACTACAATCATCATACAAAACACAGCATATTTTAGTGCTTATTTTGCGTTGGTATTCTGTGAAAGCGTGGTGCTTTCCCCGTTCGAGCCGACCCATCTATGCTGCAACAAGAATAAAGCTGCAGTGTGGCTCGTTTAGTAATTATGCAATAAAATTTATTTGAAAAATTACTAAATGGTATAAAATTTTGTGATAAATGTATCTAGGCTACGAAATAAACGTATAAAAAACGTTAAATTAAATGGGCTTCGGTATAAGGCATTGTGTAGAGCTCACGGTTATCTCACATCGACAGCTCCAATGTATCTTCGTGACTACTGTTGCCGACGCCTCGCTGTGGAAATCGACGCGTCCATTGAACAATCCATCAATCCTTTGCTGACATGTTTTAGTTTATTGAGGGAGAATCTATTTAATGCTGAATGTTATTTCATGTTCAGGTTATATTTTATTATAAAATCGAAGTGATCAGCGAACTGCCCTTCTGATGGTAATTAAAACGACTCTACGAAACAGGAGAAGAGAGAAGAAGATTATTCATTATCAGGCTAAAGTTAGATTTCATTAAAAGCCAAATTAAGTTATACCTCATTGGAAAATTTAAATGCTAGGCATACTAGTTATCCTCATAATGGTCAGTAAAACATCTCGCATTATAGATAATCAATACGATTTACGTAGCTCGTTATATGGCAGCTACAAATTACTGCAGCTTTTCTATGTACCCGCTACGACATTCCGTAGCATGTATTTTTATGCTACGTCTACAATGTTCTGCTTACATTTGAATACTTCAACAGTCGCAATAAATAATTTTATATGTAATACATGACATAAAACACAATATGGGACACTACCGTGTGATAATATCCTTCCGTGGTTGTCTTCAGAGGCGATAGAGTCATATCATGTTTCATTACACTCTGTTAGACTACGACACGCGGAATGACAATATGGAGTAGTGGATATTCTTACACCGCCACTCCACGCCCTGATGAAGAATGATTAATGGATATTGATAACACTGATTATAATGGAGTAACAAATGTCGTATCGTTCGCCTATCCTAATTTTTTATTTGCTTTTGTTCTCTTTAGTTAAAATGTATTTCTTTAAGCAAATCCTTGTCACGGAAAGATGAATTTTGTAATAAAAGTTTTGAAATGAGAGAAGCTTTTGTTCCTTTCTAACATATCGGTTTATATTCAGACTCTAAAAAAGCCCATTTAAACGCTCATTTCACGTTTGACAGTTATATATATATATATATATATATATATATATATATATATATATATATATATATATATATAAAAGAAATAAGGTATTTGGTTGGTAAGTTTTTTCAAAAATTGCTTACATTATTTTCAAAAGATTACACCATTTTTGAAGTGAAAACTTCTTTAGAATCGTTACGATTTGAAACTAGATGAAACGAAAAAGCGACACTAAAAAGAGACAAATGTATACATCTAATATATATATATATATATATATATATATATATATATATATATATATATATATATATATATTAGATGTATACATTTGTCTCTTTTTAGTGTTCGAAAAAGAGACAAATGTATACATCTAATATATATATATATATATATATATATATATATATATATATTAGATGTATACATTTGTCTCTTTTTAGTGTCGCTTTTTCGTTTCATCTAGTTTCAAATCGTAACGATTCTAAAGAAGTTTTCACTTCAAAAATGGTGTAATCTTTTGAAAATAATGTAAGCAATTTTTGAAAAAACTTACCAACCAAATACCTTATTTCTTTTATTAACTATCTGAAACATTTCGAAAATAAATCTAATAGTTATTGTTCAAATACATAAACATCAATTATAAAATTTTAATTAAGTATCTAACATGATGTCTATTATTATAGGCATTGTCTTACTTGGAACCTATTGATTAATAAATTGAACCGACTGACTGATATTTCAATGGCATTCAGGGCTATAAATTTGGATCGGTCTGTCAGATAAAGAAGCAGAGCATCGCTCAATAAACAATATTATAGGATTCTACAGTTCGAGCCGTCATAATGGGTAACAGGCGGGTAAAGCACAAACCGAGCCCAGTGAGGTGAAGTGATGCAGAGCCCTCAATTCTATCCCACTCATTGCGGTGAGTGTTCGCAGGAATTGCACGCTTTAATTCCTCCCTCCCCTCTCCACCATCGGACGACCAGGTGGTCGGCGAGTCTTAAACCTTTTTTGTCGATATTCTACACGTTAGAACGAAACGGTTTGCTTTGACTTTTTACTGCGTACAGCAAAGGAGTGTAATAAACACCAGGGAATTGCAGATACGTGGCTAATCTTTTAAAAAAGAATAGGCTATTTTTTTGAAGGTTCCTACGTCGTAACTGTCCAGAAAAATCACTGCTGCTAGTCAATTCCACAATGAAGTTATGCGAGGAAAAAAATTAAACTACGTGACTACGACGGTGTGCCACGCTCACAGCTACAGAACAAACCTGCCTGTGTTATGGATGGAAGACGTGCATCCCAACACCGTATCCAGCGTCTGTAGTGATTGCAGCAGCGCCAGCTCGCGTGCGCACCAGCGTGCCAGCTCATCCGGACTCACCACACCGTCACCGTTCGTGTCCATCAGCTTCAGAAACGTTTCATTAATAGAACAAGGGTGACGAGCAAGTACATAGTCCACCTGATGGTTAGTGGATGCTATGTCACATAGACATCTACATCGATACCCGATTAAGAATCAAAATGCAGATGTATTGTCACCCCTGAGGACTAAATTGGAATGCCTCGCTTTCAGTAAAAATGGTCTCTGCACTCACCATACGAAACATAGCAGCATTGAGCTGCTAGTTTCAATAGAATTCTGTGAGTGTGATCCTTCCTCGGTCGAGCCGACCAACTCGTGCTATAACCACAGTAGGTCACATTTGAGTTGCAAGAACTATACAAAAAATTTAAATCGACCGTATCCGATGTAAGGAAATTCACTATCCCATATCGTTCCATGTGTCGAAATGGGTAATGGGCATCTTGTTGACCACAAATCATAATAACAAACATGCTTGGTGACTATATTCTCCCTAAGTGACAATCCAAGAAGGATGCCTACATTTAGCAGTGAACTTTAAGTAGGCTATAGGTGTAGCTTCCGAAGCCAACTTTATAGATAGACAACCTAAGCAACGACAGCTCAAATAGTCGTACTAAAATTGATTGAATAAATTTATTTTTAAACTAGTTTTAATCTTAAAATTTTATAACTGTGCCTCTAGAAATAAGCAGTAACAACAAATACGAAGAAAGTGATAAATGTTGAATTTTAAATTATACGTTTTAAACTAGTTCTGGTGTTATTCAAATCAAACTGTAAATGATTACCAACTCTAAATAATCGATAGCGATTTTTTTAAGAATCGAATATTGTACGTTCCCATTTTTTGGTTGCCATGCTTGGTGCAATAAGTCTGACAGCTGGCAAAATGTATTTCTTAGATTTGGTTGACTATAAATTTAAAACTAAAGCATTTCATTTTTTTAATTTCTTCTCTAGGTATTTTGAAATATTTAGGCATTCCACAGATTGACGAGTATTACCATTTACAAGTAACATAAGGAAGCTTACCTCGAAGGTTAATTTGTCTCCATGCTTGTGTTTTACGGCGTTGAAAACGAAATGTTCATATTGCGATGCATCTGTGTTTAAAAGACAAAATTTAAATGGTAGCTAACATGCTGCCAGCTCGTGGTAGCTTGAAGAATTCGTATTAGGTGAACAAATCGAAATAGATTAGTTTAGTTACACACAAAATATTGTTACAATGTAAACATAAAAAAGTTATTTTTGTACAAAGAAACGGTACGGTATATACTCTTAAGTGATTTATAAAAGTACATAGAAAAAGAGCCTTACCACCGAGTATTATATTACTATATTTCGTATTCAGTTAGAAATAAACAAGTTTATTTTGTTCAGGAACAAAGTTATAGTAATAAAAAAAGGATTTGTGAAAGTACAAGACGACGATGTTTTTAGATTTGAAATTCGGAGATGTTTTCGCCCACAGAACTATTTATAGGATTTAGTATACTATTGGCGTTGTAGTTTGTTGATAATGTTAATGTGACAGTCGAGCACACAGTCTACCTGATTGTAAGTGGTTGGACTACGAATGGTTCGACTTGACTGGGGAAGAACCATGCTTTCACAGAATACCAGTGCGAAATAACAGCTAAATATTGTTGTAATAAAAAATGAAAATTTCCTTGCAACCTTCCTCTAAACAAATACAATGATGTGTTTTACCTGGATTGAAGAGCACCTCCCGCCCTTCCTCAATTGCATGCACTAACTCCGTCACCACTAGTCCCAGCACCACTACTCCCAACACCACTATTCCAGGCAGGTGGGCGGGAGGTGCTCTTCAATCCAAACGCCTGATTCTATCAGAAATATTGTTGTGTTTTCTATGGTGAGTGTATAAAACGGGAGATCACTTTTTTTGGTAACGAGGCATTCGACCTTTCATTCCGTCCTCAAGTGTGATGACGCATTTGTATTTTGATTTTTTGCACGAGGATAGTCAATGGGCCACAGCATCCACTGACCATCAGGAGCACTGTGTGCTCGTTTATCGTCCATATTATACAAAAATGTGATACTCTCACTTGACCGGCGGAAATTAAAACTATTGCGTCGAAAATTTTGTCATTCATTTCATTTCGAAGGAAAAGTTTCATCAATATAGGAAACGGGCATTAGCCTGTACGTCAACTTAATACTAACAACTATGATAGGAGGCTTTCACAACTCGTGAGCATTTAATAATGATTTTTTAAAAAAAACACTACACTAAACAGGTTTCCTATTAGAGCCATGGTAGCATAAAACCGATGTTTATTCAAGTGCTACTACTATACTAATAAGTACTACTATACTAATAATACTAATAAGACTCACCTCCAAGAGGGAAGAACTGTGAAAATATATTCTTGAAGGACTCTTCATCCACCATTCCCGTCGGGCACTGCTGTCAACAACAAATGATTTAAAATTATTTTTTCGCGAACAAAAATCCGTGTAGCGGCGTAGTTATAATATCCAGGACATCATATCGTCCCGTGGGTGTCGTGAGAGGTGACACAAAGCTGGAGATGGGCGGCGTTCTTCCTGACAGCACCTGAAAAACCACCTCGGTTGCACTGAGACAATCTGTGGGAAAAGCCTGTGTCCAGCAGTGGACCTCTGATAGTCTGTAATGATGATGAAGTAAATTATATAGATATTGTTTAATGATAACAAGTCATCGTTGTTATATATCTTTATTAGCCGAAGTCAAAACTTATGCAAAAAGAGAAATTACTGTTTTTTATCCTATGCTGTACACTGTGCTTTTCCAGAATTATTTCTTTATCCTAAGGACTCATACCCAAGAACCTCTGGCCTAACAAGGGTCCTGAAATATTTTTACCCTCTTAATTTTGGCAACGAACATTACAATAGTTTCGTCTATAAGATGCTGCAGTGTACAAGCTAGATTGTTTATGTGGTCTCCCTTACATAGGACAAACAAAAGAATTCCGTTTAAAAGATCATATAGCTGACATGAAGCATCGACGCTCCGGGAAGTCTGCAATCTGTGAACAAATCCTTGCAAAAGAACTTTGATTACTACCAAGGATAATACGCGAGGCTATTGAAATTGAAAGACATCCTAATCTCATTAGAGAAGGCGGATAGGTGCTGCCATCTGCTTGAGATCCTATAATTAACAAAATTAAATCCAAATACAAGCATGCCACTGCAAGACTTCAAGATACTGTAAGCTCGTTCTGCGTAGATCGAGGCAAAAATTAGTATTAAAAAAGCGGTAGATAGCCGGGCTAACTATCGGACTTTAAACATTGGGAATTAAAGATAAGCTAAAAATATGTTAATTAAACTCGATAAAATCCGAATAAATAGTTTTATTCAACAAACAGAAATTCATACAATCTAAAATATACTTAAATATACATCGGATATATTAGCTTTGGTTTTTTTATATTTTCACTAGTTTCTTTGTTTTTAGAACAAATACAATTGGGGAAGGACCTATTGACGCTATGTTTCCTATGGTGAATGTTCAGAACGAGAGACACTTTTTACTAAAAATGAGGCATTGCATCTTAGTCCTTAAGAGCGACATCTCAATTGCATTTTTAATCTTAATTCCTCAATTATATAATATATATCCTCATATATGTAGATATTTATGGGCTTCAGGGTCCACTTACCACCACGTGGACGGTATCTGCGTTTTCGTCCTTAGTAGTATAAAATAAAAACATTTACTATTTTATAGGTTCAGTCTTTTTACTTACCCTCATACTTATTTCGGCCATTATAACTAATGGCTGTGAGGCATTCTATCTTAGAGCTGACAGTGCATTCTTTCGCATTCGCACACGAAAAAGATAGATTTATGCATACGTCTTGCATAGAAATGAGATAAAGCGGTGTGATTGTTTGTCCCTTTCTCCGTGCCAGTTTTTTTGTTTAGCAAACTCTACAGTTTGCTAAACAACTTTGATAGCGTAGCGATTTAAGGAGTTTACAAGTTGGTTTAAGTGAGAAAAAGTGTTTTGTGAGCTTAAAATTGGTGAATCTTATTCAGTTCAGTTCTTAGAACATTTAAAATTTTTATATAAATATGTTTAAAAGTCATAAAGATTATTGTATAACCTAAAAATTCGTTATCGTCCTTTCTCACTCGAGGCCACGCCGATCATTAGTCTATAGGTTACTCTGTCTACGTTGGTGGCAGATGTCATAGACTTCAGTAACCACTTACCATAAGGCAGACTGTAAGTTTGTTTGAAATCTTAAATTAAAAAAGGAACGATTTATATGAAACTAGTTTTTATGGATGTTAACGCGTATATTAACTTATTTTATATTCTCGTCGTTTCCGTAGTACTTAATTTCCGTAGTTAATTTTTGGTCCGATATAGGCAAAATAATCTTATAGTATTATATAAAGTCTGCAGTTATATGCTTGGGTTGGGATTGAATTTTGTTAATTGTAGGATTCCACGCTGAGAAGGTAGCACCCAGCCATCTTCTCTATTGAAATTAGAATATTTTTTGATTTTAATAGCCTCGTGAATTATCATTGGAAGGAATCGGTGTTCTTTAGCGAGTATTTGTGGTCTATCAAGTCTGATATAGTGGCGTGTGCGATACTGTACCTATTCACAGACTGCGGACTTCCCGGAAAAACGAACAGTCAATAAAAAATCAACTGCCTGACCTGTTTGAAGCCGCGATACATGTTTGAGTTTGATGTCGTGCGGAGTGAACCGAGAGGTGCGCGCCAGGGCAGCGGGTGACTCGGGACGGTACCGCACAGGGAGGCTCGTGCTTTCCTCGAACTCTTCCTCTACGGACAAAATACAGCAAAGATACAGCCTTTATAGTGTACACATATAGCAAAGATACAGCCTGTATAGTGTACACATACAGCAAAGATACATTCTGTATAGTGTACACATACAGCAAAGATACAGCCTGTATAGTGTACACACTGGCTGGTTGGTGTAGCGGTTGTAAGTGCAATTGCTGGTCACAAGTTTGAACCTCGGTTGGGGTGCAAATTAATTGTTGAGATTTCTGTAAAGAAACTCTAAAAAATAGCCCGCAGTCAGGAGGATGATGATTTCCTAACTCGCATTTAGCACATAAAGCATTAGTACTGCGCCTGATCACACTCCGATTCTAGCGGATTGCCGCATCATCGGACTATGAGAGTGAATGAATAGAGAGTGCACCTGTGCTGAAACACATTAATGTGGGGCTAATTATATAGTATATAGACCCTATTATGTAGTATATATTAATTATAAAGGGCTTATCTGGTTGAGCAGAATTAATATATAAAAAAAATAATTGTACATAAATATACATTAAAAATAGTAATATAAATTAATATTACTCAAATAAATAAAAACCTAAGCAGATAACACACAAATTATTTTTATTATTATTAAGTTTGGCACTAGCCTTAAATTTTTTTGGCAATAAGGTAAAATTTTTTTGAGAATTTTTCTGGCAATAAGGTGTCCAATCCAATGCGCGTCGGCAGTCGTCAAATATCTGCAGAATATTTCTTTATTTTTACACAGTTTGAATTCTCACGACGTATTCCTGTAACGCTAAGCAAACGGTACAACATATATTACAATTTCAAATCACGATTTAATAGGTGCATGCGGTGCTCAAACCCAGGTTGCGATCAATAAATACGTCGTGAGGAAACCTGCATGTCTGAGGAACAAAATATTTTGAGTCGAAGTTGGCAGACAGGTGCTGCAGCAGAAAGACGGACTGATCAATAGCTGAGTCATTAAGAAGTGAGACGAGTCCTGTGCCAGCAAAGGTAATATTATGTGTTTTAAATATTGCTACGTACGTAGTAAATCAACGCTGCAGCTACGATATGGTTGTAGTACTGGTGTGTTGACTCTCCCGGGAAAGGGCCACGCTCTTACAGAATATCAACGTAAAGTATCAGCTTATTGCTGCTGTTTCTAATGATGGGTGTGGGGACTTCGTTGGTCACTGCAGGTTTATAAAGAAGCTCCCCTCTATTTACACGCATGGGACGATGCTGTCATATACTCTCACTCCTCGGAATTTTTTTTAATTTATTTAGAGAACCACAAACAAGTTTACAATATGTCTTATGTTAAAGCTTATGTTCTATTACAATGTATTATTTATTATAAACTCAACGACGATGGTTACACATTGTGTATAAAAAATAAGATAATATGTGAGGGACCTAGTTTTGTAAAAGAAAAGTATTTTAATTTCTAAAATATTATTTTAACATATATTAGAGGTTAGAGTTTAGAGTTTAGTGTGTTAGCATATGTGCGCTCGCATGCGAGCGCGCAGGCGTATGTATATCTTTATGCGTGTACATATATATATATATGTATAGTCATTGGTTAGATGATTTGTAATTAGTGTTATGTAGTTTAGGTCTTTAAAGAGATATTAAGTGTTTAACAGCAAGTTTACTAGCCGTCTGTTATAGGATCTGGTACTGCAAGAAAATAAACCTACAGAATTAAATTTTTTTGTTGTATGTGTCAACCATACGATGAAGGGGCGATCTGATACCGGCGTTTGTCCGAGATCTTGCCACAGCATAGACTGAGTGAGGACACAAAGAACGCATACGTGCCCGAGATGGTACGGAGTAACTAATACGATTAATTATATCTGTGCAATCATATATGGAATAAAGTATCAATTTCGATAATAAAAGAGGAAAATACTTGGCGACACGCCAAGCTCTTAGCAGATAGCTAATAACGGCTTGTTGAAACAGATGTACCAATAAGCTGCAGCTCGCCAAATGAACTGTATTTATGGTCGGTGATTTACTCAAGTTGAAATTATTTTCCGCAGCAGCTTTTTCAGTGTCCATTTAAGGTCGTTCTATCTTGTGTTTTTTTTAAAGGTTAATTTACATGATAATTTACATGACACTAATGACACTATAATAGTTGAACTGTGTTATATTTTAGTCAACTTCCAACGAATGAGGGAGTTCTTAATTCAACTATTTTTTATTTTCTATTTTTAATTCTCTTTTTAAATAAGGTATACTTCAGGGGTGATCCATTACACATTTGTGGAAAATCTCATACTCCTAGCGCTGGAAAAATAGTAAATGAAATTTTTATTCTTGAATCTGATAAAAATGGATCATGGATAAAAAATATGAATTTCACTTAAAAGTAAAAACTGACTTCACAGAACTAAAAAGACTAAAATAATTTCTACTTAATAGCTTCTGAAATCGGGTCGTTTTATACAATAAGGGTGACAAACGTGCACACAGTCCACCTGATTTTTAGTGGATGCCGTGCCTCATAGAGTAGTCTATGTCTATCCTCAGTTAAGAAATAAACGTAGCTCTAAATCGGGTGTAAATGTAAGAATATAAAAAATAAGAAATTTAACAGTTTTAAGTCCCTTTTAAATTTGTTCGATTTAAATACGTAGTATATTATTAAATAGTATATTTTTTATACATAAACTTGTTTCTTCAAACAGTTACAAGTTAACTGGATAAAACATATACATATTAGGTAAACCTTCTTTACGGACTATTAGTGTAAGGTTCTGCGGCTGGATTGGTAATAATATTCATTTTGCAAAAGCAATCATGTTGATTACTTGAAACCAGTGCGTGTTGCCAGTGATGAACTATGGACCTGAGACGTGGTTGCTAATTGCCGGCTGTATGAGGAAGCTCGAGTTCACTCAGAGATGCTGTTCTCGGGGTACCTATAGAAAATATACAAAATTTGTCATACACAAAGTTCAAAAATGTTATTAACTAAGTTTGTATAAAAAGGGTTATTATAATATTAAATAATTTATGGATGATAATAACCCCTTGGACGGGTAATCGCTACCAAGCTATTTCTAATTTTTCTTGTGTTGTTAATAATTGTAAACATGATTGTAAGCTATTATTGGAAAAAAGTAGTCCCGCTGGGTTTCTTGCTGGTTCTTTCCAGGACAGAGGTTTTTTTGCGAACCAGTGGTAAATGAAAAAATTGACTTTCAATAAGTATTTTTTATAATCTACGTTTAATAAAAAAGTTTCTGATTCTGTTTCTGTTTCAAAGCTAAAATGAACGAAGTATTCAAAATGTGTCCGCCTTGTGTATGACACGCTGAGTGCCGCACTTAGCGACTAACCTCTCATATACGTTACTCACTATACTTTTCTCAGACAAAACAATAAAAAGGGAAAAACTGCAGTCTACATACATACAAACTTGTGTTCTTGATATTACATTTATTATACACCACTAAATTTCCTTTATACAAATTAATGAAATAAAAGCTGAAAATAGTTCTAACTAATGACATAAAGACTTCGACTTCGTTGACTTCGACAGGTCAGACCCACATATCGGACAGCCATGGCAGGGTAATTTAGCCGTAAAAGCTTATCAAAACTCCACTACTGAATATAGGCCTCACTCAGATTGCCTCAAAGGAGGTATGTTTGCTATAGTTGGCTTGCTGCCAGGCGGGTGAGCAGGCGCAGTTATGTTAATGTTTAGTTGTTACTAGCACGCTGCTGCCTTCGTTTGTCTTCTTCTGTCGCTTCTTACGACACCCACGAGACTATATGAGGTAGTGGGTGATCTTTCACCACTCACACGCCACTACACGTTCAACATGTTGTTTAAATACGGCATAATTAGCTTAAAGCAATGTGTATTCAAGTAAATAAGAAAACCCTACAGCAGTTCACATAATTATATAAAACCATTGCTGTGGAGGACAGTCGCGAAGCTGCTCGAGTACAAGGTAGTGACCGCACCGGCGGCGGATTAACTACAGTTTTTAGAGCTGTAAGTCTATTAAATACGATTGAAAACAAGTTTAGAAAGAAAAAAAATCTTTATTTATATAATTAAACGCGTTTTATAGGAAAACGATTTTCAAATCGTACATAAGTTATTCGGAAACCGAATGAAAAAAATTAAATGGAAGTTTTTATTCTTGATGCAAAAAATTAAAATTTTCTTTGTATATTTTCGTTATATTTTTTATAAAACTTTTAACTACAAACCATTTTGTCAGTGAAATAAAAAGTCCTGTGTACGTCTTACTCACAATGAAACCATGATCAGTTTTAATGTTCAGTCTCTATTTACATGGCTACCCGTGGAAGACTGCATCTCAATTATAACTACTCAGACATTGCCTTACATCTGGTTCTCTATTGTAAAAGAAAGATTTTTACAAACAAGTATATGGTGTTGCGATGGGCTCACCTGTGTCTCCCATAGTCGCTGATATATTCGTGGAAGACTTTGAGGAGAGAGCCCTCCTGTAACTCCAAGCGGTACGTAGACGATACTTTTACAATTTTACCATCAGACAAATTAACTGCATTTCTCGAACACCTTAATTCCATAACCTTTAAAATTCAATTTACTAAGCAGTAAGAGGCAAGTAATTCCTCAGCTTTCCTAGATAATTTAGTCATCCCAAAAATACCATAGGTCACACTCTTCATAGAAAAAAGGTCATACAAACCGATATACGAACAGTGAATCTCACCACCATCCTTCACAGCTAGCAACCGTGAACAAAGAGCACGAGGGTTCTGTGACAGCAAACTCCTGGCCACCGAGCTTCATAACGTCGAGCAGGTTCTGCACGACAACAAGCTTCGAGTCCCGCGCCTGCGTCACAGTAACCGAATGAAGTCGGCCACAATCGAGCGTGTGCCTGCTGTACTTCCATATGTCAGAGGTGTCACAGATAAGATTGGCTACATTTCGAAGCGAGCTTCTATTAGAACATTCTACAAGCCGCCGAAGAAGATTATTCAGTTCTTACCATCCGTCAAGTGTAATATCCTTCTGTAAGATGCAGGAGTGTACAAGCTGGATTGCGAATGTGATCTCTCATATATAGGGCAAACAATAAGATCAATTAGATCCCGCGTAAAAGAACATATAGCTGACGTTAAGCACTAAAGCTTCGGGAAGTCAGCAGTTTGTGATCATATCCTAGATGGCCCCCGCCATTAAAGAACATCAATTCCTACCAAGAATGATACGTGAGTCTATTAAAATTAGAAACATCCTAATTTCAATAGAGAAGGAGGTTGGGTACTACCTACTTGAGATCCTGTAATAAATAAAATTAAAACTAAACCCGAGCATACCATTATGTGACATCGGGACGTCAGGCATCTCAGTCCTCTGGTGCTGGAAAGCTCCCTAAATGTCGGGAATTAAAAATCATGTAAATTAAACGCGATAAAATCTGTTATGTGAATAAGTCAACTAGCGCCATCTAGTGTCACGCGCAAGGTACCGAGAAATCAAGTATAGATTTTCTAGAAACTTAGTTCTTCGGGCGGCGCTGTCGGTCGAGAGATCCGCGATGTCATTCTCTGCAAAGCCCACCCCGCTCTCGCTCCTGACACTAGATGGCGCTAGTTGACTTATTCACATAACACTGCCCCCTCCTAAGACATGCTCGTCCCGAGCATTATCGGTCCCATAATAACGCGCCAAGCGATCCACATGGACGATCTTAGGAGTCCCTCTTGCGCCTTTCTGTATCCGGTAGGTCACATCGTTGATCCTGGTTACAATCCGGTACGGGCCGTCCCATTTAGCTTGAAGCTTAGGAGATTTCCCTTTGCTGCGGACTGGATTGTGCAACCACACTAATGAACCTTCGTTGAACCCTTTATTGTTCATTTTGCGGTCGTACCGGGTTTTCATTTTCTCAGACATTTGCTGGCCCGATTGTCTGACGTGCTCATAAATGTCATTCATTTTGTTCCGCAAGTCATATGCATAATCGGTTATACTGCGTGGGGCATCAGGTGGTATCCCAGTGATCAGGTCTGCAGGCAGCCGTAATTCTCTTCCAAAATTTGCGAAAGCTGGTGTCACTGCTGTACTTTCATGAACAGAACTTCGATATGACAACAAAAACGGTTGTATGTGCTTGTCCCAATCTCGTTGCCGATTGTCTACAACTTTTGCTAGGTACCTCTCCAATGTATGATTAAATCGTTCCACCATTCCATCAGATTGCGGGTGATAAGAAGTCGTTCTTGTTTTATGAGTACCCATAACTCGGCAAGTTTCCTGGAATATTTGAGACTCAAAATTCCTTCCTTGATCGCTGTGAATCTCTAAAGGTACTCCAAAACGACAGAAGACTTCATGAACTAGTTTATCTGCAACTGTTGAAGCTTCTTGATTTGGAACGGCGAAAACTTCTGGCCACTTAGTGAAGTAATCCATCACAACCATGAAATACTTGTTACCGCTTTCACTCTCCGGAAACGGCCCCGCCACGTCAATGGCTATTCTCTCCCATGGTGCACCAACATTGTACAACTTCAATGCACCTCTACTACGAGTCTGAGGTCCCTTTACAGCCGCACAACTTGTACATTTGCGACACCAGTCCTTGACATCGTTTCGACAGTGGACCCAGTAAAACCGTTCTCGGATCTTCAGTAGAGTTCGTTTAACTCCCAGATGGCCTCCTGAATAATCATTATGGTACAGCTGTAGAACATCCGGTACTTTAGCTTTAGGGACAACCATTTGTAAATGACAGCTGTCTCCCCGAACATTTTCCCATTTACGGCACAGAACTCCATCCTGAAGCAGCAAGCTATCCCACTGGGCCCAATAGCTTTTGGTGATCGAACTCATCGCTGAGACGTCGCTCCACTTGGGCTTGGGAGCACTGGCCTTCATCCATTCCAGGATCGGCTTGATGTCCAGATCTTCCTGCTGTGCACGTTGTAAGCTGTCCTTCCACTCGTTGCTGAGGTGGTCTGCCCTGAGCATCCTCACGGATACCACTCCCTTACTCTCTTGCCTAGTACAATGTTTGCAATCTTCAGGACAAGGTCTTCGTGATAATGCATCTGCGTTGCCATGAGATTTCCCGCTGCGATGTTCGATCTCAAAGTCGTATTCCTGCAGTAGTTCAATCCACCTCGCAACTTGTCCTTCTGGATTTTTAAACTGCAATAGCCATTTTAGTGCAGCATGGTCAGTTCGTAAGTGAAATTTTCGCCCCAGAAGATATTTGCTAAAATGCTGCAACGACTTTACCACAGCTAGCAATTCGCGTCTTGTGACACAATAGTTCCTTTCCGGTTTTGACAACGACTTGCTGAAGTACGCTATCACGACCTCTTGGTCACCATTCCGTTGAGACAACACACCGCCAAGTCCTATATCACTTGCGTCTGTGTCAACTACAAATTCTTTGCTTGCATCAGGGTATCCCAAAATAGGTGTTTTGCACAGACGGTCCTTGAGCTCCTGGAATGCGATATTACAACTTTCATCCCAGCAGAAATGTCGCTTCTCCTCGGTTAGCTTATGCAGAGGTTTGGCTATATCTGCAAAGTTCTTCACAAATCGCCGGTAATAGGAGCACAAACCCAAAAATGCTCTAACCTGCGTCTTGTCTTTTGGAACCGGCCAATCCTTTACAGCTGCAATTTTCTCTGGATCCGTGCGGATACCTTCTTCCGACACTACATACCCCAAAAACTTGACTTGCCGTTTGAACAGTGAACATTTCTTCGGACTCAGCTTGAGATTGGCACTCTGAATCTTCATGAGCACGCGTCCCAGGTTTTCAAGGTGTTCCTCAAACGTACGGCCCACGATGATGATGTCATCCAAGTAGACCAGACAGGCATCGCCAATTAGCCCGGTAAGTACAAGTTCCATCAGCCTTTCAAACGTTGCTGGAGCATTGCACAACCCAAACGGCATTACTTTGAATTGCCACAGACCCTTTCCCGTCGAGAACGCAGTTTTCTCCTTGTCCTTAGGGTCAATTTCAACTTGCCAGTAGCCACTTTTTAGATCCAGCGTGCTAAACCATTTTACTCCTGTAAGCATGTCCAGCGTGTCATCAATTCTTGGCAAGGGATAGCTGTCCTTCTTTGTAACGTCGTTCAGACGGCGGTAATCAACACAGAACTGCATGCTGCCATCCTTCTTTTTCACCAGCACCACTGGCGAACACCATGGACTAGAGGAAGGTTCAATAACACCATCCTTCACCATTCCTTCAATCATGGTTTCCACTTCCTTTTCACGTGCTACCGGCAATCGTCTTGGCCGCTGACGGATAGGCAACTCTTCACCTGTGTTTATTTTGTGTTGAACTAAACCAGTCTTTCCTATGTCAGCATCGTTTGACGAGAATACATCGGCGTACTCGAGTAACAACTTCTTCGCCTTGACCAATTCGTTCGGGGACAGAACACTGCGACAGTCTTCCAAAAGTGTGGTCACTCTCGTTTCTGCATCCTTGCTGGGGGTCCCACTCGATATATATTGGCACCGACGTAACCAATCCACTTCCTCACAAGTACCAATTAATGTGCCTTTTTCTATAATCTGGTCCCGGTCGCAAAGGTTCAGCACACGTACTCCTGAGATGTCCGTGGTCCTGACCAAGGTTCGAGCTACTTTCCATGGAAGGTCATTGTTTACCCTTTCCACAAGTACACAACGGTGAGCTTGCCCAGCGTTTCGGGGAAGACTAATCGGAACAATCGTTTCCGATCTCGGCGGAAGAACAATCTTCTTAATGCTGTACACGTCCCTGGTAACGCACCTTCCATAAAAAGTTCCTCCTGTCCACATTTCAAAACACCTTGCTTAACGTCGATCTCACAACAATTATTCCTCATAAAGTCTAGGCCTAGGATGCAGTCGTCCATTATATCAGCCACGATGACATTATGCAGGTAGATCACGTTGCCAAGCTTCAACTCCATCTCCTTCTCTCCACGGACGGGTATACGCTGACCGGTGGCTGTTACCAAATTAATGCGTTCTCGGTTGTATGTGGAGTCCCCAAGGAACTGACTTATAAGTTGGGAACTAACAACCGTACGAGAGGCTCCAGTGTCTATGGTCAGTTTACACGGCATTCCGTTGACCTCGCCCTTGATGATTAGACTGTTCCCATCATGGGTTTGTGAGATCGAGATCCTTGGGGCTCTTTTAACGTCAGCCAGCACCCGCCCCGCGGTTCTGGCTTTTACTCGTTTCCCTGCTGCTGCTGGGCGGTGCTGTTGGCCGCACTACCCTCCTGGGATCTTTCACCTTCCCTTTCTAGGTTTCGCTTAGGGCAGCTGGATCGAAGATGGCCCTTTTCCCCACAGCCATAGCACCTAGGGCTGTATCCTTTGTTGCGGTCGCGAACTGTAGCTGCTGCAACCTCCCTGACGCGATGGGAACGATGATCCTGCCGCACGGCTTCTACCTCCAGTGCATGGGCCAAGGCGTCCTTAAGCGTCTCGTGGTGCCCGAGCCTCACAGCAGCTCTGACTTCCAGGTCGCGGATGCCGTCGATGAATGTCTGCACCAGGTTCCCTTCAATGAGCGCAGGTACAGACCGGTATGCTTTTCGCACCAGCTTCTCCACTTCTAGAGCCCACTGCTGCAGGTTTTCGTTGATGCGCTGCACACGATCTTTAAGCTGCGCACGAAAGACGTGTTCCAGGTGAGCGTCGCCGTATCTCGCCTCCAATGCCTCAAGGAGTTGCTCATAAGTCACTTCCTCACCGAGAGCTTCCAGAACTGTCAAGGCCTGGTCGCGCAGGCCTAGTGTGAGAGCAGTCATGGCCTGATTTTTATTCCAGCCGTTCGCCTTCATAACAGCTTCGAACTGAATTTTGTAGGCTGACCAGGAAGAGGTACCGTCGAACGGTGGCACCTTGAACCCACGTAGCGAAGGTGTTGTAGCTACTGCGGGAGCTGTAGCTCCATCTCCAAGTTTGAGTTCGTCCAGTGATTTCTTCATGTCGGCCATCACGTTGTCAACCCGATGGTTCACATGGTTGATTCGGGTTTCATGTTCTTCGATTCGGGTTTCAGCTTCCGACAGACGGTTGTCGTGTTGAGCAACCCTGTCCTTCACCTGCCTTATCTCTTTCCCAAAGGTAGCGTGAAGGTCCTTCATGAGGAGCATCTGCTCTTCCGACCGACGAGCCTGTTCCGCCTGCTGATCTTCCAACCGACGAGCCTGTTCCTCCTGTCGGCGGGCCTGTTCCTCCTGTCGGCGGGCCTGCTCCTCTTGTCCGCCCCGCAGCTGCTCTTCCAACCGACGGACCTGTTCCTCCTGTCGGCGGGCCTGTTCCTCCTGTCCGCCTCGCAGCTGTTGCAGCATCACCATCAGAGCACCTAAGTCAGGTGCCACAGACGTAGAAGCTGCTGACGGACCGGCTTCCGTGGCCGGCGGCTGGCCCTCAGACATCTGCGGCGTTGCACCACCAAATCTCCTCTGGTCCGTCTCCTGCTGGCGTTGACTTCGGGTACGGACACCCTCCGTTTCCTCCTTAGGTAAAATTGGCATTATTTTATCCCACTTCTGACACCAATTAGATATAAAAGTAGTATCAATGTGTAATGTTCGCGTAAATATAAGAAATCGTTACAACACTATATGTTATTATAATTAATAAATAACTAATTGTAACTGTGCCCAGCAGTTTTACTTTAATTTAAAATTTGAACAGTACCCAGCTGTAGATATTTTATATTAATAACTATTAATCTCCTATAGCTTTTGCAAAGTATTAATATCATCAATTTAAGAGTTCATTATCGTTCGAATTAATGATGCTTTGTTAACCCTTAGTCATTTCGCTTTGTTCAAATTTAATATCGGTTGTGAGTCGCGCGCCAAATTGAAACTTCTGAAAGCGACTACGTGGTTTTAATTAAACTGTTATTGAAGTTAATACTGCAGCTTGGAATTAAACTCTACGAATGGCCTTTGAAAATGCCTTTTTTATGAAGACTTCGCAATAAAATATTATTTTAATAATGAGCTGTGTCCGCCATGTCGTTTACTTTATTATTAAAAAGTAAAGTTACATCGCTCTGGGGACTTTCATTTCTAAATTGATATTTTTATCTACGAGTAGAAGTACGCGGGGCAAACAAGGATAATATTGTAGAATCATACTGCAGCTCCATTATGGCCTTTACTTTTTTTCAACAGGTAAATATTTTCGACCCTTTTGAGTCTTAGCAATACTACAAGCTCAAGGTAAGAACTAGAACTTCGCTTTTACTCATTTATTTTTGGGATGGAATGGTCATAGGAAATCTAAGTTTGATGTAACACTTTGGAAACCCGCTTAGTTCATTCAATCGGTAAAGCCGTTCAAAAGTTATAAGAGGTTTACATACATCCACACACACAGACATACAGACACCATCGAAAAATTGTAAGGGTTGCTTCCTATGTCCTCAAAACGTCAAGATTTGATGGAAACTCAATTTTCGAAAACCGGGGTAAAACAATAACTTCTTAGTTTTTGAAATTTTTCGATCTTCTAAGCGGGAAGTTTTAAATCAAGAGTGTACTTAAATAGTTTGACTTTATGATGCATTTACCAGTATTCCTTACGCTTTGAATCTAGCAATCTCAGCCGCGTGCTCGTCGTTTCCCCTCGGGAACTGTATGCCTCCCGAGACATTCCATATTGGGATTTGAGGAACTAAACCGTTATGCCGGATAACTTCAGGCTGATACTTCTTAAACTGAAATAATATGAAAAACGAAATACTTCTTATTAAAAAGTTAGTTAGCTAAGATCCTCCTAATAAATTTAAATGACGTGTCTTACGAATGTAAGTTAAAAAGATCGCGGAATGAAAGGAGAATTAAGGAATATTTAATTTAGCATCTTTCGGGTTAAATAAAACATGAAACAATTTTTATTTTCAACATATTCTCCATTACACTAATACTTCTCTAGGCCATTCAAATAACTCAATTATTCAATTATATGATTGTGTGTTATTTTATAACGTGGATCTTAGCTCATTAATTATAACATTTTTATTATAATGGATTTTTGCAAAGTAACGCCTGATTATATTCACACACTCTTCGATTCGAACCCGCGGCCCGAAACTCTATTACCGTACGCTTAATAAATATTGCTGTATTTCGTATTAAAAAAAACACATTACAATGTGTTTTTTTTACAATTAGAAAACAGTTATTCTGTTTATCTCTTAAATTTTCTTATTTAATATATCTTTCCTCAATAAAGTGAAACATGTCTTTTTTTCCTAGTAAATGTAATCAATAACAAAATTAATTGAGGTACATATGTCAAAAATAGTTTCATTTGTACATGTGACAAAATGGCACCTTTTAAATTCATTACATATTTTTAGTACACTATTATTTAAGTCATATATATTTAACAAGAGTATGTCCTTATTTTTAAAATTAATAAGTAATTTCCGAAGTTAGGATAGCAAAACTTTTAACTTCGTTATTTAAAATATCTGTAGTCAGAGCATCAAGGCTCCTGATTTTCCGTTGCAGGTTTACCTGATCATCGGTTATAAAAGATGTCTCTGTGTAAGTGAACTGGATCGCGAGAGTAAATTGACTTAAGTGTTACCATTGGCGACATCTTGTGAACGACTTTTGAATTGGTTTGTTGCGTTTTCGTTTTTTTGTTGCTTAGCATTGCAAAATTGTGATAATCATTTTACGGGCTCCAAACTCCTGTGTGATTCACGGCGTGAATTCACGCCGTAATTTTGCCGCGAACTCGTCGCGAAAAACACATCCCTCCACACTCGCAACCGTTCACAGTTTAGTTCGCGCGCTCGTCGAGAACGGACGCCATAGATTACTGACTATATACTAGAGAACGGACGCTGAATTATGCACTGCTATCGCCGTGACGCTATGCGCTTTGGCTCACAACAGTTACGTGTATATAAAAGATAAAAAAACCGTATTTGCGGTTTTATTTTTACAATTATCGCTTTCTCCTAGAAAAGCATCGATCATGTCAACGGCAATTCAAACGGGCTTGTAAATTTTGTCGGTGTTTGCTGTAGACTTTCTTTCGGAATACCTCACCGTTTTTTTACAATTTCTGTAACTGGACATTATACATTCTTTTTTTTCAATCAGTCTCTTAAACGCTTATCGTGGCAGAGTGATGCTGCATTTATATTAGTAGCATAGTTGTAGCACGAATGGGTCGGCTCGAACGGGGAAGGACCACGCTCTCACAGAATACAAACGTAAAATAGCAGCTTAATGCTGCTGTGTTTCGTATGGTGAGTGTAGAAAACCGGAGACCCCTTTTACTGGAAACGAGCCATTCCATCCTGGACCTCACGGGTGACAATGCATCTGCATTTTGATTCGTAATCTAGGATAGATGTAGATGTCTATGGGCCACAGCATCCACATACCATCAAGTGGACTTTATGCTCGTTTGTCACCCTATCCTATAAAATAAAATAAAATAATATTCATTATTTCCTTTATTTGTATCCAAGCGTCATGTACTTTCATTTTATTTTTATGATCTTTGTGTTTAGTATCCCATAAAATGGGTTCGGCATGATAACACTCGATCAACAAGAGTTCCTGCTCGTTCGTCCAACTGACGCTCATTTTGACGCACCGTCCTCCGTAAAAAAATACAAATAAGCAAAACCTAACAGCAACGAGTCTCGCGCGTTACTGATTTCACGCGCGAGTGTGGATGCATAGTCAGTAATCTATGGTGCTACGGTGATGCGCTTGCGTTCACGGGAGGTTCACACCTCGTAAACCCTTTGAAGCGGGCACAAAATACCGACATTGAACGGGGAACAAGGCGTGAAAAGGCGCGAAATCCGTGAACGGGCGCGAAAGCCATCCACATTCGCGGATCACGCCTTTCAAGGGTGTTCACGGCGTGAATGTGGAGGGCGCTTTAAATAGAAATATATTTTGTAATATTATTCTTCTTTCTACTCATGTATCATTATTCATTAATTCGTTAACTTATTTATTAATTTATTTAAATGCTGTTGCACAAATAAGTTCAAAAGCGGACTTATCACGATAAGGAGTTGTCCACTAGTCTAAAAGTAAGCAGAGAACACTACTTTGGAGGTTCAAAAAGATCTTAACGGTTCCGTGGCGCAGTGGTTTAGCAATATGTTGCAGCGCCAGGAGCCTCAGGTTTGAACCCCGGACAGGTATTTGTGTGAACTTTGAACAATTGTTCCGTGTTTTATTGTCTTTTTGCAATTTATTTATGTTATCTGCCTCTAAGGTACAGGAGAAAATACTAGTCTAGAAGTTATGCTTTTTTAATTAAAAAAACTAAAAATTATGAAAGAAAGAATGCATGTTCACACTCTCAAAAATTTCGTCTATTCCCCATGTATTCATTAAAAATTATACACCAAAAGTATGGGGGACTTTGGTATATTAGCTATATTATTAGGTGTTTTACTTAACACCAGTAAGCAGGTAAGCAAATCTGCCATCAGTAAAGTAAAACATCTCTTCGACACACAATCGATCGATTTATAAAACAAATCGTCTATATATATATATATATATATATATATATATATATATATATATATATATATATATATATATATATATATATATATATATATATGACGTTATATCCCCGAAACTCTTCACCGCTGCATTGGAAGACGTTTTCAAGCTACTGGACTGGAAAGGATACGGTATTGACATCAATGGCGAGTACATCACTCACCTTCGATTTGCCGACGATATAGTCCTTATGGCAGAATCGCTGGAGGACTTAAGCACTATGCTCAATGACCTCAATAGTGCCTCCCAACGGATAGGTCTTAAGATGAACATGGACAAAACAAAGATCATGTTCAATGTCCATGTCACACCTATGCCGGTAGTTGTTGGGAGCACTATGCTCGAAGTTGTTGACGAGTACGTTTACCTGGGACAAATAGTCCGACTAGGTAAGTCCAACTTCGACCGAGAGGTCAATCGACGGATTCAACTCGGCTGGGCAGCGTTCGGGAAATTACGACATATCTTTTCGTCAGGTATACCTCAATCTCTAAAAACTAGATTGTACAACCAGTGCGTGTTGCCAGTGATGACTTATGGATCTGAGACGTGGTCCTTCACTGCTGGCCGTATGAGGACGCTTAAGGTCGCTCAGCGAGCTATGGAGAGGGCTATGCTCGGAGTTTCTCTGCGTGATAGACTCAGAAATGAGGATATCCGCAGTAAAACCAGAGTGACCGACATAGCCCAACGGATTAGTAAGCTGAAGTGGCAATGGGCCGGCCATATAGCTCGAAGAACCGATAACCGATGGGGAAGAAAGGTTCTCGAGTGGCAGCCTCGTACCGGTAGGCGTAGTGTAGGGCGACCCCCCACTAGATGGAGTGACGACCTGGTAAGACATGCAGGAAGTCGATGGATGCAGGTGGCTCAGGACCGTGCTTTGTGGCATTACTTGGGGGAGGCCTATGTTCAGCAGTGGACTTGTGAAAGGCTGTAATGATGATGATGATGATGATATATAGATCTATTAAGAAAACACATGTTAATTATACGAGTATCTCTTGTTAATCTCTCTCTCTATCTATATAATTTAGTAGTCTGGAAAATAAATTATATTGAAATTGTATTAGCCTAAGAAGTGGTTTAACGGAACTACGGGGTCAATGAATATTATCGAGCTATGTGGAATCGACCTATTTATATATCTACAGGAATAGCTTACGTGTTTAAATGTCAACTATTGTTTTCTCGTTTCTAGTGCGCCTTGTATTGCAGTAATGAACAAAACATCTTTCAATTACATTTGACTTGTGAAGTGCTGTAACTTTATTGATGATGGTAACAAAGATAAAAAATTACTGATCATTGAATAGGATGAAAATATAAAATTAAATATTTATAGCAAGTTTCGGCATCTTTCTGTAAAAAGCTACCTTAAACACAAGTAAGTTATATAATATTTTGAATAAAATCTCAAAACAAGTAATTTTATTTTAAATCTTCCTTGCATAGTAATTCTTTACATAAAGATTTGAAAAAACACACTTGCAAAATATTTTATGATCTAGTGTCACATACTGGGTTTTGATCAGGGACAGCCGGAGAGAGTCGTGCGACAGAATTTAATTAATTAATTATGACGCACCGCGACCGCGAGGGAACGCGCTGACATTTTCACTGCGCTGATTTGATTGCTGTACGGAATGTCGTGAGACTGAGCAGAAATTGTAATAATTTAATTTATTACAGCCCGTTGTAAGTCTACTGATGAACATATGAAGCCTCCCTACACCCCATACATTATTTTTATAAAGCTGAATTGACAAATTAACTCACAGTCCACGTGTTTTTTGATTGATTGCACAATGAGCACCTGCAACCAGCCTCAAACAAAGAACACTGCAGGTGCATTTTTGCATGCAGATGCAGGGGCAGGTTTGCCTCTCGGTGCTACAGGGAATGGAATTTTTTATTCCATCATCTCTGGTACCTATCGGAGGCAGAACCCAGCCATAGTTGGGTCTCTCCTGCAAAATCGCATCATGTGGCAACCGGGCCTGGGCTGACGCATCGGCGACTCGGGCTGCAGATACCAGCGCTCTTACAAAAAGTAAAATTCTGTCTCCAGATCCTTCAAAATGGTCATTTTCAAGGCAAAGTCAGAGCACATGGGTAGAATTGGCGAAAAACTGGTTCGACTTCCTTCGGCAACACGTGAATTCTGTTCTCTCGCCAAGGCTATTACAGGTAATTTCTGTCAACCATCTCTTCCATCTGTGCACATGGAGGACGATTTACTGACCCATATCACAAAGGATAAAGCCGATCTGCTGGGCTCTCTTTTTGCGTCCAGCTAACTCTTGATGAGGGGAGATCACACCGCCGACTATCCCGTGGTGTGAGTGCACCATGCAGGATGTGTTGTTTAACCAACGCTCGGTGCGCAAAGAATCGTCACCGTCCAAACTCTTTCCTATCGGCTTGATTCACTGGCACTGCGAAGAGGTGTTGTATCTCTTTGCATATTTCACCGCATTTACCAAGGGAAGAGCTGTTCGTACTAATTGTAGCATCTAAATTTTACCATCGCACATCGTGACAAAACTCGCGATACCATACATACCATCTGGATGACTGGTGGCCCACCACTATGTGATTTAAAAGAAGTGTTTTCCTCGCACAACTTCTTTGTGGAATCGACTACCATCAGAGATTTTTACGGACCAACACGACTAAAGGACTTTCAAGAAAAAACCTTACTCCTTTTTAAAAACCCGGAAACGCATCTGCAATTCCCCTGGTGTTGCAGTTGTTAATGGGCGTCGGTAGTCACTGACCATCAGGTGAGCCGCATGCTCGTTTGTCCCCTTTTCTATATAAAAATAATAATTATCATCATATTCATAACAACCCTTAACAAGTCAACTGCTCAAAATAGGCCTCCTCCAAGGAATGCCACAAGGTGAGGTCCTAAGCCTCCTGTATCCATTAACTTCCTGCATATCTTACCAGATCGTCATTCAGTCTAGTGGGGTACATATAGTAGAATGTATATATATGCCACCTATGATAAATGTGCATACAAATACCTCATAGTAACAGGTCTCCTACACGGTCGGGACCAACCACCAACCGTCGTGACCTTGGTGGAGTTGATGTAATGCCCCATTTAAGCCTCATTTACATTCAGCTCTTGCCACTGCTCCTCGCGCTGCCGGCCATACTTCGCTAAATACTGCTGTGGCGGGATCGAGAGAAGTGTGTATTTACATTCTGACCTACCACTCACATCCCTTTCGACTTTCGACTGTGGCAGACGTCGAAATAATTCCAGCGTCCACGCGGTCTTGTAATACAAAATTATGTTAATAATTCAAAAAGATATCAAATTCAAAAGAAGATAGATAGATAAGAAATGTACTTGCTTAAAAACATGGTACCTACATAAGATGGCCAAAGACGTGGAACTGACATGTTTTGCCATAATTGGCATGCAAAAATTATATGAAATACAGCTAATTACACAAACCGAAATCAATGTTACATTTTAAAATTATTTCATTACTTAAAAGTTATGTACAAACATTCTTTTTGAATTCAAATATTATGTACAATTAAATACTTATAGAGATCCACTCTATTTGAATTTTTATACAATAAATTGTTCATAAATTATTAATTTAATTATTACATTATTGTTACATAAATAATATGAAATGTTATATGAGATTAGTTAAGCTATTATTATTTTAATAATTACATTACAGTATAAATTAGTTCATAAATTTTAATTACCTACAATAAAATTATAATTTACAAATCTCAGGCTATTATGCAAATATTACCATTTAACTTAATACATCATTTTACATTTTAATAAATAAATAATCAATGTGAGTTACTTATTGTTTTTAGAAATATAATGTCAATGTTCATTAATTCCTTAAACTATATTTTATATTAATATACCTAATAAATTTGACGAATTTGTAATTAATTATGTACATAGGTATTATATTATCTCAAAAAGAAAATTCGTCTTCGTAGAAGATGATGAATTATGGTTCTTATCTTTTAAATCCCATATAGTATTTTCTGATTCCAGCAGTTCAAAAAACTTAATTGTATTTTCGTTACTCCACTCGAAAGGCATTTTGGCAGATCGTACTAATTTAAAAACAGGATGGCATGCGCGTCCGTTCATCCAGGCGCTTGGCGCGAAGTGAGCGATGTAGCTGAATGTGAACACTCACTGCCGCTCGCGCTGCCCGTCCTTTGACTTCCGCAGGAAAAACCGACAATCGAGGGAGCCTCGGGCAGTGGCAGCGGCAGCGGCAGTGTCAGCGCGAGTAGCCTGTTTGTCTATATATAATATTAATTAAATGTAACAATAATGTAATAATTCAATAAATAACTTATGAACAATTTATTGTACAAGAAGTCGAACAGAGTGGATCTTTATATGTAAGTATTTAATTGTACATAATATTTGAATCCAAAAAGAATGTTTGGAATGGAATGTTTTTTGAATGAGAAGAACTTTTAAATGAAATAACTTTGAAATATAATATTGAGTTTGTGTATTTAGCTGTATTTCATATAATTTTTGCACGCTAATTATGGCAAAACATGTCAGTTCCACGTCGTTGATCAACTTATGTACCACGTTTTAAGCAAATAAATTTTTTATCTTCTTTTGAATTTTGATTGGTATACAGAAAAGAGCGCCTCAGTGCGCGCTTGGCAGTCGTCGCATGCGATGTTTCACAGCACTATGGATACGAACCGAAACAAAGAACGTGAGGTCCTGACCGAATTCTTGTTATTGTACTGTGATTTACCATGTCTTTGGGATATTGGATCGGAGTTATAAGGACAGGTATAAAAAATGCAAGCATGGGAGCTTTTGAAGGACAAGCTTCAAGAAATTGAACCCGAGGCAAACTTCGTTGCAACGAAGAAAAAGATTGAGCATATGCGATCGGCTTTTAAGAGAGAGTACCTACTCATTGAGTTATAATGTACTACGTACAGTACATTATAACTCAATGTACCTACTATACTATTTGTTTCAAATAAAGAAGTTTATCCCGATGACATTATAGCAATTTTTTGCTAGTTAATGTCATTCGTAGCCGATTATATTATTCTTTACTTAATTTCACAGACGATTCAAGCATTAGTTTACTTCCATTGTTAATGTAGATAATGATTTTAGTAGATAGACTACTAATATAACCTTTAAACGAAAAATACACAATTTTCTTCTCGTCATTAACTGTAATTAAATAATCTTTAAGTGGGTACTTATAAAAACAAAAGGGCTGCACGATAACTAAGCCTATCTTTGTCTTGCTATTTCATTAGGTTAAAGAATCAAACCGAACTGGAGCAGTAGCCAATGATGTCCACGTTCCTAACCTTTGGTATTATAATTTTCTGCTGCCTATGTTTGACAAGAAAGATGAATAATCGAGATGCGGGTGGACACTCCGTCCAGTGATGAAGTGAGGACCTGATTTCAATGTTTTGAATAATAGCCTAAACAAATTTTTAAGGCAAATTTTACTTTGACATACTTTGCTCTTAAAATAGATAAAGGCGCTATATTTTCACTGATAAAAAGAAGACAAAAGTTATATTTCGTATAGTGTTTAATTACAAAATCATTAAAACCAAATGACAAAACTATCTTAAGAAATTACAAAATTCTAAGATTCTTACAGTTTTCGTATAGTTTCTGTTGTCCACTAGATAGGTGATTGATGATTTTTTAGTAAATAGACCAGAAGTCAATGAATATTTTATTTTAAAATAAAATTGGGTTACCTAAATTAAAAAAGTAGGTACCTACTTGTTGGTTGGTTGCTATAAATGATAAATTGGTCTGTACCAAGATTATTTAAAGCAAAAAAAGTAAAATTTAAATGTTTCTGGTTGAGTATAAACAGGGGGGGGGGAAGTTCCCCCTTTAATGGTGAGTTTCTCCTCTCTCCCCTCTTCCCCCTGCCCTTCTCACCGACGAATAATGCCCCAAATTGCTTAAGAATTACCATAAACAATTTTATTGTATTCTTTCCATGACTATTTCAACCATTTTGTCTTGAAAGTGTATTAAGCTAATTGTATTAAAATAATCCATTAAGTTTTTTCTCACTCGCTGCCCCTCGTAAATATTCCTTTCATCAGTTGAATTGTAGGTCTTCATAGTCAACACTTAAAGGGGTTCAACAAATTTTCGACTTTTGTTTTAGAAAGTTGTGCACTCGTAACGCACAACTGGCTAGAACAATTGCATCCAGATTTTCAATTTTAGCGCTAATAGGTTGCCTAAACACTCTGAAGTGTGGCAAGACTGCCGAAAGCATTTTCAACAACTGTTCTAGCTCGGCATAGACGATATTTGAATACGCTTTTCTCCATAGTGATGTTCTTATCGGGGAATGGTTTCATTATATTTGTTTCAAGTGCAAATGCACTATCTCCTAAAAAAACATAGGGAAACTGTTAAGTTTGTACCTGGCAGTATGATTCTGGCAACTTAAGGTCATCGTTGATAAGTTTTCCATAGAACACGGTGGCTTGGAGTACTCCTCCATCTGACATACATCCCTTCATTTGAACCCGTATGAACATAAATGAATTCGTAGTTTGCATTGACAATTACAGACAACGCCACACTAAATGTACCCTATAGTTGTAGAACAATGATCCCGTTCCGGATGGTTTTTCGATTATAATATGCTTACCATTAATAAATATTTATATTATAGGATCCCAAGATAAAATTAAATCCCAACCCAAGCATACAACTGCAAGACTTCAAGATATCATAAGTTCATACTGTGTAGATCGGAACAAAAGTTAAATTTTTATCTAACGTAACCGCTGTTAACTATGACATTTGGACGTTGAACATCTCAGTCCCTCCCGTGACCATGAGTGCTGTAAAGCGCTTGAAACGTCGGGTATTTATAGTTAAATATACGCAATAAAATCCGTAAAAACTAGTATCATTTCAAAGTTTGTAATTGCCTGCAGCGAGCCTGCCATTATTTAAAGTATTAGAGGTTGTCGCTGATAAATCCCCCGGCCCCACAATTTGGATTGCTCGCGACAATTTTGAAACTATTGTTGAAGCTTCATCTTGAGGTACAAAGATATGTGTGTCCACACATATCTTCACAAAAGCACTAGAGGTGGTGATGATTAATATTATAATGTACACAAAAGTCGTACTGCAGGCCACAGTCCTACCCCCCCCGATCGGGTTCCCGCCTTGTCGTGGCGGGGGGGCTTAGTAGCCGTGGCTTGGTCTCCCGCGGTGAACAAAGAGGAACCCAAATGGCTGGTCCGAGGTGGAGGGCCGGCCCGAGGTGGCCACTCCGAGTGGGCTTGGGAAGCCCGCTTCGGATGTGTGTTGGTGGACTGCGGTGAGAGGTGTGTCCTCCCCACCTACCGCTGCAGCCGAGGTGGAGTCGCGGAGGAAGAGGAGTGTTGGTATGGCGATGCGCCACTCGCCCTATCCTCCGCGACTCAAACGGGGCCGCACCGTTGATGCGGTGGTAGTGGGGCTGCGGGGGGAGAGGATTGTCGGTATTGCGAGGCGCCGCTCTCCCTACCCTCCGCAGCCGAATCTTGGTTGGCGGCGGAGCCATAGACCAGATCCGCCGCTGGGGTCGGGAAGGCTAGTACTTCTAAGTGCTTGTTTTTCCTGGCCCCATGGCCTTCTTGCATTGGACGCGGGGGCGTCCGTTGCGCAGATGTAATTAGAGGCCGAGAAGGAAGGCGCGCCATGTGTTCTGGTGCGCCTTACCTGTGAAGGAGAACGGGGTGGAATATTCCGCTCCCGAGGAGGTGCTGCCATGGGGCGGCAGGCGCTGGTGGGGCTGCGGATGTGTGCGAAAGCGTTCCCGTGGCCCTGCCAATAGCGACAAAGGTGGAACACCATGGGGTTTTAGTCGGTGCGAGTCCGACATAACCCGTCCTTGCCCCCGCGAGGCGGGTATGCGTAGGCATTTCCCCTTGACCCTTTCCCTTTTCCATTGACTGGACTCGAACTCAGACTGCAACAGTAATAAAAAATTAAAGCGAATCAATCGAGCGCTACGCTACCCCAGCGCTCGTGTTGTAAAATTAAGGGAAAGCCATTATTTATACGTAGAATTATTAAAATAAAGTGTAGTGCAGAAAACTATTTATGAAGTAAATTGCAATAAAATTTGCAGTTTTATTAATATCATTTAAGCTGTGTGCATAAATAACAAGTATAACAGCTAAACGCTAGAGTGCAGCAGGTAATTTAATTCAACTATAATTTAAATAATAAACCGGTATGCACAGTTTCTCCTTTACCTTCGTTAATATTAAAAATTGATTAGTAAATGAATAAAAAATGTACTTAATACACTGCATAGTAATTGAAGCTACTGTTTTCATATATATAACAAAATATTTTTTGTTTTTTATACGAAATTGTTAACTGAAATTTTAGGTGCTGCTTTACCAGGTACTCTACGGTGTAGGGAAACTTTGTGAGAAAACCTTTATGTCTAAGAAATTAAAAAAAAGATGAGGTCCGCCGCCGGAACTCACCCCCTACGGCCTCCGAACCTATCTCTGTGTCCAATGATGGGATTTCATCCCTCATCAAAGGACTTAAGCCTAAAAAGGCTCCGGGCGCGGATGGCATCTCCAACCAAGCCCTAAAACACTTTCCTGAGCAGGTGTTAACCTTCTTATCTATTATCTTCAACGCCTGGTTCAACCTTAGTTATTTTCCCACTACGTGGAGAGAGGCAACTGTGATTGGAATTCCCAAGCCAGGCAAGCCTCTCAACCTCCCCTCCAGCCATCGCCCCATTAGCCTCCTCAAGGCAATGGGCAAGCTCTTCGAAAGAGTCATCCAAACGCGTATGAGGCGCTTTCTGTTTCCCACAGACGGCGACCCTCTTATCATTCCCCATCAATTCGGCTTCCGAGCCAAACACTCATGTCCCCAACAAGTTCACCGCATTGTGGAATATATCCTCAGCGGGTTCTATCCTCGTCGTCATAAGACCATCGCGGTCTTTTTCGATATAGCTTAAGCTTTCGATAGAGTCTGGCACACAGGCCTCATCTACAAGCTCTACAAAATATGTCTCCCCGATCGTCTAGTTCGTCTCGTGGCCTCCTATTTAATTCTCCTATTTAATTTAAACATCGTACCTTTCGTTTTAGACACGAAGGCACGCTATCTTCACAGCGAACTATCAAGGCTGGTGTCCCTCAGGGCTCAGTACTTGCTCCTCTGCTGTACATCCTGTTCACCAACGACATTCCCATCCCGTCGAAAGGTGTTCAACTCTCCCTCTTCGCAGACGACACTGCCATCTACTGCAAAGGTGTCTCACTACCCTTCATACGGAACAAGATCCAAAAGTCAGTTGATGACCTAGGAGCTTGGTTCAAAAAATGGCGCATCGATGTGAACCCGGAGAAGAGCTCCGCCGTTCACTTCGATTATAAACGACACCGTCTCAAAAACACTCCACCAATACGTATACTGGTGTCACTCTAGACACAGGGCTTACTTTCAGGCCCCACGTCAAAAGAGTAACCCGTCACGCACGGTTTTATCTGAGTAGGCTCAACAGTATGTTGGGCCGACACAGTAAAATGTCCCTTCGAAACAAGCGTACCATTTACAAGGTCTGTATACGACCAGTCATGTCCTACGCGGGCCCTGTCTTTGCCCACGCAAACCCTAACATTATAAATGAACTCCAAATAGTTCAGAACCTCTTCTGCCGTCGAGCTGCGAACGCACCTTGGCACGTCCGCAATGCCGACCTTCATCGGGACTTAGAGCTCCCAACAATTCAACAATTCCTTAAAAAAACTCTCTGAGAACTTCTTCAAAGCCTCGGAGTCGCACCCAAACCAATTAATTCGTGAGGCAGCTTCTTATGCAGCCCCACCCCCCTCTCGCTATCGTGTCCGCAGGCCGAGAAACTCTCTCTCGGACCCGCTTAATAAACTGTCAAACGACCTGAACTGTCTCCTGGCGGCTCAGGCCAACTCTAATTAAACTGAATAATTATTGTATTAACTAACACTAATTTGCCTTCGTAGGCACTCCCTCAGCGGCTCATAGCCGCCTGCACCCTCTTTTCCCAAAAGAGGGTCGCTCATGATAAGGCACAATAGAGCTTAATCAGCCGGTTGCCTGTCCCCAAAGGCGGTTTTTAGAGGGTATCACTTAGGGTCCCCGGTAGGACAGTGAGTCCCTCATAACCACGATAGACCGACTATCGTGGTATGCGTAATGCATTTTCCGCCTCCCTACGTATAGGGTAGCCCTTTAATTGCTTCGGGCGCAAAAAAAAAAACCGCACAGATGTGACGCTGCTGCCTGTTGCGGGTCTGGATATTATTGGTGTAAATGAGATGATATGACGCTATTAATCGCGTGCATATAATTTATACATATTGCTTTTTTGTTAAATAATTTAAAAATAAACTAACTTAAGGTGTTGATTATTTAATCATTAATTTAGAGTTACAGCGATGTGTAGCAAAAAAAATCCAATAATTTCATATTTTTAATTCGGTGCTAAGACATAATTGCATGGAAGAAATAAAGCCCAGAATTAAAAATATGAAATTACTTTATTCTCTATAGTTCTTTGCCGTCGGCTATTAGTTTTATGAAGAGTTATTTTCTTCACCCTTTTTAGTGGACTAAGGGATATCATAATCTCAAATATCATCACTTGTATTTCTTTGTATTATATTACATATTTATTTTTAAACACAATCTATGTTTGAGATAGTTGATGTATCATATACGATTTTATGTTCATACCTATGGCGCAATTTCTGGGGAAAGCCCATTTTCAGCATTTAGATTATCTAAAATTGACGAATGTTTTTGCATGACAGCTTCATCTTACACTCGCGCTGTCTTTGTGTGCGTGACTTAGGCATACCGATTCAAAGATTTTCACCATCATGTGAGGAATTACATAGTGATGACAACAAAAGAAAAACAACAACATAAAAACAAAAAAATAACCAAAGAGAAATTAACAACATGCACATAAGTTATGGATTTCTCTTTTTTATATTTCGTACATATACATGTATACGTTATAGTAACTTGATCGAATTTTGTTTATAATAGTGTTTAAGATATCGCATGGTATATCTACATATAATAAGTATGTAAGTACATAATGTAACATTCAATAAGGTATAGTCATTCTCTAAATCCATTTCCGAGTCCAAGTACAAGTAATCATTAGTTAGGGCTTTAATTTAAAATTGTGCGTGTGCCCAGCCATAGCTACTTTTCTAACTGCTAAATAACTATTATATAGATATTTGTAAAAGCTATATAATATAGATATAAATATTATATAGCTATTACAAAGTTAAAACAGCATTATTTTAAGGGTTCATTATCATTAAATTTAATGATACTCACTTAACTCTTAACCATTTCGCTCCGCTCAAATTTAATATCGGTTGTGAGCTGCGTGTCAAATTGAAACGTTTGAAAACGATTCCACGGTTTAAATTAAACGGTTATTGAAGTTAAACCCGTAGCTGGGAGAAACTTTACGACTGGCTTTTCAAAATGCCTTTTGTATGAAAATTTCAAACAAAATATTACAAATAATAAGCTGTCTCCACTATGTCGTTCACTTTCTTATGAAAAATCTAGTTTGTAGGACTGTAGGAACCTTTGTTGGGAATTTGATATTTATATTTTGAAGCACGCGGTGCAAACGAGTACACTGTACTTGTTTGCAGCTATATTATGGTTAAGCACGAATGGGTCTGCTCCATCGGGGTAGAACCAAACCGTCACAGACTTCCAGCTCGAAATAGCAGATTAATGCTGCTGTATTTCGTATGCTGAGTGAAGAGAACCGGTTACTAATTTTGCCAAAAAATTTTCTAACGCTCAAATATCTTTCGAACAAATAACTTTTACAAGTAGCAAAATAAATAGGAACAAATAACATCATTATAATAAAGAATACACATTCTATTTATTACCTTTTTCATAAAATTAATAACACCAGTAAAGAATGCTTTAAAGCATGTATTTTTCATTATATAGATTAAATAAGTTTTTTTTTTTTTTTTTTTTTATAGAATAGGGTGACAAACGAGCACACAGTCCACCTGATGGTAAGTGGTTGCTGCGGCCCATAGACATCTACATCTATCTTCCATTACAAATCAAAATGCAGATGCGTTGTCACCCGTGAGGACTGAGATGGAATGCCTCATTTCCAGTAAAAAGGGTCTCCGGTTCTCTACACTCACCATACGAAATACAGCAGCATTAAGCTACTATTTCACGCTGGTATTCTGTGAGAGCGTGGTCCTTCCCCGGTCGAGCCGACCCATTAGTGCTACAACTATACTACTAATATAACTGCAGCATGGCTCTACCACGTAAAAATAGAAAGAACATACATAAGTAAATAAAAATAGAAAGAACAATCCGTTTTTCTGCTCCAGCGCAGTAAAACAGACATTGTACAATCTCCAAAATAAATGTAACAATAAAAGTGTACGTTGCGGATAAACTAAGTTACAAATAACCATTTAAACTTTATTGGCGGAATTCCAGAACTGTTCCACACAGCACCCGAATGTAACACTGACAGCTATTCACGCGACTCTTCGCGAATACAGTTTCTGGATCAGCACAATTTATTAACATTACAGTCCTTTAAAGTCCACTGCAGAACTTCCTCTAAGATAAGCCTCGTAACCAGGATATTTGCCATAGTTGCCACACAGTGAGTAATTCATTCTTGGAGCTACGCTTTTACATCAATATCCGAAAATATATACAAAATCTCACTTCCGCCAAGTTTAAGAACTTTATTTAAGAAGTTTTGAATAAAAAGGGATTGCTATAATAACAAGGAATTTGTAAATAATAATAACCCTTGGAAGTACTGTGATCGAGGAGTGATATCAAGCTATTTCTAATTTGTTTTATGTTTTTAATTATATATAAAATGATTATAAACTGTTCTTTTTTTTTTTTCAAAAAATGTCCCGCTGGGTTTCTTACTTCTTCTTTCTAGGTCCGAGGTATTTTCCGAATTAGTGGTAAATTAAAATGAGTGACTTCCAATAAGTATTGTTTATAATCAATATTGAATAAAAAAGGCTCCTATTACCAGTAGGTACGTTGCCAATTCCGTTTTCGTTTCAAGTTATTATTAGTAAAACATTACTGCCCATCCCAAAGCAGTGTTAAGATATCCAAACACGCAAAATAATTTAAATGTTATTCACATTAAGCTTACATAACTAGACAGTGTGTGAAAGCGCGCATAACGCAATTCCCGTGTTCAGTAATTGTGTGCGAACTGGCTGACGCGGTTGGCATGTTGTCAGGAACCAGCGCTTGTTTGTTTATGGTTTCATTTGAAAGGTTAACAATGTAGTTTTATATGCAGGAACACGAAATAATTGATTGGTTAATACAAATGAAAGATTTTTTCCCTAAAGTATATTGAAGTCCCCGCAATGGATACTGATGGTTTGATGATCTTTAAAAATATGGTATTTTAATCTTAATCTTCTTTTTTTACTTAATACCTCCGAGATAAAACGTTTTGATAAGGGCCTTAAAATAAGCAGAAATTGCCCCGTGAGATCTGTTATCTGTAAATCTGGTAAATTTCTTTCCCTCAAACTTTTTGACCCTCTGTAATACCTAGCTTGAAGGACACCTGCCAAGTGAAAGACACCCCACCGTCTTAGCTTTCACTTCTGTAAAATAATGGATTTCCGCGAAGTAACGTCTGATACTATTTTTACAGTTTGTTCCACACGGGATTCGAACCCGCGGCTCAAATCTCCTTTACAGAACACTTAGCAAATATTGCAACTATGTTTGATAATCATGAGTAAAGAGAACCGAATACTCAGAGGTGACCATGAAGATGCACTATGTGTGTATGTGTACTACAATCCAGATGGAATATTTACCTACGGTAATTCACGTTAATTTTTCTTTGAAACCGGAAACCAACCCTTGAAAAATCAGGTCCGGTGAGACAAGAGAGACTAGAAAATAATTATTTTAAATATACACTGAAACTAATAAACTTTAAATTTTTATAAATTTTTCTTTGCAGAGAGTGACAAACGACGCCACAGTCCACCTGATGGTAAATGAATGCTGTGGCTCATAGATATTTGCATCTAATGCAGAACTTATCATAAACGTACATGTGTGCATTTATAATTAGCTCTGCATTGGATGCAAATATCTATGAGCCACAGGATGAAACATCTATTCACTACCATCAGGTGGACTGCGTGCTCGTTTGTCACTCTCATTCTATAAAGAAACAATTAATATTCCTTTTATATAAAATTTGTTACCTATTTCATGTTATATTAGTTTCAGATTAAATTTATAAAAAAATTATATTTTCCACTCACTGGTCTCACCGAAACCGATTTTTTCAAGGGCGGGTTTCCGGTTAAAAAAATTACCGTAAACTATCGGAAATCAATTTTCCATCCGGATTCATTAATTTTTAACATGTTTTTTTAAACAATATTGAAAAAATCTAAAATATTATTTCAGTTCCAGAATAATCAGCTAGAAATTATACGCTATAACTGTTTAGTTCTTCATTTCAAATATAGAATGTTTCGCAAGGCATCCAATCTCCGAGGGGAAACAACAATAACCCGGCTGAGATTGCTCAGACCAGCCCGAATTACGATGCCTCGGTTCAATTTCGAATTGAAAGACACTATACATAAACCATGTTTGAATATGTGCATCGTATAATTAATTAATTTATACAAAACAGCCGATCAAAATTCCATGGAATATCTTAATAATGCCACATTTATAATTATACTCAGGCAAAGCCGGGGCAGTTCGCTAATCTTATAACAAAAGAATGAAACGGACGTTTTAAAAATAACCAAAATATCACTAAAATATAATGTGATGTGATGATCACAGCGAGAATACAGAATCATAATCATTGTGTTTAAATTATTGTAGTGTTTTCGCCTCTTAATACGTGTGCTAAATTCCAGATAATTCAGTGATCTGTATCTGTGGGCCGTATCTCATACGTGGCAGAGCCTCGCTGCAGCTGTGTTATGGTTGTACCACAAACGGGTCCGCTCGACCGGGGTATGACCACGCTCTCACAAGACACCGGCGTAAAATAGCAGCTTTGTGGTATAGTGTTTTGAATGTTGAGTGTACAGGATTGACTGCAAATACTTTTTTGCTGAAAACGACGCTTCCATTTGAGTCTTCAGGGGTAACCACACATCTGCATTTTGATTCTTCATCGAGGATAGATGTCACAACTGTCCCTTGCCAACAGGTGGTCTGCGTGCTCGTTTGTCGCGTTTATTCTATAAAGAAAACGCAATAAATAACTTAAAGAAAGAAAGAAAACGCAATAAATAACATGAAGAAACGAAACTCGATGTCAAATAAATAAATTTATAAATAAATAAACACATCGTTATTATCATAAACTTATAGAACAAGCTAAAAATTTAAATTACTTATTGATAAAGAGTCAAACCCGTATTCATAGTAAGTATTTCCATTTACTTTAGGAAAAAAAAACTTTCTTTTGTAATGACTAATTTATTGTTTGCATATAAAACTACATTGTCAAACTTTAAAATGAAATGTTTGTCTATAAACAAGCACTTGTTCCTGCCAACATACCAGCCACGTCAGCCAGTTCACCCGCTATTACTAAACACTGAACTTGCGTTGCTCACTGTCTAGCTTAATGTAAAATTGATTTGTTTCCGTATTTGGATATTAGTCTTTTTGCTATATATATACTTTAAACGGTCTCATTACCAACGTGAAATGGTAGCTTAATACTGCTGTTTCGTGTGATAAGTATAGAGAACCAAAGCTCCATTTTGCAGGAGACGAGGCGTCTGATCTTCAGAGGTAACAACGCGTCTGCGTTTTGATTCTTATCGAGAATGGATATTGATGTCAGTGGGCTACAGCATCCACTTAGCATCCGGTGGACTGTGTGCTCGTTTGTCAGCCTTATCCTAAATATTATTTGATATGCTTCATGTAAAGTTTATAAGACTGCCTCGTTGGTGCAATGGGTGTAGTAGTGCGACTGCTGATCATGAGGTCCTGGATTCAAATCCCGGGTCGGGCCAAAAAATCTATTATTGATTTTTTCTGTCAAGAAATTCTCAGTAGCTGCCCGGAGTTAGGATGTTGGCGGTGTTTTACCCCGTGCCTCGGAAAGCACGTTAAGCCGTTGGTCCAGCGCCTAATCTCTCTGCCGGTCGTGTCGGTTTACCGTCCCATCGGATTATTAGAGTGAGGGAATAGAGAGTGCACCTGTGCTTGCGCATACACTTGGGTACTATAATCCTGTCCTGCGCCGATGGCCGAAATTCGGACTGGAGGACATTAAAGTTTATAAAACTGAATTGATATTTTGCCAAAAAAATTCGAGTACATAACTTAATTTGTGATGATTGATGAACGCTTTTTGATCCATAACTTTTTGGGTGATCGTGTGTACGGTTTGAAAAATCGGTATACTGAATTCACTATTTCGAAATAATTTCAATTCATCGTCACCAACTTACGTATAAGTTTTAGCGTGGTGTATTTTATTTTGATTTTAAAATGATGATTATAATGGTAATAATAAAGAAAGAAACACTTATTGCAACACGCTACAAACACCATTAACTTAAATTTTAACATTTCAATACGTATCAAGTAAAAAATATAGAACGACATAAAAACAAAAAAAAAAAAACAATTTGTAAAAGTATGTTTATAAATTACAGTAAAAAATACGTTCTTCATGTTGTGTTGTGGCGCGTGAGGTAGACGGACTTCACTTAGCTTATATGCTGTCGCCGAAACAACAGCGCTGGTTTTCGTTGAGCCTGAACGGCTGGTAACGTACAGACGTCCACATGAGATACAAAATAATATTTAAAAGAATCAGTGTAGAACTACGCTGTAGTATGTTTTTTTTATAGGAAAAGGATGAAAAGCGAGCACACAGTCCACCTGATGGTAAGTGGTTGCTGTGGCCCACAGACATCTACATCTATCATCGTTTGCGAATCATAATGAAGATGCGTTGCCAGCTTTGAGGACTAAGATGGAATGTCTCTTTTCTAGAAAAAGGGGTCTCCGGTTATCTATACTCACTATACGAAACACAGCAGCATTAACAACTAAACAATTAATATAGCTGCAGCATGGCTCTACCACGTAAAAATGTACTATTTTTTATTTTTTGGCTGTAGTTATCAATAGATAACATCAAAAGCCGAAGGTGTGTATGTGCACATTATGTAACGGTTTGTATTTATTTTCTTAAAATTATATTAGATTGTTTTACTATCTTTATCCGATAATATCTAAATTTACGTAATATATATCAGTGTAATGTTAATGTGTATTTACATGTTTATCACCAAATGCTAAATATGTTTAAATTACAACAAATTTTTTGTACAAATTACATTAAATTATATTAACGTTACTAAATTACACCTGCAGTCATTGCACCCATCTGAATGTCAACCGTAAATAGGCTTCAAGGTTATGTGATCACTTTAGTTGTTGCGACCTTAAGTACCAGTGCCACGTACCACTATCCATTTTGGTAAGCAGTACGCCTCAGTCCGCGCTCTGTGGACCCATTAGCTATTATTAGATAGTAGCAGTGGTGGCAGATCGTTCCAACACTTTGAGGCGGCGTACCTAATAAAGCTTCCAAGACTGATTCTTTGGCAACTACAACAAATATTGTCCTTATAGGAGTATATAAGAAGACATCTATATTCAGCAGTTGATTTTAATAGCCTGTAATTGTGTCTATCTACTTTTGTCTACAAATTACATGCCCGAAGAACCGCATAAACAGCTATCAGTGTTACATTCAGGTGCTGTGTGGAACAGTTCTGGAATTCCGTCAATAAAGTTTAAATGGTTATTTCTAACTTAATTTATCCGCACTGTAAACTTTTATTGTTACATTTACTCGTTAATAATTTTTTCCCGCATTAACTTTGTTTTGTTTTGAAAAAAGTTTTAAAAAAGGCAGCCTCTGTAGGGTAAGCTTATGTTCAGCGTGGGACATTGATAAACTGTAACATGGATAAGAAATGAAAAATATCTTCATGCTGAGAAAAACAATCATGAAACCTAACAATGTTACTAAATAAATTGTAATTGAGTATTATTTTGTACAATCAAATTATATTAGAAATAGCTTGGTAGCGATCACTTCGTTCCCAGGGAATCCATCATCCGTGTATTCCAATACCATCCAATATATAGGTCCACTGCTAAACATGGATCTTCCCGACAGTTTTTCCATAGATGCCAAAGAAAGATGTGGTGGCCAGTGTTTCAGTGTATGTGCTGTTATCAAATGTAAGAAGAAATACTGCTAATTTAGTTTCGCTCTGTCGCCTCTTACGACACCTACGGGAAAATAAGAGTTAGTGGGTATTCTTACACCGCCACTACATGGTAGTTTTCCATACCGTGTTTATATTATATATTACAACATATTATAATATACTTTCTAGGGTTAACGAATTCAAATGAAAACTAAACATTCCCAACCCTCTCACTTAATAGCTACGTCATAGCATAAGAGTACGTGCTACGGAATGTCGTAGCGTGTATGTAGAAAAGCTACGGTAATTTGTCGTTGGGAAATGACGCGCTACATAAATCTTAGCGTGTCAATAAAATAATAACACTCAGAGATTTTAAATCAATCTCCGGTTTAAAATCTGAGAGCATTATTATTATTAGTTCATTTTCTAATCAAATATAACCTACATATGGTGTTGAATAGATGCCGCCATCAATAAAGTAAAACTTGTCGGCAGAGGATTGATGGATCCTTTCAAAATAAGGCGTCAGCTTGTTGCTGAGGTACATAGGCGCGGAAATACACTGGCGCTGTCGATGTGAGATACCCGGGAGCTCGTTCACAAGGCCTTCTACCGAACGTCATTTAGTTTAATTTAATTTATACTTTTCTCTATTAGCCTGGATAAATTTGCCAGCAAATTATAAACTTTTTAGTAATTTTCTTTTAATTAATTTGAAGTAATAAACGAACTGAATGTTTACACACACACGCACACGCACACACACACACACACACACACACACATATATATATATATATATATATATATATATATATATATATATATATATATACTAAAAAGCTAATGTTATTTCTTATAGTTAGTATATATATAGCGATTATGTACTCTTAACACATAACCGGCTTGTACCATGTACTTATTCTGAGACATAGGCAGTAAAAAGTATAAAGGTTAACGATGTATGATGTTTTATTTAATTATTATGTAGAATAATATTTATATTTTAGCTTTCTGCACTCCTTGTGTAAAGAAAAACCAGCATTACAGCATTGTGGTGCTATATTTTGTTTCACAGCGACACTTTGCAGTTGCAGTAGACACTTACCATCAGGTTGACTGTGAGTTTGTTTGTCACTTTAACTAAATAAAAATGTATTCAGAGAACGTCCCCGGCCTCGTTGGTTGATCATTTATAATGCACGCGTGTACTCATCACGCGTTCAACAAAAAGTGTCTTCCGTGAAAAACCAACAATGCTTTACTTAAACGAAGTTCCGCGCCGAAACAAAGGAAGTCGTGTTTTGTGCAAGTTGATGCTTGAAGTTTTTAATACGCGTATTTGGAAAATGTATTTACGGAGTTATTTTATTTGGCAACTTGCCTGCGACTTAGTAATTATTAACCTCAGGTAATAAATACTCAGCCATTTCCACAACACACGTATCTTAATTTGTATAAATTTCCTTGCGTAAAATAAAAGCAACGTACAAATTAATTGTTTCCTGTTCTTTCTGTGCTAGCGGGTTAACTCTTAAAAAGGAGTATCGGTACGGAAAATTCACCAGTGCTAAACAATTCCACAGAGAAGTTGTACCAGGAAGAAAACAAGATTTCTCATAGAACAATAAACTTTCTTCTTCCTTCTTCTCCTTTTTTCAGTCTTTCTATTTTTTAATCGTTACCCCTAACTCGGATTTTCTCCTGTATCGTGGAGGCGGTTTACTCACATAGATTTCACAAGAAAACACATCCAGAACCGGAACAACTATTTGTAGTCCATGCAAATACTTGTTCCGTGCAGGATTCGAACCCTTGTCCCATAGCGCTGCAACGAGAAATACGCTTCTGACTCCAGGTCCACCATTTTACTTATTCCTACAATCAAACAACAATACGTTGACCACTGTATTCCTGTCATAAGGGTATAGAAAGCCAGTGCAATCACAGACTGAAGTATTCCAGCTGAAACCATTAGAGGTAACATCGCACTTGTACACTTATTTGTTTAAAGTTGCTTAATAAGCTGCAGTTGCTACTCAACACCAGATGTACTGTAAGATGACTTGACAATTCAATTTTATAACAAACAAAAACCATTAAAATTTAATCTCTTACAAGTACGTCGAGTATCTTACTCACGTTGCTCGCGCACTAAGTTAAGGAGTGTACTGATTTTATTACATAAAACCTGTATAAAAGGGTTATTTTAATAGAAACGAATATACTGTTTATAATTATACGTGCAATTATAGTTAATATTATATTAATTAGAAATATTTATAATGAATATTTATATGTGCAATTATTAATAAATTTAAAGATAATGAAGTCCGTAGATAACACAATATTAAATTTCAATTAAAAATATATGTTTAAATCTAAGATCCGTAAGTCATCACTGGCAACACGCACTGGTTATACACTTTAGTTTTCAGAGATTGAGGTATACCTGACGAGAAGATGTGTCGTAATTTCCCGAACGCTGCCCAGCCGAGTTGAATCCGTCGATTGACCACTCGGTCGAAGTTGGACTTACCTAGTCGGACTATTTGTCCCAGGTAAACGTACTCGTCAACAACTTCGAGCATAGTGCTCCCAACAACTACCGGCATAGGTGTGACATGGACATTAAACATGATCTTTGTTTTGTCCATGTTCATCTTAAGAGCTATCCGTTGGGAGACACCATTGAGGTCATTGAGCATAGTGCTAAGGTCCTCCAGCGATTCTGCCATTAGGACTATATCGTCGGCAAATTAAAGGTGAGTGATGTACTCGCCATTGATATTAATATATTAATACCGTATCCTTTCCAGTCCAGTAGCTTGAAAACGTCTTCCAACGCGGCGGTTAAGAGTTTCGGGGATATAACATCACCCTGTCTTACACCTCTCTGCAATTGGATAGTTTTCGAACTCCGCTTCTGTACTCGGATGGCCATCGTAGCCCTACTGTACAAACACTTCAGCACTTCGATATACCGACAGTCAACTTGGCACCGCTGAAGGGACTGTAGCACCGCCCAAATTTCGACGGAATCAAAGGCTTTCTCATAGTCCACATATGCCAGTCAAAGTGGCGTGTTGCCAGTGATGACTTACGGATCTGAGACGTGGTCCTTCACTGCTGGCCGTATGAGGACGCTCAAGGTCGCTCAGCGAGCTGTGGAGAGGGCTATGCTCGGAGTTTCTCTGCGTGATAGACTCAGAAATGAGGATATCCGCAGTAAAACCAGAGTGACCGACATAGCCCAACGGATAAGTGAGCTGAAGTGGCAATGGGCCGGCCATGTAGCTCGAAGAACCGATAACCTATGGGGAAGAAAGGGTCCCGAGTGGCAGCCTCGTACCGGTAGGCGTAGCGTGGGGCGACCCCCCACTAGATTGAGTGACGACCTGGTAAGACATGCAGGAGGTCGATGGATGCAGGTGGCTCAGGACCGTGCTTTGTGGCATTACTTGGGGGAGGCCTATATTCAGCAGTGGACTTGTGAGGGGCTGTAATGATGATGATGATGATGTTTAAATCTAAGATTTGGACATTAAATAACACATTGCATACGATAGGGTAAGTTGGTGATGTATTGGCCAACAAACTGCTCTCGAACTGCTCTGCGAAAGTAGAATATAAAACAAAAGACTGTATTTTTATGTTATTACATACCTTAACACATTCAATGCCAACTACACAGCGCCGTGGAGATGTATATGGCCGAATACATGGCACCGTGGAAGAGCAGGGGGACGAACACACGGCACTGTAGCTTGCGAGCTTGCGACTGTATTTTTTCTATGCATCAGTACCGCTACCGCTTCGGCCGTTGCGATAATAGCACGTGACGTACTTGGCCATAGACGCAATGTACACATCTTGTAATATCAACTGTTGGATTAGGGTTCGCGCGATCAATTTTTTGAATACAGACGTTTAAAAAATACACTTTTTTACACTAAAATGACTGAAAAACCAGGTCCTTCTAAACGCTCCGGTAGCGTATTAACTTCGGATTCCCGGGTTAAAAAAGGCTGCAGTTTTAGAGCCGATAGTAGTTTGGATGATTTTGAGTGTTCAAGCGAGGAAGCTGTATTCTCTCAATTTTGTGATGAAGAGGAGGTTAGCGACGATAGTTCAGATAGTATTTTACTAAGCGTCCTGTTACACACAAACGTATGGATAGATTTCTGTCACCAAGTCGTCAGAAGACTTCAAAACAAGTACCCGAAGAGACGTTTATCCGTCCAATTTCACCGGATCGGCACATGTCAACCTCATCTTCTATCATACAAGATCACGGTGAGCTACCTGACATACCAGAAAATTTATTAAATACTTCTGTACCGCCACCTGTATCTATGTTAAGTCCGATGCCACATCGATTAACTTTCCCAGTGAAGATATCGAAAACTTGCCACCAAGATCACCTGCTTTGATCGAAACTTCACCAACGGCATCTATGTCACAAACTAGAGTTGTAAGGCTAGATGACCAACCATCTGGGGAAGGAGCTTCATCTTCTTGGAGTACACAAGGGACAATGAAAAACATAGAATTCACCAGAACCCAGGAATTAATAGTTCCAGCTCCATCTGATCCATTTGAGGCATTCCGATTACTATTAGACCTAGATAATATTCTAAATTTGATAGTGCGTGAAACTAATGCTAATGTCATTCGAATACTGAAGGCCCCTGGTGTCAAACAACACTCCTGAATAATATCCTGGAAAGACACAACACGAACTGAATTATTAACATTTCTCCGGTTAGCCCTTCACACAGGTGCAATCCGGCTGAACCGACTCAGCTATTACTGGGAAAATATTCGTTGCTTTGACAATATATGTCACGAAACCGTTTTATGCTAATATTGCGTTGCTTTCATTTTTCATCTGAAACAAATGAAGAAGACCGACTGGCCAAAATTCGTCCAATAGTAGATTATTTTACAATCGAATGAATGATATTTATTACCCAGGCAAACAACTTTCTCTTGATGAATCGATGGTGTTATGGCGTGGACTTCTCCAGTTTAGGCAATATATTAAAAATAAGCGCCATAAATATGGAGTATAGTTATACGTACTTGCGGAACCAGAAGGCACAGTAATCACATTTCAAATATATGGTGGTGCAGGTGATGATACGTCCGGAATAGGACACACTCAAAAAATTGTTTTGAAGCTACTCTTACTCGAAGAGAAATTGGACTCGGGACACAGTGTCTATATGAACAATCACTATAACTCCTATGATTTAGCTGTCAAATTATTAAGTCGCCAAACTTACTGTACGGGGACTTTAAATAAAAATCGAAAAGGTAATCCAGTAGACCTTGCTACTGTCACGTTCCGTAAAGGAGAAAACAAGTCTTTTTCTTTAAATGGTGTACATGTAGGCAAGTGGAAAGATAAGCGATGTGTGCTTTATTTATCGACAGCGCACGACAACGAAATGATGAAAGTCACCAACAAAAGGGGCACTGTTCTCGTAAAACCATCAGCAATTATACATTACAACAATTTTATGTCTGGTGTTGATTTGCAAGATCAAATGCTTTCGTATTACCCCTGTGAAAGGAAAACTACGCGATGGTATAAAAAGATATTTTTTCACACATTGCAGATGAGTTTAAGTAATGCGTTCCATTCACATAATAAATTTAGTACGAATAGCAAACTTAATGTTTATGATTTTCGTTCAAATATTTTGGAGAAATTATTACCAAAACCACTACAAATAGCTGAGAAAATGTCAACTAAACATATTTTAACCAAAATTGAAAACATAAAGACGCAACAAAAAAAGAGGGTAAGAAGACAAGAACTATCACGGAAGTAGTTAGAAAATAATGTAAAGGCTGCAGAGAAAAGAAGAACAGAGTTACCACTTTGTATGAATGTAAAGGCTGCGTCGGGAAGCCAGGCTTTTGCATAGAATGTTTCTTTGAAGTACATTTATAATTTCAAAATTCTTGTGTTTCCAATGTTTTTTTTATTTTTATTTTCAACTAAACTTCTGATGATTATTTAATTCCTTTAATTTCTAATATCCTACTATATCAAATAATTAAGCCAAAAGCATAATTAAAACATAACAAAATGAAAAAAAAGCAATAACATGGTGCCATGTGTTTGGCTGCCCATAGCTCCGTAGGCCTAGTACACGGCGCCGTGATATTGCTTTTTTTAAATAAAGGTAGTTACGTTATAATTATTATCACAACTTACACATAAAACTTAATTACAAATAATACAAACACTCAAAATGTATGGCCACAGTAGAACATTAATTACCAAAAACTGCACACAGAGATGCATCTCACAACGCAAGTGGCATTGAATGTGTTAAGTATATAATAAAATAACCCCTTGAAATGACATGGTTGTTTCCAATCTGTTTCTTAAATAAGTTTTGTAAGTTCTTTGTACAACTTTTTGTACAACTTGTGTTCTTATTGTATGATATACTATGAAAAATAAAGTCCCGTTGGGTTTCTTGCGGGTTCTACCCAGGACTGAGGTTTTTATGGACCAATGGTAAAAGTAAATAATAACTATCTATAAAAACTACCTGTAATATATATTTAACAAAACAATATTCTATTCTGTCTCTTGAGCTACAGCGGCTGGTATTCGTAGATAACTTCTTCAAATTCTTTACGGCTTGGTAGCCCAAAGGTGTTTGGCTGCGGTGGTGTAGCGGGTTCGAATCCCGCACGGATCATTATTGTTTGTACGACCAACAAATAATTTATCTGGGCCTGGATGTAAGTGCATTTGCATTTTTTTTTTTGTGTGGGGAGAACAAACAATAGTATAATGAATGTTACAAAAGTAATGGTTTAAATAAAAAATATGATAGTAAAAAGATACTTTTAAATATGTTACTAGGTTTAGTCAAGCGAAATTAAGCCTTAATAAATTAAAGTAAGTTTGATTTTAAATTATTCAGTTATGTACAGTATTCATTTAAATATGCTGTTTTTTTAGATCGGGAAGTATTGACGGTTACCAAAAAAAAAAAAAAAACAGCAAAAGCATTTCTCATTTCAAACCTTTTTACAGCACTTGCTTTCCGGGACAAGGGCGGCTTAAGAAATATAATTTCATTAAAGGGAATGAAGGAAATTAATATATTCAGAACATGTTTCAATATATTAATTTCCTTCATTTAATGAAATATTCGATAATTTGGTTATTCCAATAAATTGAATGTTATCAGTACTCATCAAGGTCTTCCTGGATTTCCCAAGGACAGAGGTTGTTTCCCGCACCAGTGGTAAAGCTTAAATTACTTTCAATATGTACTCTTGTAATTTATGTTGAATAAACATATTTTATTCTATTTGTTAAGTGTATTCCATCACGACATGTAGCGGCGGTGAGAGAGTAAGAGAGTGCATGTCGTGCCGTGGGTGTCGTAAGAGGTCACAGAGGAAACTCAAACAGGAATGACAGAGCAGCATCTTGCTGATAAAAACCATTAAGGCTCGATTTTGTCGATCGATGATCGTTAGTTCCACCTGCCAGACGTGGCAACTATGGCAAATATGCCCCTATGAAGAGACCTGTACAGGGAATGTTTATCTTCAGCATGGAACTTTGAAAGGCTGTAACGATGATATGAAATGTGAGAGTTCGGAAAAAAGTTTAATGCTGTTAATGAGAGAAATCTAACGCTCTTGTTTTTAATAGTTTTTAATTACGTATTATGTCGTACAATCAACTTTTCAAGTTATTTTAGAAATAGCTTGGCAGCGATCACCTCATTATTATCATGATACATGGATTCCATTACCATATCATGATAATAACGAGGTGATCCATTACCATACATTCATATACGTGCTACAGAATTTTGTAGCTAGTATGTAGAAAAGCTACGGTAATTTGTCGCTGCCATAAAACGCCCCAGGTAAATCTTAGCGTAGACATAATTCTTATTTCAAATAGAAGATGGCCTGTAATTAATCTCCGGTTTAAAACCCGGGACTTTTATTATTATTATTTCGTTCGCCTAACACTTCAATTTTCTAATAAATGATAAACTACATTTGGTGTTAATTAGATCCTTCCATCAATAAAGTGAAACATGTCGGCAAAGAATTGATGAATCGCTTCAGTGACGCGGCCACTTCCGCAGCGAGGCGTCGGCAAAAATAGCGCGGATATACATTGGAGCTGTCGGTGTGAGATAGCCGTGGGCTCGTTTTCAAGGGCTTTTACTGAACTCCGTTTACTATACATAACTTTAATTATACTTTTATCTATTGGCATAGATGTATTTGCCGGATAATTATAAACTTTTTAGTAATTTTCTTTTAATAAAATTGAAGTAATAAACAAACTAAATGTTTATATACATAGTGATGATATACTCTTTGACACGTAACATTCTTGTACTATGTACTTATTCTGTGGTAATACATGGATAATTATTGAAATTTCAGCTTTCTACACTCCTTGTGTAAATTAAAGCGAATATTGATACTCGTTTATGAACTTAAGTTGTATACAATTGAGGTGGATAGCATTAAAAAATGTCTTGAGACTAACATAGAGTGCCAAAATATCACTTTCTAACTCCTTTCAAAACGTGTACAATAAATATCTTCCCAAATTTAAATAAAGAACATATACTGGTTATGGATAATCTGGTAAAGACATGTAAATATAATGAGGAGTATTTTGACTCCTTAGCAAAACATCAAAGTGGGTGTCATCGTTCAATACCAGTTTCTTCAGAGTCAGTGTGTACTGACAGTACACACATTTCACATACATTACATACATATCACCACCAAAACTCTATGACAGTACTATAGTAGAGGAGGTTTGGTGCACTGGTTTAGCAACGAGGGCCGCGGGTTCGAATCCAGCACGATACAAGTATATGTACGGCCTACTAATAATTGCTCAGAGTCTGGATTTTGTAAACTATCTCCACGATACAAGAGAAAATCCCAGTGTGGTGGTAATGTTTGTTTTAATAAAGAAAAGAAACAATAAGAAACAAAACTTCGTTACAAAACTTTTACTCTTTTTCTTGTTGTCTTTTTTAATCTAATAATGTGACGTTATTCAGATTTAAGATAAAGACCATTTATTTTATCAAATGTTTGCTTTAAAAAATCAAAGATTTTCGGATTGAAAAATAGCCTTGAATGATTTTCTCTGGGCCATGTTCATATTGAGAGCTACCTTCATTATAAATTTATGTTGAGAGTTTTATACGTAATGAAAAATGAGTGAGCACACAAATTATGCAAACAATGAGTGAGCGGCAAAGTTTTAATTACACAACTTCCACCGCACTAGGCACCATGTTAGTTATTTACATTCAAAAAAAAACAAATTTATTACAAACTTGTAACGGCACATGTTTCTTTATAGAAGCGAGGACAAACGAGCTCGCGGTTCACCTGATGGTAAATGTTGATTGCCGTCCAAGAACAACTGCAACACTAGAAGTATACAGGTTTAAGGAAGTTGGTCTGAAACTTAGGTTGTATATTAATATATAACTTCACGGCTCTAATCCCCGAAGGATAGGCAGAGTCCAAGGAGCAGCGAGATAGTATACGTGATAGAACTGCAGCTACATGTTGGGGTAGGACCATGATTTCAGAATTTCAGGTCACACTGGACGCAAAGCTTCAATGGCTCCCCCATATATCAGCTAGCTGACTTAGTTCTGCAGCATATGCTGTAAAAAAAATTAGAACTCTTACCAGTGTTGAAACAGCTAGAATAGTTTACTTTAGTTATTTCCATAGCATTATGTCGTATGGTATTTTGCTATGGGGACACGCGACTGACACTGAAATTATATTTATTTTACAGAAGAGGGCCATTAGAGCAATATATAATTTAAACTCTGCACTCCGTCCTCCACCTTCCGCCGTGTCGGGCTGTGCGTGACGGGTGGCGGTCCCCATCGCCGCTTTGCGCGCTGCATTTCACACCAACGGGGACGAGCTGGTGTGCGTCGCCTTGGGGGGACGCCCTAACCCTCGTTCGCATGGGTGCGCAGCTGTGTAGAATTGCAGCCCTGAAAAAGGCTGGCAGGGGTCGCGACGAGCACGCTTCTACAATGACCCTCGGATACCTAGACGTGCATGTCGATCGACATGCACGTCTAGGTACTTGATTATCCATTTAACAACATTTACAATAGTATTATTTATTTCATTTATATATTCTTTATTACTAGCATTAAAATTTATTTTCGGTATTAAAATAGAAATGTCGTCAGCAAATAATATTGTATTATGTTTGATGTAATTTGGTAGGTCATTTATGTAAATTAAAAACAGTAAAGGACCTAAGACACTCCCTTCTGGCACTCCGTAATCATTTGGTAAGTACAAAGATTTATATTTTAAAATGTCTTGCCGTTTTTTATCTTTTTGTTGTACTTCAACACATTGTTTTCTATCTTTTAAATAGCTTTGTATCCAGGAGTAAGCTGGTCCTCTTATACCATAAGCTTCAATTTTTTTAAGGGAATATCATGACCAACACTATCAAATGCTTTGCTCATATCAAAGTACACTGCAGAAATTGGCATTTTTCTGTTTATATAATCGGTTACGGTTTTTATATGGGAAAAAGTTGCCAGTGTTGTGGATTGACGGATTTATGAAGAAGTTAATGAACCTGAAAGAAGCGAAAGAGGTATGTAAGGATCGTGACACTTGGCGATCTGTTCTCTCTGGCTACCCCGTTAGGGATTGTGCGTGACGATAAGTAAGTAAGTAAGTAATATAATTTAAAACCAAAAGAGTCACTGAGACAAAAAAATTAAGGAAATTAATATATTAACTCTGGCCTCTCAATACATTTATAAAAATGTAATGTACGTACACAAAAATAAAAGTAGTTTTGCGAAAATAAGTGATATTCATTCTGTAAATACTAGGAGCAAACACAAGCTGGTAGTACCAGTTACTCGACTCCACCGAGTCAGTAATTCATTCTTGGGGCGATGTATACGCTTTTACAACAAAATCCCAGAAAATATACAAAATTCGTCATAAACAAAGTTCAAAAATGTAATTAAACTTAGTTTGTATAAAAAGGGTTATTATAATATTAAGGAATTTATAGATGATAATGACCCCTGGGAAGGGTGATCGCTACCAAGCTATTTCTAATTTGTCTTGTGTTGTTGATTCTAAACATGATTGTAAGCTATTATTAAAAAAAATTGTTCCGCTGGGTTTCTTGCTGTTTCTTCCCAGGACAGAGGTTTTCTTTGCGAACCAGTGGTAAATTAAAAAAGTGACTTTCAATAAGTATTTTTATAATCTACATTGAATAAAAAAGTTTCTATTTCTATTTCTATTTCCGTGAGCACTAAGATGGAATACCTCATTTCCAGTAAAAAGGGTCTCTGGTTCTCTACACTCACCATACGAAACAGAGCAGCATTAAGCTACTGTTTTACGATGGTATCTGTGAGAGCGTGGCCCTGTCGTGCCGACCCACTTGTGCTACAACTATACTACTATATAATTGCAGCATGGCCCTACTAGGTATGAAAACTACATACACACTATATATACTACACCTGATCTCCAATCTATGACACTTATACTCAAATGGTTATCGCTTCTACGACATATGTGACCACCCCATTGCCACCGATGGCAAGCACGGAGGGCTATATCGGTGACATTGGTTCTCCGACGGTTTTCTTCGTTGGGAATACTATCCACTTCGAGCATAGATAGCTCTTTTCAGCGCTCGCTGGGTAGAATTCGAGTTGTGGAGTAATTGCACCGTTAGTGTTTCGGCATGTGTGAGTACAGTAAGGATGAACGAGTCGAAGTCTTTTGTCTTCAAGCTTGCGGTATGGGCGACTAAAAAACCTGACGAAGTTTCCCAAATGCTGACCAATCCAGTTGAATCCACCAATCGGCTTCTTTTAATAAGTTGTTTCTATCTTAATACACTATCTGACTGAAGTCGATATACATATTTAATTGTTGAATAAAATTACAAAACCACATTGCATCAGTAAAACGCCACTTACATTTTAACGCCGATTAAAAACGAAAAAAATAGTATTTCAAAAACAAATTGCGAAGCTCTGCTGGGATTGGATCATTCAGTTTAATTTTCGTAATGCACCACAAGCCGGTTCACGAAGTGCTTTGTAGACGTGTGTTTGCCTGAGAGTCGGTCTGGGCAGATAGCACCCTGTCAAATATTTGTGTCGTCAAGTAGCAGTGCCGGTACTGCTGTGAGTCGGTCTGCAGCGTACACAAGAAAGCCAGTAAACATGCTGTAAGGAATTCCATCTTAGTCCTCAGAGATGAAAATGCATCTGTAGTGTTCTGTGTTTGGGGTTGGTTGCAGGTATTCATTGATTGCAGAACAGGTGGACTGTGAGTTCATTTGTCATTTCAGCTTTATAAAAATAAAGCATGGGGTGTAGGGAGGCCTCACATGTTCATCAGTGGACTTATAACGCGCTGTAATAAATTAAATCATTCTAATTTCTGCTCAGTCTCACGACATTCCGTACAGCAATCAAATCAGCGCAGTGAAAATGTCAGCGCGTTCCCTCGCGGTCGCGGCGCGTCATAATTAATTAATTAAATTCTATCGCACGACTCTCTCCAGCTGTCACATATCAAAACTTAATATGTAACACTAGTAAAGTAAAGTAAAGTTACAGCCTATATATACGTCCCACTGCTGGGCTCAGGCCTCCCCTCATTTCTGAGAGGGTTTAGGGCAAGGAAGTGTCCGCCGCGCTGCCCAAATGCGTGTTGACGAACTTCACATGTCTTCGAAATATTTTTTTTATTATTCCTCAGACATGCAGGTTTCCTCACGATTTTTTCCTTCACCGCTGAGCACGTGGTAAATCAGCACCTAAAATTGCAATTAACAATTTCATTGGTGCCGGCGGGGATCGAACCCGGGTTACTCTCGTTCTGTGACACTAGACCATAAAATAGTTATTGCAAGTGTTCTCTTTTTTTTCAGAATTACTATGCAAGAAGGATTTATAAAATTATTTGTTTTAAGATTCTATTCAAAATCTTACTTGTGTAGTAGCTGTTTATGGAAAGATGACAAAACTTGCAATAAATATTTAATTACATAATTTTATCATATTCAATTATCAGTTATTTGTTATCTTTGTTATCATCATCAATAAAATTACAGCACTTCATAAGTGCAATGTTGATATTATACCTATATACTACATGCCATACCATAGGCCTCCTCCAAAACTTGAAATTTGTAACTAGTTTTTAAAATTTCCTATTTACAGAACTAGATAATATATAAGTGATGTCATTTATTAAACTTTTTACTTTATAATATGCATCACGACCAGAAAAAATCGGTTCACGATGAAGATAAGAGATATCTTTGCGTTTTTTTCTATCGAGGAAATGTTATTCTATAGTGTTTTTAAACAACAACTTCTCTCAAAACGACAATGTAATATTCATATTAGTATTTTTTGTTACTTTGTACTTGATTTAACTATGTAAAAATCCGATCTACGATTGGCTATTTGACCCACAGCATCAACTTAGTATCAGGTGGTCCTTTTGCTTGTTTGTCACCCTAATTCTTAAAAAAAAACCTAAAAGTTAAAATAATTTTATTAATGAAAGAATCGCTGGAACAACGAACAATAATGAAGAATAAAATCAAATGGAATAAATTTGTAATTTAATACTGGAATTGAATACAAAAACTGCAATCGTGTTCTATAATGACACGTTCCTAACATTATATAATTTATACAAATGTCTGACCACGTGCAATGTTAAAACGAACGTTATATTTCAGTAAGCTTTTGTCTTCAAAAAGATTCCTTTGCGGGCCCAGCAGTTTTCAATAATGGCAACTCGGGTATGTTAATCTTAATTTATATAAATTACGTGTCACGTTGTTTGTCCGAGATGGACTCATAAACTACTTAACCGATTTTAATAAAATTTGCACACCGTGTGCAGTTTGGGGCAACTTAAGAGATAGGATAGTTTTTTTTTACCCATGAGTGACCCACAATATTTTTTTGATAATTTAAGGATTTTTAATAGGACATAACAAATAGTCAGCGAAAAGCGCAGAACAACGTCTGCCTGGCGAGCTGGTTGTTTTTTAATAGGATATGGTGATACACGAGCACACTGTACACCTAACGGAAATGGTAAGTGGTTGTTGTGGCTCTATTATTTTACATCTATTGTCGGTTATGAATCACAAATCAAAATGCAGATGCGTTGTCACCCGTGAGGACTAAGATGGAATGCCTCGTTTCCAGTTAAAAGAGTCTCCGGTTCTCTACACTCACCATATGACACACAGCATCATTAAGCTACTATTTAACGCTGGTATTCAGTGAGAATTTTTGTTAGTTGATTTATATATTTACACTTTATTGCATAATACAACTTAATTTACTAAGGGTGAACTAAATGTCTTTTATTATTCTTTTCTAATCATTCCGGAATGGGTTAAAATGACATAGTAATTTAAAAAATTGGCGCCTTGAACGTTTTATTAAAAATATAAAATAATACAATTTAATCACGGAGAAAAATATTTGACATTTCAATTTTAATTTTTTAAGGGGTAGCCATAAATTTTTCGATAATATGAAAGGTAACAGACATAAGGCAACCCAATCCAACACAGTCCACCTTCATACGTGAATGCTGTGGCCCATAGATATCTACATTTATTCTCGATTAAGAATCAAAATGCAGATGCGTTGTCACCCCCGCGGACTAATATGTAATGTCCCATATTCAGTAAAAAGTGTCTAAGATTCTTTATACTCACCATATTGAAACACAGCACAGTATGAATCTGCTATTTTACTTTTTAATATTAAATAATGTAATTTTCTGGTAATATGGCGTTATCATTGCGTGGCGAAAAAATTCGTTTTTCCTGTCCTCCTATTTAAAGAGAACTCAAGCTAGGCAACAGTAATGATGTCATTAGAAGCGACAGCTCGCCGCAACGATTATCTCTGTGTGATGCCGCGCTTGTGTTTCTGTACCGGCGCTTCGTCCTGACGTGTAGTGAAATCATTTCCTTGTGACTGTTGGTGACAAAGCATTATCAGGAGCAGAGAAGCCGACCGCAGTGATCTATTGTAACAATTAAAATTAAATAGTATAGGTACATAGTTTACACAGAGTACGGGCTGTGAGGCATTCCGTGTTAGTCCTCAGAGCTGACGACGCAGCTGTAGTCTTCTATGTTTGAAGTTGGCTGCAGATGCAGATTTTTTTACGTGAACAGCCACGCTGCTGCTATATTATGGTTGTAGTACAAATGGGTCGGCACGACCGGGGAAGGCCGCATTATAGCTGCTGTAGCTATAATAATACCCCTCTAACCTCACTCTACCACGTAAAATAGTAATAGTTGCACCATAGTACTCTTATAACAGAAAGTGGATCCCTGCCCAGCTGTGGGACGTAGGTATTGAGAACTACAACAATTCAAAATTCAAAATTATTTTTTGATATTAATATTGTAAAATATTCTTTTAAAGTAACATAATTTTCGTATTAATGAAGAATTATTCATGAAAATGAATGAAACTTTCAGACGTGTAATGTTAAAAAGTTTTTTCTGCAGGGGAGATTTGTCATTAAAAGTTTCAAACCACTGCAGCCTCATCTCCCGTCTAACAGCCATGAGATTAAGAGTGTGATCGGAGAGTTTTTGTGTTCTTCTGCGGCGGGTCTTGCAGAACTTAGCTCCGACCGCATGGACAGTTTCCACGAGCTTGTCATTCTTATCGTCCACTGCATTGCAATCTTCTAGGCACTGAGAGCGGTTACGTAACTCGAGCTGAAAAGACTCGGGATTCTTGATTGGACCACGAGGGGGACGGAGCGTTGACTTCATTATACGAGACCTCTCCAACTTAACGTTTAAGTTCAGTGTGCCTCTAACCATTCGGTGATCGCTGCCAGTTTTCACCCTTGCGATCACTGAGACATCACTGAACAGTTAGCGTCTGGTCTTCATAATGAAGTCAATCTCATTTTTTGTCGAAACGTCGGGGCTCAACTAGGTCTACTTCCAGTGGGGCCGCTTCTGGAAGAAAGAGTTCATGGTAAAGAATCCCTCTTTCTCCATAAAGTCAGCCAGCTGCTGGCCCCTACGGTTCCGTTTCCCTACTCCAAATTCCCCTAACTTCAGCTCACCGCCTTCTCTTGTGCCTAGTTTTGCATTGAAGTCTCCCATCAACACCGTGTGGTGGGTTTTGGAGGAATGCATGGCTCTAGAAATATCCTAATACATTTCCTCCACCTCATCGGGATGTGCTGAGGTTGGTGCGTAGACCTGTATGACCTTCAGTGAATACCGTTTGGTGATTCTGAGTATCAGGTACGCGACCCTCGTCGACACACTCCCAATCTTTATAACGTTGTTGACGAGAGACTTGTGGACGATAAATCTGACACCTCCTTGGGACAGATGGTCGCCCTCCCGGTGATAGAATAAGTTGCCGGACTCGAGGATTACCGTGTCCTCCCCCTCTCTTCGGACTTCAGATAATTCAATAATATGCCAGCGCAACTTGTCTTCCTCTTCTTCCAGCACCAGTATCTTCTCGTCAGTCCTCAGGGTGCGTGCGTTATACGTTGCCAGGTCGAGTCGTCGTAGGTGGCAACCGAACCTCCATCGGAGATTCTTAGCACCCCCTGCCCCGCCGTTACCATGGTCGCAACCGTAGCCAGGAATCGCGGGGCCGCCGGGAACTGGGGGCCGTTTATTCGCGTCGTTGTTCATGGGGGGATATTTGCCATAGTTGCCACGCTTGACGAGCGGGTTGGCAACCGCAGTTTTTTATTACGTCACAGTTGTCATCAGGAAGATGCTGCTGCCCATCTCCTGCCTGTCTCCCTCTGTCGCCTCTTACGACACCCACGGGAAGATATGGGGTAGTGGATAATCTCAACCGCCACTACACGGCAACAACGTAGAGGTCACAGCTCATTATTTAAAAAAGTCTTCATACAAAAGTTATTTTCAATAGCCAGTCGTAAAGTTTCATTCCCAGCTGCTGCTTTAACTTCAATAACTGTTTAAATAAAACCGTTTTCAAATGCTACAGTTTGACACGCGACACACAAGCGATATTAAATTTGAGCAGAGTGAAGAGTGTAAGTGAGTATCATTAATTCTAATGACAACAAACTCGCAAATTAATTATGTTGTAACTGTGCAAAAGCTATAGAATATTTAAAAGTTAATCATAGATAAGTAGCTACGGCTGGGCACAAGCACAGTTTTTTAAGGTTTATTAAAACCCTAACTGATGATTTTCAGTGTTCATTGCTTCCATTTCATATTCCATTGGTGAAAAAGGTTGTTATATTTGGCAAACTTAATTTTTAAAGATAAATTTATGTATCGAGTTTATTGTCCACTTTATATGGCAACTTTTATTCCGACTTTATGGCGTTTAATTTCAATGAAAGGATGTTTGGCTATTGACATAAAACATCTTAATTTTAGAAGCAAAAAAAAAATTAAGGAAGAATAATGTGTGCACTCATGCGTGTCAAGAAGTTGAGTATGGTTTAAACTTCATTTGAAATGCACGCAGCGCTTCATGTATCTGTGTTTGTTGATTTGAGGCATCACACTTGCACTGGAATTTTCTACTGTATCGTGGAAACAGTTTGCAAACATAAATTACACAAAAAAAACGTCCAGACCCAGAAAAATTATTCGTAGACCATACAAAACTTGTTCGGTGTGGGATTTGAACCTGCGACCCCGAGCGCTAGACTTATTGCTAAGCCACTGCGCCACAAGGCTTCCATGGTAAATCTAAATCGCACTGTCTTAGCGAAACAAACGCCAAAACACTCTTGCCTTGAAGACGCCCAGATTGTATTCGGACGCAAATTAGATATTTTTACTGTATCAAGCAACTTACCATTTAACTTTAAAAGTAACATTTCCAATGCCTAATCACAAATCTCAGGGAAGTTAAACCTAGAAAGTAGCAAACCAGTTTTCCCATGTTCCTATGTTTCGGTTACGGTTCGTTAGGTACGGTTTCGCTGAGTGAAACATTTTTTATAGGATGTGGGTGACAGACGAGCACTTTTTCCACCTGATGGTAGGTGGTTGCTGCGGCCCATACACATCTTTATTTATCCTCGATTACGTATGGAAGTGCACATGTGTCGTCACCCCTGAGGAATAAGATGGAATGCCTCGTTTCCAGCTTATTTTACTCGCCAGCTTTCTATCGAAATAACTGCAATTTATTTCGCTAAGGAGGTTATTTTCATGCCATCATGAACAACAATTTTTAAAAAGTTTTGTTTTTCTTTCTGTTTTTTTTATTTGTTGGACCGTTTGTAATCAAACTTCACTATTAGATAAAAATCGGCCAAGTGCGAGTCGGAGTCGCGCATGAAGGGTTCCATACCATCATAAAACACGTTTCTAGAGTTCAATTTTTAATTTATTTTTATTTTTATTTGTTGTTATAGCGGCAGCTGAAATACACATTCAGTGAAAATTTGTACCTATCTATTCTGGATCATGAGATACAGCCCGCTGACAGACAGACGAACAGTGCAGGCTTAGTAACCATTGATGGTCCCATTGATTACCCTTTGGGCACGGAACCCTAAAAAGCAATGCAAGGACTAATCAAAGCTACATTTTATACGAAAATCTGTGAGTTTTTTGCAAGAATCAAAAACTGCTAAAACAAATGATCCTTGAGGATTATCTTCAATCTAAACAACCCCTTTAAAGATCCTTCCCAGGAAAATCCAGTACAGACCGTTAGTAGTTAAAATAATTTCAGTTACAAAAAATCGTCCGTTTACAATTATACGCGTGATTAGCCACAGGTGGGTTAATACTGAATAAAGTCACATCATACTGTACTGTAAAAATATTTCTCAACATTTTCTATTTTGCGACTCAACACTATTCAATATAAACATTTATTAAAGGAAGGTGTACGTTAATTTAAAAGGACTCTAGCGCTCAATTACTGACGCACTTGACCTGCTTGTCTCAGTAAAACATGAATGACGCTAGAGTTTTAATGCAAAGCAAGGCTTCCGTTAGTGTAAATTATTAAGTTGAGATTAAGTTTGATTATATATTTTCCATGCTAAGCCGTCTAAACGTAAGTTTAAAAGGAAACAAGTATAATGGAAGGATCTTTATTATTGACGTGGGAAATAAAAATTTTGTTTGTCGAACAAGTCACTAGTGAATCTTTGCATGCTGTGATTAACTATAAGTGTGGCGACATTTAGATTTAATATGTTACCTTAACCATGTTATTTTAAACGTGATATGATCAGAATTTTTTTTTCAATGCACATGATGTCATCACTTAGCTTAGTTTTTACATCAATAACATCTTGTTACTGTCGCTCTATGATTTCAACTTGTTTCGCTCGTTAAAATATTTTTTGATTCGACCATGATGGATCATATGTGGTATAAAATAATCTACATAAATAACCATGATGATATCCGCAGTAGAACCAAAAGAGAGTAGAACCAGAGTAACCGACATAGCGCAACGGACAGTAAGCTGAAGTGGCAATGGGCTGACTAAATAGCTTGAAGAATCGACTACTGATGGGGTAGAAATGTTTTCGAGTGATAACCTCGTACTGGTAGCTGCAGTGTAGGGCGACCCCCCAATAGAATGAGAGATGACTTGGAACGACATGTAAGAAGTCGATGGATGCAGGTGGCTCTGGGCTGGGCTTTGTAGCATTCCTTTGGGGGAAACCCATGTTCAGCAATGGACTTGTGAAGGATCCTGTTTCCTTATCATTATTATTAAAGAATGATGAAGATAACGGTAAGTAAAAAATGTACTGACGAACTGAGTTCCTCCTTTTTTGGAAGTCGATTGAAAATAACATTTCACTTCTAAAACAACTCACTGTGTCTCTTATTCTATGAATTAAGAACTAACTGATATACAAAGTTTCAAAGTAAATCGAAACATTTCGAATACCTCAACACAATTTCGATTCAAACTACGTACAGTTGACGAGGGTCCAGGCATTGGCCGTTCGCACAACGGTGTTCCGCATTGTTGCGTGAAACGAATAGTTTCCGTATAGTACAGCAACTTTTATATAGTTTAAGCTGGCTCCGCAGACGTCGTTCTATCCTTTCCGGTAGGTGGTGGGATCACACTGTATTCACTTGGGACTATACACTTGGTAAAATAACAGTAGTAATCAAAGTGTATCTAACAATTCATTAGCGCCGTGCAACTAAAGTAAAGCTGATCTTTTAACATCAGTGGGTGGGAGATTCCGTGTGTTGGCACCACACTCCGATCTAGCTCTGCTGTCAAATAAATAGTGCTTCCATTGCTGTCTGCTGGTCTGAACTAAAGTAACTAAAGTTGTGAGGCATTCCCTCTTAGTCGCCAGAGGTCACAACGTGTCTGCAGTCTGCTTTGTTAAAAGACGGATACAGTTGCACCTGTACTGCAGTAACTACTAACTGCCAGATGGACTGCAGGTTTTTGTCTCCTGTATACCGGATAAAGGTGACATACGAGCACACAGTCCACCTGGTGGTAAGTGGATGCTGTGGCTCGTAGACATCTACATCTATCCCCGAATTATAATTAAAATGCAAATGCGTTGTCTTCCCTGAATACTGAGATGGAATGCCTTTTTCGAGTAAAAAAGGTCGCCACGTCTCTATACCATCCATCCATATATGATATGTGTATATCCATATATATATAATATGTGTATTAATAATGTGCGAGCAGCTATGCAGGTCTAGAGAAAGAGACCAATATCACTGCGACCTAAAAGATCTATTGTGATCGCTGATATGGCTATAGTTCACTGCTAAGCCCTATATCTTCAATGAAGTTGCTTAGCCGTGAGCAATTTCACTTCTTCTGAGCGGAGTACATAGTTTCCCAGATGAGTGTTACGTTTGCGCACAATTAGTTAGGCGTTTCTTCCGTTATGGAACAGGACCAACACATCCTTGAGTTGCTAAGTCCCAGGATGGACATGTGCTTTTTAAGACAACAGTATCCAGTTAGGGCTCTTGCACAGCAGCATTAAGCTGCTATTTTACGTTGGTATTATGTGAATGAATGAATGAATGAATATACTTTATTGCACATCACAAACAAATTTACAAAGATCATAACAGAGAGCAGATTACATGTACAATTTGGCGGAAATGTGAAAGGTATTCCCTTCTCCGTTTACGCCGAACTATTCGTGCTACAACTATAATATAGTTGCTGCATGTACGTAGAGCTGTAAAAGACAGTCAGTTCTATTAAAAAATGTTTGCATGTGAGTGTGAGTTCTTACGATAACCTGAGCTTGGTTTGACGTCACAACACATGTACGTAGTGCTCTGTCTATATCTCTTTATTGTTCTAAGTCTAAGATTAGAAAATGAGAGCAAGGGAACGCTCTTCTCGCGCAAGCTCTTTGTTCTCAAGACACGCAGTGTTTACTTATCGTTATACGCTCCTCGTCTGTCACGGAAGAGGCTTTCAGCTGAATGTGGAACGCGCAGTTCCGTGAACTGTACATTGTCAGTAAAGACTTTGTTCGTTATCCTTTGTGTTTATACACAGCAGCTATACGCTTGCGAGACTGAGCATTCCACTAGAAACTAGTATATTAATAATGAAATATCAGTTAGAGAAACAACACCGTCATCTTCATATCATTTCTCATCATCTTATCACTTGTCATAAAAATAATCTTCACAATAGAAAAGTAAACTTTCTTCTTCCTTCTTCTGTTATATTCAGTCTTTCTTTTGTTTAAACTTTACACCACAATATGATTTTCTCCTGTATCCTGGAGCTGGTTTACATACATATATTTTACAAGGAAACACATCCAGACCCGGAACAATTATTTGTAGGCCGTGCAAATACTTGTTCAACGCGGGATTCGAACCCGCGTCCCTTAGCGCTGCAACTCATTGCTGTAATATTTTTGTGTACATTTGTGCTGCATAGTCTACCTGCTGCATATGTATAATATTGATTAAATATGTTTATTAAATAATCAATATATTTAACAAGTGTACAGATTCAATCAATAATACGGTCATATTTTTCTTTATTAAATTATTATTATCATAACAATATTTTACCTCACTTTGATATAAATAACTTACGAACGTGACATAACATTGTTTTCATATTTAATATCAATAATTTGTTTGTATTATTGTATGGTAAATATTGAAGTGTCCATCTGTAATATCTGAATATAGAGAGTAGCGACAACTGTCGTCTACGTAGGACAGGATTATATGAGGATCACGAGTGTAGTGGAGCCAAGCTGCAGCTATACTGTGGTTGCAGCACGAACCGGCCGGCTCGACCGGGGAAGGACCACGATCCCACAGAATATCAGCGTGAAATAACAGCTTGATGCAGGTGTGTTTCGTATGCTGAGTGTAGAGAACCAGAGACACTCTTTACTGGTAACGAGTCATTCCATCTCTGTCCTCAGATAAATATAAATGTCAATGGGCCGCAGCATCCACTTACCATCAGGTGGACTGTGAGCTCGTTTGTCACCCTTATTCTATAAAAATAAACATACGAGTGTTTGTGCGAGCACAGGTGCACTCTCTGTTTCCTCACTCACATAGTCCGATGGGTGTACATATAACTACGTATAATAATATGAGTTGGATATATAGAGGTCTACTTTTATTTATTTTATTTTTATTTATTTATTTAACAATTTATGTACTGATAACGCGTAGCGCTCTTGATGGCTATAGGCGAACTGATTTTAAAATACATGTGCCGCGGAAATATGTAAAAGAGGTCAAGTTTGTACGTTGCATTACATGCTCGTGCAAGTGGATATGAATAAGTTTTAATACAGATAAGTGATTTCATGCTTATTAAAACATTAAATAATTTATTCTTTTGTTTTGTACCTTAAGGATGATTTCTATTTCTTTATGAACAACACGTAAAACTAACCTGGTACATGTTCAGGCTATCGCAATTACAGAGATGTTTAAACAAATAATATTAAGTAGGTTTTGAATTTGTATCTTGTAATAATTTTATGATATAAATACTTATAGTTTTTGTTGCAATTAGGTACACAGTATCTTTTTTCGGCAGCCATGGTAAATGTCGACAGAATCTAAGTCTTAAGGCAATCAAAAATCCGAAAATAAGTCCGTGAATTAACGTAAAAAGATTCAAGGTACGAAGCCCAAAAAGCAAGCCAAAATCGAAAAAACCACAAAAATCCACAATTACAAGCAAAGGAACGCATTCACGTAAACAAATGTAAAACGGAATGCAAATAAATTTTACTGCCACATTTATTTCAACGACGTCTGTTTGTCTGAACTGGAGCAGAAAAACGGATTGTTATTTCTACTTTTATTTACTTATTAATCTTTATAATACACCTTATAATAACGGATTTAAGGGGCAAAATTAAAAGTTTTAAAAGTAAACCGCAGCTGCATTGTCACCTCTGAGGACTGAGGTGGAACGCCTCACAATTTGTACTGCTGTTTGCCAGCGGAAACAGGTGAGGAGGTCACACTCTGGCTACATAGTGAGCTGGTGCTGCATCATCAGGAAAAGATGGTGTTATAAGGGTTGTAGAAATAAAAACTTCATTTGATGTTTTCACCAGACCTAAGATAGTTTCTCTTCTCCTTGCGTCGTCTAAAGTCTCTAAGATATTTCACCTTGCTCTGGATAAACCTTGCGCCTGAAACTCGATTCCTGATCCCTTTTTATAGAAGGAGAGCAACAAACGAGCACACAGTCCACCTGACGGTAAGTGGATACTGTGGCCCATAGACATCTACATCTATCCTCGATTAGGAATCAAAATGCAAATGCGTTGTCAGTTGTCACCCCTAAGGACTAAGATGGAATGCCTCGTTTCAAGTAAAAAAGGGTCTCCGGATATCTACACTCACCATACGAAACACAGCAGTATTAAGCTGCTATTTTACTGTGGTATTCTGGGAGAGCGTGGTCCTTCCCCGAGCCGACCTATTCGAGCCACAACGACAATATATGGCAGCGTGAATCTACCACGTATAAAATGCATCGTCTATATATATATTGACTACTTCTTTGTCCTTTTTACTCTTGTGTTTCGTTGTTTACATTTTCTTTAATTATCTCTGTGTTTCATAAGGTGTGTCGATAACTTAAAACCCTTTTTACTGGAAACTAGGCATTTTGACTTAGTTCTCAGGGATGACAAAGCATCTGCATTTTGATTCTTAATCGAGGATAGATGTAGTAATCATTATTCTATAAAAAACTTCTTTCTTACTATATTAAAGATTTAAAATAAAACAACAAACATATCTTGGAATAGTAGGAAGTATTTTATTTAATTATTTTTCAATAGTAAACAATAAATAGGGTTTATTCCTTACGTACATAGACCCGCAGCCTGAGTAGCATTGCCTCAAAACTTCAACTTTTTAAATTAAAAAGTTTGAGCAAACTAAATAAAATTAATACATCCTTATATATAGATATTTTGAAATATAATAAAATAAAGACTATATAAAATATATTGTATAATATATTATAGTAAATACATTATATGTTAATATAAAATTCCTTTTATTTAGTATGTAACCAACTTCAAAAAGCGGAGGTTCCCAATTCGTAGGATTATTTTATGTGTGTTCCACGGAAATTCTTTACCCCTATTATCCAATTTCAGTGAAACTTTTTTGTTAGAAAGGTGTAAGAAACATCAAGATGGGTTCTCTGAGAAAATCATCAAGCTTTTCAATTTGCAAAGGCATGCAGATAAGCGAATAGTTCTTTACCAAATCAACTGATTTCGATGATTACCCTCATTAATTTTTTTTAATTTAGATTACACTTTTTTAGGCGTTTACTTTGTATTTTAGTAACAAAATTACGTTTAATTAGTAACTAAATGTTGCGTGTAAAAAATATCGTAAACAAATACAGAGCAATACAAAGAGAAGAGCTTGACTTAAATAGCGTAACTCTAAATTCCAAGTCAATAGCTAAATGGCACTAATTCATCTCTGAGTAAACATTTGCTAGTTTATAAAACAAACATTGTTTAGAAAACAACTGAAAGATACCAAGAAATGTTTTATTACTACAATACGTACTAGAAACTAGAAAACAACAGTTAAAATTTAAATACGGATACTGTTCCTATATAAATGGTCGTCTCCGCACAGCTCACTAACATTTATTGACCCCATAGTTCCATTAAAGCACTTGCTAAGCTAATAGAATTGGAATACAATTTGTTTTCCTAACGAGTAACAGTAGATAGAGAGATTAACAAGAGATATAATTAACACGTGATTCCTCAATAGAACTACATGAAATTCTATTAATAATAATTGTAAATAATAATAAACTAATTCTAATAATATATATATATATATATATATATATATATATATATATATATATATATATATATATATATATATATATACATAGTGTGCGTGTATTTGAGTGGGTCCATGTATGATTTAGATTTACAATTGAACCCGATAAGTAGCGTTGTCGAGATCCAGTGATCCTCCATGTGCAAGCTGTCGGAGAAATGTAGTCAGTTTGTACTGTCCATCACCTGGTAGTTTATATGGAGCTTGTAACAAATAGAATGTGCATATGTATATCAACTACTAACTAGTCATTCTTTATTTTTAAAGATAAATTGTGCTCGTAAAGTTTGAGTGAGTCTTTAAGGTTATTTATTGCATGCACTTAAAGTTTTAGATTAATGTGAAATACACGAGAAGTCACTAAATATTGCTTTAAGAAATTGATAATAATTTAAATTTATATTTATTAAGAAAATATTTCGTAACAAATTCTCTAAAACATCGAGTATCACTAATTATTCAAATTTGGCATTTAGTGTAACGAAAATGTTACAGGGATTATACAAATTAGGTATTACGTAAAATGTCTAATCTTAATATATAAAAAATAATGTATGTTTGTATTTTATGCGCTGCAATACTGTTCATCATTATTGCGGTAAACCTTTGTCAACTTATTGCTTGCACTTACGCCAAGGTTACAGGCATGCAATAATACAATTCACTTACAGTAGGTGACGCGCTTATCGTATCGTACCTGCAAAGGGGAATGCCCGGTCTTCATAGACACTTCGGCCATGAGTGCCCACATATAAAAGCATATAGATATGATAATATGCAATTAAAACAATGAAATGGTAAAGGAATTGCTTTAAAAAAAGTCGGGGTTTTGAAAATATTTGAAGTTTTTATTTTCACAAATGCAGTTTTTTTAACAACTATTTTTATCGATTTTATCGCGTTTTATTTCTTTGATTTTTAATTCCAGACATTTCGGGTGCTTTCCAGCACCCATGGTTACGGCAGACTGAGGTGACCGACGTCCCAATGTCAGTGTTAACCCGGAGTACCTTCAGATTTTTAATTTTTATTTATTGTCCGATCTACAGAATGAACTTACTGTGTCTAGAAGTCTTGCAGTGGTATGCTTGGGTTTTTAATTTCATTAATTACAGGGTCCTAAGCAGGTGGTAGTACCAAGCCTCCTTCCTAAAAAAGAATTTATATATTAGATATTATATAGAATTTATATAATAAAATACACTTTACGACTAATAGTGATGACTTGCAATTCTAGCCCTAAGTAAAGATCAGCTAGGGCTTAACTTTATTCCTTCCATAATGCTGCTCCTCTGGTTATTACAGAGTTCTATCCGGTAGCAACCATTAAATCTTATATGCTCACCATAATAGTAGCGAGCTTGCTTTAATTGGTATGTGACGCAAGCAATTAATATTAAGTCGCTGTAAGTTAAAACAGGAAATTCCCTAACATTTTAAAGTCTACATTTATATTTCTAAAGTCTGCCTGCCCTAGCTCTATTTAGATTGTTTTCCCTAGCATACTCAGAAAAATCATTATTTGTCTCCATATTTTGATGAACTATTTCAAGTATTTGAGCCGCATCATCCCTGTCCCTTATTTTTGTGTGGAATTTATTAACTATAGCAGAAGCCACAGCAGTCTATCATCAAATGTGTAGAAGCCCTGTTAAAGTAATTTTGATGAAATATTTTAAATTCAGTTTTAAAAATGCCATTCACCACCTCTACTACCCATATCGACACATAGTCACGGCTCTGGATTTATTAGCATATCTTGTCATTAACTGAGATTCACCATCTGCTGGAGACATTTCTGCAACCCTTAGACATCCACATCTATCCTCGATTACAAATCAAAATGCAGATGCGTTGTCAACCGTGAGGACTAAGATCATTTTCTCGTTTCCAGTAAAAAGGGTCTCCGGTTCTCTACACTCACCATACAAAACACAGCAGCATTAAGCTACTATTTCACGCTGGTATTCTGTGAGAGGGTGCTCCTTCCCCGGTCGAGCCGACCCATTCATGCTACAACTATACTTCTAATATAACTGCAGCATGGCTCTACCAAGTATAACACACATACATAGTACTTGTCACTATGTATGTTTGTTATCGCAAAATGTAGTTAATCACAAAAGAGACATACTTGCAATGCTGATGGAACTGTTACAACCTGGTAAAAACATTGTGCTTTTATATAATTAGTTAGCAGTATAGATGTATGATCTAAGCTTTGTTGTTCTGGGTGCAATACATTACTCACTTCAGATTGCAACGAGGACGGACTAAATGATTCAGATGGTTCCCGTTCTGCAGTTGAACATGATGCTGTTCTATCAGTTCATTGCCAGCAATTATGATATACACGGCATGACAACTGAAATAATGTAAAATACAAAAAATGAAGTCAAAGTGAAAAAATAAAAATAAAATAGATTTATTTCAAACTCAAATATAAATAAAATATTTATCAAGTTAAATGTTACTGCACAAGGACGGATTTAATGCCCTATATTATTTAATAATTAAGGCCTGACAGACTACCAGCAGTCCAAAAACAATGAAAAATCAACTGTCTCCTTTCTTGGTAGTTGATAAAACTGGTCAATCTCATAAATAAGCTAGTATGTTTGTCAGATATAGCTAGGGCAGATGTGAAAAAATAAAACAAGTTCTTGAGTTGATATACAATCAGTGTAAAAACATGTATAATTACCAGATATATGGATCACATTTAATAAATTGAAATGTTAAACATGTTAAACACTTACCTCACGTAGCGCAAATAATTCCTCACGTGGAAAATCGAAGACAAACAATGTGTGTGATCTTATTCTCATAAGTGTCAGTGCCACAGCTGATGTATAGATGTTCAAGACGAACTATTGGTGCATTTTGCGAGTGCCACACTACACGTTCACTGTACTCGAAACTTGTACCTAATAAAGAAGCTACAATTATTATATTGATATTATTCAAGTAAACTCAGTTATAAAGCATTTCTTAGAGGAAGACATACCACATCGTGATATGTACCAACTATTTACCTGCTGTGTTCGAACCAATTGTTGAGAGATCAACAATTGCATTTTACTTTTACAACAATAACACGATAACACGTAATTTAATTCTTGTGAGCTTGTGACATAACAGTGACAGCGGCCTACCTGTCGGATACGATGTTGCCACTTAACTGTCATAAAATCTATGGAATGATATCGATTTTTATTCGATTAATAATATCATAAAAAGAATAATCTTTGACGCGTTTTAAGTTCTGCACGCTTTTTAAAATATAATTTCCTTTATTTATTGAAACTCTATTTCAAATGTATTTTTAAGAACAGTTAGCTTGTGCTGTATTGTTTTGTTATGCTTTAGAGAATTCGTGGTAAATCAGCTGGAAATTAACTTCTTGAATTATCATAACATGATTCCATTTTAAATGTTATGTTAAAAACAGATAAGATTAACAGTTAACTTGTGCAGTAGCGTTTTGTTATACTCTAAAGAATTCTTTGTAAATCAGCTAGTAATTCGCTTGTTTAATTATCATAACTATAAATGTGAAGGTTGTCAATGAATTCAACCGAGCCTATAACAACGGTTGTTTTAGTTTTTTACGGTTGACTGCCGCTTTTGATGACTTGAAATTAATAAAAACCTATTTTGCGCAATAAGTTTTTTCTCTTTGGTAATGAATAAACCACAGAAACCCCTTTAATGTATAATAGTCCTTTTTTTGATACAAGTAGCACATTTTAAGGAACCGCAAAAACAACTTTGTTATTTATACAAACACTATGAAAAACAAAATAATTTGTTGCTGGCGATAATGATAGTGGTATTTTGACTCGATTTAAAATATATGCTTGTTACTACTGAACTCTTCATGGGCCTGCGAGTCCGACTCGCACTGAACCACTTTTTTTCAACATTTAGTTTTATTCTAATAAATAGTTTTTTATTAGGGGGGTCATTGTAGAAGCGTGCTCGTCGCGACCCCTGCCAGCCCTTTTCAGGGCTGCAATTCTACACAGCTGCGCATCCATGCGAACGAGGGTTAGGGCGTCCCCCCAAGGCGACGCACACCAGCTCGTCCCCGTTGGTGTGGAATGCAGCGCGCAAAGCGGCGATGGGGACCGCCACCCGTCACGCACAGCCCGACACGGCGGAAGGTGGAGGACGGAGTGCAGAGTTGGCACGTGGAATGTTAGAGGAGGCATGAGAGATAAGACGAATGAGTTGATCGAAATAATGAAAGAAAGAGAATTAGATGTCGTGTGTATGTCGGAGACCAAACGGAAAGGCAGTGGTATTGAAGAGCTCCCTGGCGGGACGTTAGCTATATGGTCCGGAGTCCCGGAAAGCGAGAACGCCTGCCAAGGAGTGGGAGTGCTGTTGTCGTCCCGGTTGGTCGATCTTATGACTGAATACAAGGTTGTGAACTCAAGACTTCTCTGGGTTCGCTTCAAAATGGGACTGACGAAGTTATTCCTTTTGGCTGTTTATGCGCCGGTAGCTTCGTCGTCCAGGGCTGAGCTGGAGGAGTTTTGGGAGAATGTAAGAGAAGTTCTAGATTTGGTTAAGGGAAACGAAAGAACTGTTGTATGTGGTGATTTGAATGGATGGGTAGGCATCGCTCGACCAGGATACGAGTCGGTGCTCGGAAAGTTTGGAGATAAAAGGGTTAATGATGCTGGCAAGCTTATACTGGCTGTATGCAAGGAAAAGGGTCTTCTTGTGACAAACACTATGTTTAATCACAGGAAGATCCATATGTACACTAGAGAAAGAAAGAATGAGAGAAGTATGATTGATTTGTTCCTGGTGGATGACCGACTGCGAAAACAGTTGATGGATACACGAGTGTTCAGGGGTGCTGACCTGGGAACGGATCATTATCTAGTAATTACTAGATTTAGGGGTTTGTTCGCGGGTTGGCGCCACCGGACGGCAGTAACAGAACCACAGTCGGTCTGTCGCATCCGAAGCTGGAAGCTTCAGGAAGCGGATACTAGGGACAAATATCACACGAGGGTAGCCGAAAAGCTTGACACCATCGATGGCAGGAAAGAATGTGTAGAGAGAATATGGCAGAACCTTAGGGATGGAATGGTAATTGCAGCAGAAGAAGTATGTGGTACGACAAAAAGAGGTAGTAGTAAAAGAAGAGATGCATGGTGGAATGACGACGTGAAAGAAGCTGTAAAAAAGAAGAAAAAAGCATGGTTAGACTACTTAGCCTCTAGTAACGATGAGCATATGAGAGAGAAGATGAAAGAAAGATATAAGCTGCAGAAAGTTCATGCGAAAACATTGATTGAGGAAGTACGTGAAAGGTGTAGAATAGAAGCGGACGAGAGGTTGTCGCACAACTTTAGGTAAAACTCCAAACTCTTCTGGAAAGAGGTTGGAAGGTCCCGGAGTGGTGCGACAGCTTTAAGAATGAACAAAGTGCTTTCGAGAACCAATGACGTCCTCTCAGAAAAATCGGACGTCATGCAGCGATGGAGTGAATTTTATAGAGAATTGTATGCGTGTCATGATCTTAGTGAAGGATCCGGGGGTGACGCCGTGACTGGCACGACAAAAACGGACCTCGATGACACTGAGATCATCAGCATGAAAGAGATTGAACGTGCGATTCGAAGTTTGAAATGTGGTAAGGCTGCGGGACTAGACAGAGTTACTGCTGAAATGGTCAAGTACGGTGGGCCTCGCGTCTGGGACAGCTTTCATCTGCTGTGCAATTTGTGCTGGCGGACGGGAGATGTCCCGGATGATTGGCGATCCGCGGTCATTGTGCCTTTATATAAAGGTAAAGGTTCACATTTTGACTGCGGGAGCTATCGGGCGATCAGCTTGACCAGTTTAGCAAGTAAAGTTTATTCGAAGGTTTTGACACGCAGGATGCAAGAGAAATCGGAAAGATTCTTATGGGAGGCACAATGCGGATTTAGACCTGGAAGAGGATGCACGGATCAAATGTTTTCTCTCCGCATGATCACGGAGAAGCTTCTGAGTGTTAACCAGAGGATTTTCTGTGCTTTTGTGGATCTGGAGAAAGCATTTGATAAGGTTATAAGGAAGAAAATGTGGGAACTGTTGCCGGGATATGGTGTGGATGGTCGATTGTTAAGGGCTGTGCAGTCACTTTACTATGACTGTAAAGCCTGTGTGCGGGTAGGGCATGACCTGTCACCCATGTTTAGCGTCCAAGCGGGCGTAAAACAGGGTTGTGTCATGTCTTCCTGGCTGTTCATACTGTATCTCGACAGCTGTTTACAGAAGCTGAAAGATAGCTGTTTGGGTGTGAAATTGGGTGACATAAAAGTTAATTGTCTGCTGTATGCTGATGATGCAGTGCTTATTGCACCATCAGAAGCAGAACTGCAGGCATTAGTCACGTGTATGAAAGAGGAATGTGAAATTAAAGGTCTCCGTTTGAATGCTAATAAAACTAAGGTTCTGGTATTTGAAAAGGACGAAGAGAGAACGAAATGTGAAATATGGGTAAATCAGGAATGTCTAGAACAGGTAAATGAAATTGTATACTTGGGGAGTGCTTTCAGCCGGGATGGAAGATGTGATTTAGATGTGGATAGGCGTGTCGCTGCCGGAAACAAAGTCAATGGTGCCCTGAATGCATTAATAAAAAGGCAAGGCGTGGTGAAGAGTGCACGCCTTGCAGTACATAACGCAGTGTTGGTACCGACTTTGTTATATGGCAGCGAAACCTGGGTATGCCAGAAGAAGCATAAAAGCAAGTTGAATGCAGTGGAGATGCGATCTCTTCGTAAAATGTGTGGCGTTAGCATAGCCGACCGAAAGCGAAACGAAGAGATTCGCAATATGGCAGGATTGAAAGATGACCTTATCACAAAAATTGATAGGGGCGTACTCCAATGGTTTGGACACGTTGAACGAATGAGTGAAGACCGAATTGTGAAGAAAATATATAGAGCGAAAGTAAATATTAAAAGGTGTCGAGGTAGACCGAGACTAACTTTCGAAGACCATGTGAGCAAATTGCTCGAAGAGGGGAGGGTCAAGAGTACTCGGATACCTAGACGTGCATGTATGAAGAAGTTAATGAACCTGAAAGAAGCGAAAGAGGTATGTAAGGATCGTGACACTTGGCGATCTGTTCTCTCTGGCTACCCCGTTAGGGATTGTGCGTGACGATAAGTAAGTAAGTAAGTAAGTAATAGTTTTTTCGTTTAAGCGGAGCTCTTTTACTTTAGGTTTATTACCTCTTTATCTATAATAATCAATCTGAGTAAGTAAAGTGTGTAAATACGATTCTTAAATTGTAAAAATAATAATTGGATTTGAACATCTTAGGTAGGTATTTAGTTTTATTTATTTAGAAAATATTAATCTCACAATTATTTATTGTAATAATATAATTTATCACACAGCTAACGCCCTCATTAGCAATCTAATGGTGAAAGAATTTTCAAAATCGGTCTAGTAATTTTTGAGATTAGCCAAAAAACGTATTCATTGAAAGTGGCGCCCTCTATAATAAAATTAACCCTATATTAGATATCTAAAATTATACATAACAATCTAGTGGTGAAAGAATTTTTAAAGTTGGTCAAGTACTTTACGAGTTAAGCGAATAAAATATTCTTTGTAAGTAGCTCCCTCAATAATAAAATGCATCCTACGTTTTAAGCACCATAGCAAAAAACGATTCAACATAGCCTAATCCGCACACACAGTAAAAACATAACCATCCTTTTTCGTCTGTAGTCGGTAAACATTTGGTTAATAACGGTTGCGTATCGACTGCTTTGGATAAATATCCATTGTCAACGGTTATTTTAAACCTATATCATAACATCGTAATAATTATCGAAAGATCATATAAGCATTGTAATAATGACACCATAAGTAATCGATCGAAAAGGGGAATCGATTTTTTAATGATTTTTGTGATTGGCAACATTTTTTATTTTATTCACAGACTAATGAATTACGTATTTACCTAATTTTATTTTTATCTTTTCGGTACTTTTAATTTGTGCAAAAATATTCCCATTGTTTTAGGATAAATGAATACTGCGATTAATAACCATAAATAAAGATATATTTTTTTAACAAATGCACATTGTTGGGCGTTCTATGGCCTAATATGGGCATCCCCCTTTATTTGAAAGTTATATATCAATCAATTTCAATGAATTTATTACCATTTCTAATTAAACAAAAAACCGATATTTCCACAATCATTTTTTCTGCTGTGGCAATGCGCCGGGTACCAGCTAGTTAATAATAAAATAAAACCTCATGAAACACATAAAAAATATATTTGACTGAGATTAACTACTTGTGTTGATTAAATTTTATTTAAGGAAATAGTTTTAATATTATTTTTATGAATTTCTAAGCAGCATCTCATCAGCTGGACACAGACTTCGACTAATTTATAAGAATATTTTATGGCAAGGTAATGTCTTCTGCGCTGTCCTAATACATGTTGGATTTCACTTCTTTTTGAAATATACTTTTATTTATTAATAAAAACCTTACTTTATATACATAAATAAATTTATAAGCATAATATAATTTAGCTTATTGACAAAAGGTAATAAAAATGCTATTAGCAACACTTGGTGGCTCACCGCTGTCCGATTTATCAGGAACCAACTCCTCCTTTTCTCTACTACTAGGAATTTCAACAAAAGAGCCTACTTATTTACAAATTGCTTGCAATGCACCTGAAATTATTCTGGTGTTGCAATTATTCAGAAACATCGTGTGAGTGGTGAAAATGAACGCACTGGCTCAATCAATGGGATTGAGGCAGTGAGTTCATCTGTTCCCCCTACTATAAAATTTAACTTGAATAAAGATCAATCAAAATTTATTTCAACAAATGGACATTCCACTACAACCTGATTTCGCATATTTCCTGGAACACCTTCAAGTACTTTTAATTAAATATTACATCTTTATTATATTTAGTTTCTTATTCTATTAAGTTCCTAATGATTCACATCAATAAATTCTAAATATTATTTGAATCAATAAATAGATGAAGAGATTTCAAGCATTATTACATTAGCTTCTATGATAAATCATTACCAAGTTAAAAGACCACAATTGCAATTGGTTAATTAATCGATTTTTAAATATACGTCGTTGTAACAAGATTGTAGAGCAGGATCTAGAGCATTAAGAAAGATCTTAAACATCAGAGCGTCCGATAAATTTATATTGAACACTGGAAATAATTATCTGTTACCTTCATGTTTGTGTTTTGCGATTTTGCTTAAGTATAAGAAACCATTTATGATGAGGATATTTTATATATTTTTATGTTTGGTTTGAATACCTACTGCTAAAAAAGACTGTGTTCAAGTTTGGATATATGGATCAATGATTTCAAACTGAGCTCAGTCATTTATTCTGTGGGTTCATCTGTAAATGTAATGTTGTGTAAAATAAACAAAACAAAGTTCATCTTCTTTAACAAAATAGCTGTGTTATTTGTACTTATTATTATGATAGATATCTCGTCATTTACTTAGACTTAGAGTGCTTTAGACACGCAGTCATTTAAACTAAACTAAGCGTGACGTATTAGATAAAATATAAGACTTTTACCACGTTATATCAACTCGCTTCCTTCTCTAATTATACGTTTGGTGTAAATTTTGTAATCGATTTTAAAATAATTGTCTAAAGAGCTAAAGACTAGACTCTTTAAATGCACCTCAGAACTAATGACAATGTAAGATAAACTCACTTGCTTGTCTATCACTTTGCTTGTTTTTCTGTTAGGCAGATTTTGATATAGGCTAAGGGCTTGTCATTTTAAATATATCTGAAAACAGAATGACAGTAAACTCACTTGTCTGACTATTTGTTTGTTTGTTTCTTTGGAAAACATTTTGCAATCAATTATAAACTATCTTCCAGATGAGCTTGAGACTTGAAAGTATTAAACATAGCTTAAAAATAAAAACGCGGCAAAAAAGTTGCCATTTTGAATAACTTATAATTACATAATAAGTAATTTCTAAGTTTCCTATTTTTTACTGTCTTTTTTATTTGGAAACTAAGCGATATTGGATTGATTTTAAAGAATATTGTAAATCAAAATTACTTATAATTACTACCAATCGTATGGTAGTAAATTAAGCGAATTTAAGAATTTCAAATCTTAGGAATTAGAATTTAAGTTAACATTGAGGTCCCCAAAATCCCTCGCCTTCACAAAATTTATTATAATACTTAATGAGTCCTAGATTAAAAAACGTAATAAGAGCACAATGAAGTGATCCCATTTGATCCCTACTTACAGCTTATTAAAGTCTAGTTTGGTTCACCACGTCTTTTGAGATGAAAATGATTGTGTTACGTCGTTTCGCCTTCCGAGATGCTGCTTCTTCAGTTAACTAAAAAATAAATCTTAAATAAATAATCGCAAATTTTCATGGCTTAAAAGGAACTTAACCTAGCCTTAAAGTATGATTGTGTCTAACTTAACTTTTGTAAAAAAAAATTCTTTACAAAAACAAATTGAACAAAAGTATGTTAAAATCCCTACTAAAAAGTCATTATCAAAACTAAGGTAATGTGTATATTTTTTTGGAATAAACAATGAAAAAACTTATTAATCGCACTTTCGCTGAGAGACGTGCGGGCGAAGCAGTGATATCAATAGGATTGGTCACTTTAGAACAGGACGCCTGCGCTTCGTTTTTCCTTAAAATACAACAAAACATTATAACTTCTACGATTTTTTTAGTTACCGTAAAAAAAATTAAGTATCCCTCAAAACAACATTCTGTGGGTGTCTTAGTTAAGTCGACTATGGAAATCGCCATAAAAACTTATCGAGTCCAACAGATGGCGGTATGAACATATCATTTACGTCAAACGACAAATACTCAAGCTGCCGACGGACAGCAGCGTTAAAGGTGCATACGTCTGGACGATGCATCATCTTGCCAAGCGTGATGAATGTGGCAGATGCAATGAGAGAAGCACATCTTCAGCAGTGAATTTAAAGTCTGAGGATGCTAAAAGAGCACACACAGCGTACAGCATATACATCTACATCTATTCATTTATTTGTTTATTTATATTCGTTATTGCACACCATACTATATTACAAAGACTATATGTACAAAAGTATACAATGAGCGGTCTTTTTGCTGACGGCAATTTCTTTCAGACAACCTAAATACATTTATCCTCGATATGGAACTCAAATCAAAAGCGTTTTCATCCATGAGAACAAAGATGGAATGTCTCATTACCAGTAAAAAGAATCTCGTATAATAGATGTAAATCGCCCAAACCTGTTAAAGGAAGGAGCGTCTAAGGTGTGAGGCGTCTGATACTGCGAACGGTAATCAACCTATCACGCGTAGTCATTAAGGCAAATCTTTCTACAATATCAGTGGACCATGCCTAGCAGGTTCACTGTTGCAAGTTCACGAGCGGCAGCGGTAGGGGAAGAACCGCGCTCTTACAACATATTATCAGCGTAAATTAACAAAATTAAAAAGCTTAATGCTGATGTGATTGATGGGATGACTTTCTCGTTAGTGTAGTGGTCGTGAACGTGGTTGCTGGTCATAAGGTCTCGGATTCCAATCCGGTGGATCCTTAATCAGTTATTGGATTTTTCTGTCAAGAAATTTACAGTAGTCTGACTTTGGCCAGAAAGTTGGCTATGTTTTAACCCCGTGCCTCTGAATGCACGTAAATCCGTTTGTCCTGCGCCTAGTATCCTAATATCCGGTCGTGTCGAATTACAGTCCCATTGGACTATGAGAGTGAGTGAACCCGTGCTGGCGCACACACACGTGCATCACACTGTCATGCGCTAGTGGCTAGTCTCCGTTGAGACTGGCCGTGAACTACAGGATAGCGACGGTGTTTCACCCATCACTGCTACAGAACAAACCTGCTTGTGTTCCGGGGCGGGGGCGCGCATCACAGCACCGTGTCCAGCATCTGCAGTGACTGCAGCAGCGTCGGCTCGCGCGAGCACCAGCGTGCCAGCTCATCCGGACTCACGGTGCCGTCGCCGTTCGTGTCCATCAGCTGGACCAATGTTCCACTTATAGAACAAATGTGATGAGCAAACACACAGTACACTTGATGGTGAGCGGCTGCTGTGGCCCGTAGAGATCTACATCGATACTCGATTAAAAATTAAAGTGCAGATACGTTGTTGCTTTTGAAAGGTCCTTGTTCCATCTCCAGTTCTTTACACACACCATACGAAACAAGGCATGATGCTGCTTTGTTTCGTTCGTTGTCACTCAAAAAAAAAATAAGATGGAAGGCCTCGTTTCCAGTAAAAGAGGGTCTCCGGATTTCTACACTCACCAAACAAAACACAGCAGTATTAAGCTGCTATTTTGAAACGGTATTCTATGAGAGCGCGGCCCTACCTGGTTAAGCCTACTTATTCGTTCTACAACCGCAATACATCTACAACATGGCTTTACCACGTATAAGTTCTTGAAATTCACGAAGTCGAGTGGACTTTTACTGTGGTAAACACAGATCTGTACACGTGTAAAATTATGCGTGAGATCATAGCGACGGTACGCTCGCAGCCACCACTGCACCTCGCTCAACTGCATGAATTGAAATAAAAAAAGTTAAAACTGACTCCTGGTGTAAGAGAATTCATTATCCTATATCGCCCGTGTGACGAAACAAGGAGTAGGCAGCTGCATTTTCCTGATCATAACTCACTATAATAAACCTGTCTGGCAACACGCTCTCACAGAATACCATCGTAAAACAGTAGCTTAATGCTGCCGTGTTTCGTATGGTGAGTGAGTGAGAGAACCGGGGACCCTTTTTACCGGAAACGAGATATTCCATCTTAGTCCCCATGGGTAATAACGCATCTGCATTTTGATTCGTAATCTAGAATAGATGTAGATGTCTCTGGGCCACAGCAAACACTTACCATTAGGTGGACTATGTGCTCGTTTATCACATCTGCGTTAACAGAAATCCATTAGAAACACACATCATCAGATAGTCGCTCTAGCAGCTTCCACTGGAGAAAATTTACTCCCCAACTGTTATTCATCATCTTGTAAGTGCCGACAAAGGGAAACTGTAACAGGAGATGGGAAGCATCATCTTCCTGTTAATGTTAAAGTTACAGCCTATATATGTCCCACTGGTGGGCACTGACCTCTCATTTCTGAGAGGGTTTTTGGGCAAGAAAATGTCCGCCTCGCGTGTTGACTAACTTCACATGTCTTCGAAATATATGTTTTTCTTATTTCTCAGACATGCAAGTTTCCTTACGATGTTTTACTTCACCGCCAAACACGTGGTAAATCAGCAATTAAAATTTCAAAATTAACAATTTCATTGATGCCGACAGGGAACGAACCAAAGTTGCTTGCGTACTGCTAAATTTAATTTTGAACTACCGCGGGTTTTCGTCCTAATAACAAGTCAATAATGGTAAGAAAACTGCGGTTGCCAATCCGCTTTTCAAGCATGGCAACTGTGACAAACATCTACCCTACGAGGCAATCTATGGAGGAGGCTTTTTTTCAGCAGTGGGTGGGTATAGGCTGTAATAATGAATGGTGATCATATATCGATTCAAATGTTCATTTTGAATAAATGAACTCACGTCAAAGACTTTATCTACGTGATCCTTAGCAGATGCCGGAAGTACTGGGGGCACCGCCGCCCGCCCAAGTAGTTCATATACTGCTTGCACTACAGCCAACATCTCTGACCTTGAGATCCGCCCATCACCGTCGACATCGTATAGCGCGAAGACCCAGGAGAGTTTCTCTTGGACAGATCCACGTGCAACCCGTGACAGCGTGTCGAGAAACTCCTGCAAAATATTTATTCATGACACCCAATGTCAACCAAAGTGGAACGTAAATACCACTATACCATAACCGGTAAATGATTTCACCCCTTTGCTGTACGCATTACGAAAGAAGAAGTGAACCGTTTGGTTCCATAGCGTAAGATTGTCTACAAAGGAGGACCAGCTGACCATCTGGTTGCCTGATGGAAATGAGAGTGAGGAATTAAATAATGTTTTTCCTGCTCGCATTTCTTTATGAAAAACTATTGTTCTAAAAACATTATCATTTCAAATTAAAAGCAGCATTCTATGCGCTGCAGCGCGTGGTAGTTGCTGGGCTGCAGTACTGTCTGACAATTTAAGTTTTTATTTTATTATTTTTATAAATAGTTTGCCTGTCCAGGAAACAGACAAAACAGTTAAACAATTGTAATGTTCGGCAAAAGGCGATAAATATTGAATATTTAAATTTAAAATAAAAGCATTTCGTATTTTAATACTTCTCCGGGTATGTTGAAATATTTAGGCGTTCCACAGAATGACGGATATTATTACCATTTACAAGTAACATCAGGAAGCTTACCTCGAAACTTAATTTGTCTCCATGCTTGTGTTTTACGACGTTGAACACGAAATGCGCGTATTGCGATGCATCTGTATTTAAAAGACATAATTTACATAATAGCTAACATTCTGCAAGTTCGTGATAGCTTAAAGAATTCATATTATGTGGAAAAATCGAGTTAGATTAGTTTAGTTAGGCAGTTTACATACTAAAGTTGCACACGTTATTTATTTATTTAATAATTTATGTACGCACAAAATATTGTTACAATGAAAACATAAAAAGTGATTTTTGTACAAAGAAACGGTGTGGTATATACTCTTATGTATTATATAAAAGTACGTAAAACAGCCTTACTACCGTGTATTATATTAGTCTCATCTGTGAAAACTTTTAATAGGCTTACTTTGTAAATTATATTATATACCATATAGTATTAATTAAAAGCTGTAAGTTTTCTTGTAATAAATAAATAAATAAATATTTCGTATTCAGTTAGAAATAAACAGGTTTACTTTGTTCGAGAACAAATTTTAAGTTCTCTAACTAATAAAAAAATGGATTAGTGAAAGTACTAACCCAAGTTTTCGGTTGAATTACAAGACGACAATGTTTTTACATTTGAAATTTGGAAATGTTTTCGCCCGTGATTAAAACTACTTTTACGGATTTTATCGCGTTTATTTTTACTTTTTATTTTTAATTCCCGACGTTTCGGGCGCTTTCCAGCACCCATGGTCACGGGGGACTGAGATGACTGACGTCCCGATGTCATTGTTAAACCCGGAGTACCTTCAGCTTTTTTAATTATTGTTTATGGTCCGATCTATGCAAAATGAACTGACTATGTCTTGAGGTCTTGCAGTGGTATGCTTGGGTTTAGTTTTAATTTTATTGATTATAGGATCCCAAGCAGGTGGTAGTACCCAGCATCCTTCTCTATTGAAATTAGGATGTTTTTTAATTTCAATAACCTCACGTATCATCCTTGGTAGGAATCGGTGTTCTTTCGCGAGGATTTGTGGTCTATCAAATCTGATGTAATGGTTGGGGCCGTCTAGGATATGATCACAAACTGCAGACTTCCCTATCATATCCTAGACGGCCCCAAACTTCACAAAACTATTTATAGGACTTAGTACACTATTGGCGTTGTAGTTTGTTGATTATATTAATGTGACAATCGGGCATACGGTCTACCTGATTGTACGAGTAAGTGGTTGGACCAAGAATGGGTCGACTCGACTGGGGAAGGACCATGCATTCACGGAATACCAGTGCAAAATAACAGCTAAACGCTGCCGTGTTGTGTGTGATAAGTGTAGAGAAACAGAGGCCCTTTGTACTGGTAACGAGGCATTCCACCTTTTATTCAGTCCTCAAGCGTGATGACGCATCTGCATTTTGATTTTTGCACGAGGATAGTCTATGGACTACAGCATCCACTGACCATCAGGAGCACTGTGTGCTCGTTTGTCATCCTTATTATATAAACGGGTCATACTCTCACTTGACTGACGGAAATTAAAATTATTGCGTCGAAAAATAAAGAGTTGTCATTTCATTTCATTTCGAAGGAAAAGTTTCATCAATATAGGGAACGGGCATCAGCCTGCACTTGAACTTAATACTGCTAACTATGATAATGGGTTTTCACAATTCACGATCACTTAATAATGATTTAAAAAAAACCACTGCACTAAATAGGTTTCCTATTAGAGCCATGGTAGCTCGCTTTTTCGAACCCTTATAGCTCGTCGCATATATAATACATGGGTTCTATCTCCGACGGTACCAATAAAATTGTTAATTGCAGTTATAAGGGATTGATTTACCACGTATTCATTCGTGAAGGAAAACATCGTTGAGAAACCTGCATGAGCAATTAAAAAAAAAAAATTCGAAGACCTCAATTTCATCGTGACCACGGGTGCTGTCAAGTACTCAAAACGTTGAGAATATAAAATAAATTGGTATACGCGATAAAATCTGTAAAAACTAGTTTCATGCAAAAGCCTGTTTACTGTTGACTTGAAAACGCTGAGATTGTAATCATGCGGATAGACTGACGCCGGCAGATTGTTCCTAATTGATTATCAAATCGCGTAGTCAGTCACATAACAGCACGTACCAAGTGTCCAATGTTATCTATGTAACAAAATAAAGGTTAATTTCTCTGCGATTTTTGTGTTATTATGGCAAAATAGCTACTTTTCTCATGTCTAGTATTCACGTGAAAATAAACACCAAGACATTAATACCGATGTACACAGGTAACACTCACCTCCGAGAGGGAAGAACTGTGAAAATATGTTCTTGAAGGACTCTTCATCCACCATTCCCGTCGGGCACTCCTGTCAACGACAAATAATTTAAAATTGTTTTTTTTTTTTATCGCAAACAAAAATGCGTGTAGCGGCGTTGTTATAATATCCAGTACAGCATGTCGTCCATTGAGTGTCGGAACAGGCGACAGAGAGAAACAAACCTGTAGATGTTCAGCGTTCTTCCTGAAAACACCTGGAAAATATAAACTGCCGCCAACCCGCGCGTGCACTGAGACAATCTGTGGGGAAGCCTGTGTCCAGCAGTGTACCTTTGATAGCCTATAGTGATGATGAAGTAAATTATATAGATACTCTTTAACCATAACAAGTCATCGTTATTATATATCTTTCATAGCCGAAGTCTAAACTTATGCAAAAAGGGAAATTACTGTTTTTTATCAGTCGGTTTTGTGTCGGTTTAGTCTTTATGATGACTTGCCGTTATCAGCTAGACGTGCTCAATCAAAGACGTATATAATTATTCTACCTTTATCTAGTTACACTATTTGTTTTTATATATACATATATATGTACTTGTGTACCATTCTATACTATGCACCTCTATTTCTATTTATTTCTATTTTATGGCTTATAATAAAAATAATATTTTTTGTCGCCAAACCACGTACATTTTTTTATTGTTTTCTTGCAATCCTGTCCATCCAAACGTTATCTGGAAGAGATCGCTCTTTGCGATGAGAGCACCCATTGTACCACAAACATTTCTTTCTCTCCTTTTTATTAATATTTATGTTATTTTTGGCGTGCAATAAAGTGTTATCTATTTATCTATCTAAGGACTTTTACCCAAGAACTCCTGACCTGACAAGGGCCCCGAAATAATTGTTTTGTCATAATTTTGACAACAAACAGTAATTCAAACATATGGAAACTCTTAGGATATATTAGATTTAGTTTTTTATATTTTCTTTACTTTTTTAGTTTTAGAATAAATATGTCATCTCGATTGGCGAAGGACCACACTATATTTCCTATGGTGAGTTTTGAGAACTAGAGACACTTTTTACCGGAAATGAGGTATTCCATCTTAGTCCTTAAGTGTGACGTTGCCACTGCATTTTTATTCTTAATTGAGTATAGGTGTAGATGTTTATGAGCCTCAGCATCCACTTACCACCAGGTGGCCGTTATTCTCGTTTTTTTCTCCCTAGTATATGATAAAATACTTAATATTTAGTAGGTTATTTGGTCGTCTTATTTGCCTGAAAGTCCGTCAGTACCACTCTCATATATATACTTATTTCGGCCATTATACTCGTAATCGCAAACTTTGAGGCATTCATTTATTTAGAGTAAGTTATACGTGGCATAGTCATGCTGCAGTTATATTAGTAGTATAGTTATAGCACGAATGGGTCGACCGGGGAGGGACCACGCTCTCACAGAATACCAGCGTGAAATAGTAGCTTAATGTTGCTGTGTTTCGTATGGTGAGTGTAGAGAACCGGAGACTCTTTTTACTGGAAACGAGACATTCCATCTTAGTCCTCACGGGTGACAACGCATCTGCATTTTGATTCGTAATCGAGCAAAGATATAGATATTCATAGGTCACAGCAACCTCTTACCATCACATGGACGTTGTGCTCGTTTGTCACCCTATCCTATAAAAAAAGTTGGTGGCAGATGTCCATGCATTACAACAGCCAGTTCCTGTTGATTCCACAGTACTAATAGTTGCGGGAGTTTAGTGTTCGACGTCCCAATGTCATAGTACCGCTAATATGGCTATTTTCAATTCAAAATTATAAATTTTTAGTCTGATATAGTCTAAATAAGCTTAAGGTATCTTGAAATCTTGCAGTTGTATGTTTGGTTTAAGAATGAATGTTATTAATTGAAGGATCTCAAACAGATGGTAGCACCCAGCCATCATCTCTATTGAAAAAAAAAGAATATTTTTTAATATTGTTAGCCTCGTGAATTATAATTGGAAGTAGAAGAAGAATCGGTGTTCTAGCGAGGATTTGTGGTCTATCAAATCTGATATAGTGGCGTGTGCGATCCTGTACGTGCTCACAGACTGCAGACTTCCCAGAAGAACGAATAGTCTATAAAAATTCAACTATCTGACCTGCTTGAAGCCGCGGTACATGAGCTTGATCTCGTGCGCAGTGAACCGGGAGGCGCGCGCCAGGGCAGCGGGTGATTCGGGACGGTACCGCACAGGGAGGCTCGTGCTCTCCTCGCACTCTTCCTCTACGGACAAAGTACATCAAAGATACAGCCTGTGTAGTGTACACACTGCCTAGTTGGTGTCGCGGTTGTAAGTGAGTTTGCTGATCATAAGTTTGAATCTTGGGTGGGTCCAAAATTAATTATTGCGTATTCCGTAAAGAAACTCTCAGAAACAGCCCGGAGTCCGAAGGTTGATGATTTTCTAACCCTCATGAAGCACATAAAGTGTTGTTACTGCGCTTGATCACACTCCGGTCCTAGCGGATTGCCGTATCATCGGACTGTGACAATAAGTGAATAGAGAGTGCATCTATGCTAGAGAACGCACTCATCATGTCCTGCGCAGTGACCACAATTTGGTCTGAAAGACCTTATTATATGGCCAATTTTAAAGTATATTTCCTATGGTGAGTTAGGCCCTTTCATTATATACTAGAGCTAATCTGGTTAAGCTGAATTATTATATAAAAAGGATAATTGTTAACATAACATAAATATACATTAAACATAGTAAAATAAATAAATATTACTTAAATAAATAAAAACCCAACCAAATAATACACAAATTATTTTTATTATAATTAAGTTTGGCACTAGCCTAAAATTTCTGAGAATTTTTCTGGCAATAAGTTGTCTAAACTAATGCGTGTGGGCAGTCCTAAAATATCTTCGGAATATTTCTTCTATTTTCTACAGTTTGAAACGCAGTTTTTCTCACGACGTATTCCTGTAACGCTAAGCAAACGGTACAACATTTATTACAATTACACATCACGATTTAATTGGTGCATGCGGTGCTCAAACTCAGGTTGCGATAAATAAATATGTCGTGAGGAAACCTGCATGTCTGAGGAACAAAATATTTGGAGTCGAAGTTGGCAGATAGGTGCTGCAGCAGAGAGATGGACTGATCAATAGCTGAGTTATTAAAAAGTGTGAGGGGTCCTGTGCTCAGCAAAGGTAATATTATTTGTTTATAATATATCTTTACGTGATAGAGCAACGCCACAGCTATGATATGGTTGTAGCACAAATGCGTCGCCTCTCCCGGGAAAGGGCCACGCTTGCAGTTTCTACTGGTGGATGTAGAGAACCGGAGAACATTTTAATGGCAACAAAGCATTCCATACTAGCCCTTAGGGGTGACAAGCTGCATTTAGATTTTAAGTTAAGGATAAAATGTAAATGGAGTGGAATATGTGCTCGTTTGTCACTCTTAATCTAAAAAAAAATACAAAACACGTACCCATTTCTGATTTGGTGTATCCTTCAGTCTTCACAGAGTACTGGACTAGAACTTTCACACTTTTTCCATGACACTTATGAACTTGATGAGGAAGTGGTTAAGTTTCACGAAAAATGATAAATATACACTGGTTTTTAATGTTAATAGCGAAGAAAATAACTAATCATACAAAAATAACTTTAACAGCAGATTTGTCACTTAATTAAAAATATTGTAAAAAAATACTTTGTATTTAAGTATTTATATGCGGAGTACGTGCACAATTAGGTCTTTATACATTTACAAATGGCATTTAGTAATAATTTACATTTTATAGGTCTTGCGGTAAACACATACAGAAGGTGTAAATTAACTAATCGACAAAGAAATAAAAAAAATATTAAAATAAACTATTTTAAATGAACATATTAATTAAGATTATAGAAGACAACGTAAAATTTTAATTTGTTACAAAAGCTTAATATTAAATAATACTGATTATTTAAATTATACTATACTGTAGCAAAACATATGATATATTATAATTATATGATATATTATCAACATACCACGCGTAGTAACAACCTGCCGTCGAGATATACCTGACTTCTCGGTCAGAGTTGGACTTCCAGCTTAGTGTCTCAACAATTACCGGCTTAAATGTGACATAGACGTTACACATGATCTTTTTTTTGTCCATGTGTTTGTTCATTGTCATCTTAAGATTTTCAATAGATGATTAATAGCGTCTCCCAACGATCTATCGGTTGAGAGACACTATTGAGCACAGTATCCAGTCAGTCCACAAGCTAGAACACGTTTTCCAATGCAACGATGAAGAGTTTCGGGAAAATAACGTCACCCTATCTTACACCTCTCTGCAGTTGGATAGGTTTCGTACTCTAGTTTTGTACTCGGATAGCCATTACGATGTCCGAGTGTTCGTACAATAGAGCTACGACACTACTGTGTTAAACTATGTTTAATCAATACAAAGTACAAAGTAAGATTTATCCGCATCACATTTGATTGCAATCTCTACATCAATCACTTACTTTTACGAAGTAACTGAGGTTAGCTAAAATACTCGTATTATCCATGAACAGTAACACCTGCCTGTAAAAATTAAAACTTAATCTATGGTTAAATAAATTGGATACGGCGATGGTAAATCGTTAACTGTATAATTTATATTATTTTATACCTAAAGACTTCCCCCATGGATTGCGTCAGGTGACGTCTTGTCCAGGCGAGGCGACCGCAATTGTTAATTATTTCGGGTTGTATTATAAAATTCATACCCTACTTGTCCACTGTTATGGGTGAAATTTATTTTTAAAATTTATATGGTTTACGAGCCACCGTTTGCGACTCATATTACCTTTTAAACTTAAATTAGTTTATATTTATGTAGTTTTAAGATAGTTTAAATGTGTGTGCTTTTCTACAGTTTATTGCATACTCTGTTTTTAATTTGATAAACATAATTCGCGGCGCAGTGGTTCGAACCACGTCAGCATAAAACTTAATGATCGTTTTTGGACTGTACATATGGAACCACCCCTGACGTATAACCTACTTAAAGATATAATAATTATAAAATCGGTTCACACGTAAAAACAATATAATTAAGAACTCTCTCCTTCTTTGGAGTCGTTTAAAATATAAACACAGTTCAAGTTTTATATTGTATCCATCTGAATTAACTCTTGACAGAAGCCACAAGATAACAGACCGAGCTTAAGTATACCCTGGAGAGGCTGCAGATAATGATTACAACTGAGTACATCCCCAGACATAAATACAGACACACACACACGCGCGCGCGCGCGCACACAAGCACGCACGATCGCATGCACGCACGCACGCACGCACGCTCGCACGCACGCACGCACGAACGCACGCACGCACGCACGCACGCACTCACGCACTAACGCACGCACGCGCGCACGAACGCACGCACGAACGCACGCACGCACGCACGCACGCACGCACGCACGCACTCACGCACTAACGCACGCACGCACGCATGCACGCACGCACGCACGCACGCACTCACGCACTAACGCACGCACGCACGCACTCACGCACTAACGCAAGCACGCACGCACGAACGCACGCACGCACGCACTCACGCACTAACGCACGCACGCACGCACGAACGCACGCACGAACGCACGCACGCACGCACGCACGCACGCACGCACGCACACACACACACACACACACACATACACACAAAGTTTCAGCCTACGTACGTCCCACGGCTGGGCACTGACCTCATTTCTGAGAGGGTGCTAAAGCAAGGAAGTGTCCGCCGCCTTGCCCCAGTGCGTGTCTGCGAACTTAAAATGTCTTCCATATATTTTTTTTCGTATTTTCCTGACATGCAGGCTTCCTCACTGTGTTTTCCTTCACCGCCAAGCACGTGGTAAATAAGAACCCAATATTGCAATTAAAAATTTCATTGGTGCCTGCGGGAATCGAAACGGGTTTGCAAACGTACTGCGAAATTTACAACGAGCGCTAACCGTCTGATCTACCACGGCTCCACTCAAAAACAAAAATTAAATAAATTTGATTATAGATATATCAAAAAATAAATATAAAGCAAAAAATGCCGTAATCAAATATTTTTCTACCAAAACTTTGAGTTTACGATTAAAAAGTAATCGTAAAATATTTTATCGGTCTGTAATTTTATTTTTATACGTCGTAGAGCTACGCTGTTATGTACAATTACCCTGTATGTAATGTAATGGCTTTAGCACGAATGAGTTGGTCGACGCGGTAAAGACCACGCTTTCATATAATACCAGCGTAAAATGGCAACTTAATGCTACCGTGTTTCGTATGGTGAGTGTACAGATCGGGAACACTTTTACTGGAAACGAGGTATTTTATATTAGTCTTAAGCGGTGACAACGCGACTGCATTTTGAATGGAGGATAAATGTACACCACCACTTACCATCGGCTTAACAGCGTCAGATTAACGCTCGCTGTAAATATATAAATATAACAGAACGCGAGTAACCCGGTTTCGATCCCCGCTGGCACCAATGAAATTGTTAATTGCAATTTTAAGTGCTGAAATACCACGTGTTCGGTGGCGGAGGAAAACATTGTGAGAAAACCTGCAAATCTGAGAAGTAAGAAAAAAAAATATTTTGAAGACATGTGAAGTTCGCCAACACGCATTGGGACAGCGCGGCGGACACTTCCTTGCCCTAAAACCCTCTCAGAAATGAGGGGAGGCATGTGCCCAGCAGTTGGGCGTATATAGAGGCTGTAACTTTACTTTACTTTACTTACCATCAGGTAGACTGTATGCTTGGTTATTACTGCTGTGGGGCGATGTAGGCTAAAATATTAAGGGACAAAAAATAATATATTACAAATTTTCTTTAGCCATTAAAGTATTGAAATGAAATCACCGAGTATATTGCGATGGCAAGTTATGTTTGTTGTAGTAGATACAATTTTTTTTTTCCAAGAATGAAATCTATCTAGACTGATTTTCCTCTACAGTAAACCCACATATTGCAAATTTAATAAACGTCGTTAAAGCAGTTCTCAGGAACGCGATTTCAAACTAACAAATAAATACTGTTCGTATAATGCTGCAGGATTTTATATAGCCGCCGTGTATTATGTAATCCAGAGCGTATCGTAGGAGGCGACGGAGGTAAACTGAAACCTAAGGTGGGCAACAATATTTTCTAATAACGATTAAGTATTATAAATAAAACTGTGGTTGCCAACGCGCGTGTCAAGTTCGTCTGCGGTAAATATCCACTTGGTGAGATGATTTATGACAAGCTTAAGTTCAGTAGTGGACTTTTGTTAAGCTTTAATGTTCGGAGAAATACATTTTATATAACTGAAATATTTTTAAAAACATCTTTCTAAAATCGTCACGCACAATCCCTAACGGGGTAGCCAGAGAGAACAGATCGCCAAGTGTCACGATCCTTACATACCTCTTTCGCTTCTTTCAGGTTCATTAACTTCTTCATACATGCACGTCTAGGTATCCGAGTACTCTTGACCCTCCCCTCTTCGAGCAATTTGCTCACATGGTCTTCGAAAGTTAGTCTCGGTCTACCTCGACACCTTTTAATATTTACTTTCGCTCTATATATTTTCTTCACCATTCGGTCTTCACTCATTCGTTCAACGTGTCCAAACCATTGGAGTACGCCCCTATCAATTTTTGTGATAAGGTCATCTTTCAATCCTGCCATATTGTGAATCTAAAATTTAAATTTAAAAAACAACATGCGTGCAGCTCACACGCTACAGAAGCGAAACCTTACTTTACGCCAAATGATTTATTTAATATTATAATTTAAACTACAAGTTGGGCATAATATAAATAAATGAAACAATCCTTTTACTATATATATATATATATATATATATATATATATATATATATATATATATATATATATATATATATATATATATATATATATATATATATATATATATATTAAATACATAGATATTATATTTTCTTTCGAATAAAATTGTAAAAGCGCCACCTACTTCATTCTGTAGGTAGTGCACTTTTTGAAATCATGAATTTTTAATTAACGTTTTTTTTCAATTGTATTTGTAAATTTTTTAACTGTTTACTGCAGTTGCCACGTGGCTGCTTTTCTATATGAAAGTCATGGATTACGAAAAGTGAACCATACAGATGGGAAACGCACGAAACTACTTTCTACCGGTTTTGATGGTTCTTTTTTTATTCAAATTAGTATAACTTGCACTCATTTACTTTACATCTAAATAATTTTTAGATAATCTGTTCCAATAGCGTACCATGGCTTTACATCTTAGAATTTTATTATTATTGTATGTTAATGTACTTTTAAAAGTACGGGACAGCCACTAATTTTTACGACGGGTAGATTAATTTCCTTTCCAATGTTTATACTTTCCTCGATATACCTTATATAGTACTCGCTAATGATAAAAAGATTTATATCAATTTAACCTATTACGAAGTTGAGGCTTTGCCGTTCTTCACTGCTTGTTTAATACATAGGCACACGAGACATTCGTACCTTGTTGAACAAAACGCGTAAGCGACGCCGTTTCGGCGGCGTTTACGACTTTTTTAAAGTTAAATTATAATGCTTTCTATCTCATTTTCTCCTACGTACAATTTTATGAGTTTACGTGTCTGTCTCTATTTACTGTCGCTTTTACGTTTCATAGACTTTCAAATCATAACGATGCTAAAGAAGTTTCCACTTCAAAGTATAAATATCCTTTTAAATTTTGAATTTCCAATATATTTTTAAAATTTTCCTCAGCGTGATAGAATCCGTATTGATATCTGCACTAGAACCAGAGTAGTCGACATCGCCAAACTAATCAAATAATCTAAAATGAAAATGGGCCGGCTACATTGCTCGACGAACCGAAAACGGATGGAGAAAAAAGATTCTAGAATGGCAGCGTCGCATCGAATCGACAAGCTGAGTGTAAGGCGGCCCCAAGCTAGATGGAGTGACGACCTCGTGGGACATGCGGAAATTTGTTGAATTCAGGTGGCTCAGTACCGTGTTTTGTAGTATTACTTGGAGGAGGCCTGCGGTCAGCTGTTGACTTGTAAAGGGATGTAACGATGATAATGGTTATAAAACAAAGATTATTGAGAATCAAAACATTATCTCGTCATCAATTCACTACCCTGTGCCTAGCAGTTCCTCTAGTTAGGTACTATTTTTCTCAAGTTGTACTGGGATTTATAAGTACCAAGCGGTAAATTAAAAAACTGGCCAAGAGCGTATCGGCTCACGCTCAGTGTAGGGTTCCGTAGTTTCCCGTCCGTCACAATAAGTGTTCCCACTTATGAGTTTAAAGGTGGGTATCCATTATGTTCGCGCTCCAGCAGCACCCCGCACTCCTGCAACTGCTCCCGGTAGTGGGTACTGTTGATTCCATCCAAGTTCAAAACGATTTTCCTAGAAAGTCCTTATAAAGTTCTACTTTTCAGATTTTTTCATATTTTTTAAGCTTATGGTTCAAAAGTTAGAGGGGGGGACACATTGTTTTTTACTTTTGGAGCAATTATTTCCGAAATTATTGACACTATCAAAAAATGATTATAGTAAACCCCTATTCATTTTTAAATACCTTTCCAACAATATATCACACGTTAGGGTTGAAATAAAAAAAAACATTTCCCACTTTACATATAGGGGAGCTACCCTAATAAAACATTTTTTTCCAATTTTTATTTTACCACTTTGTCGGCGTGATTGATACACATATTGTTACCAAATTTCAGCCTTCTAGTGCTAACGGTCACAGAGATTAAGCGAGGACGGACAGACGGACAGACAGACATGGCGAAACTATAAGGGTTCCTAGTTGACTACGGAACCCTAAAAAGTGCCTTTAAATAAGTATTATTTATAATCTATACTACATTGAATACAAAACCAAAACAAAGTTTCTCTTTCTATTCTCTTTCCATTTTTATATGGGACTCATCACAAACAGAGAGTAACAACTGTGTTATTTGTCTAGCTTGCCATCGAGGGTAATTAATACATTATTAGTACATTAGTTCAGCAGTAGTTTATTTGTAAACCTAAAGCAAAATGTATCGGCAAAGAAAACATTATATCATCAATTTACTAATTGTAGCCTAGCAGATCCTAGTTTCTTGTTTATCTCGTGTTTATGTAGAGCCAATAACAAAATAGGTACTAACACAGTTAGCATATCCTCATAGTAAATTATAAAGGAAGGAAAGATTCTGTCATCATCAATTCATTACTTTTGACCTAGAGGTTCTTAGGCAGTATTGTTTTTCCTATGTTTTTTTGGGACTTATAACAAAAAAGAATGTGCAGTAAGAGTCTTCTACTGGAATGCTGGGATTATGATTGTGTAGGCGATGGGTTGCGACCTGACAATTATTTCACAATTTACTAAAAATTGAAACTCAGATCTGTTGTCTTGCTGTGTCAGTGCTTACTACTACTACTACACTACAGGTAAGAAAGCTAGATTAACGAAGCCATTTTACAGTTTATCCGTGCGATTGAGAATTATTGAAACTTTTCAAAATGTAAAAACCAACTTCAAAGAACAAAAAGCAAAATAATCATCAAACTAAGTTAACCTGGTAAATAATTATTAGCTTTTATGTCGTGCAAATACCTTTGCAAATAAAGAGTTTTGTTGTTACCCTATCCTAGCCATCTATCATTAGATGTTGAAAAAATTTATATTGAAGAAGAAGTTAAAAAATAGAATGGGTTGGCTCGACCGGTGAACGGTCTCAACGACTCACGCCCTCTTAGAATAATGGGACTGGAGTTCATATGGTGAGTCCAGAGTACCGGAGACTTATTTTACTGCTAAGGTGGTATTCTATTTTAGTCCACATGTGTGTTAACGCATTTGCATTTTTCAGGATAGACAAATGTCTACGGGTCACACTATTCACTTATTACCAGGTGTGCACTCGTTTGTCACCTCATTCTAAAGAAACACCTGGCAACTCGCCGCCAAGTGTGGCAGCTGTGGCCAAGCGTGGTAAGTACTGTATAACTTATGTGTAGCAGTGGACTTGCGATAGTATGCAATGATGATGCTGATGATGAAGACATAATATTTTTTGCGTATTGCGTTTAAATTATTTGCTACAAAAACCCGCAAGTATACTATCCTTTATAAAAATCTATAAAGCCCTACCTATTTGTTTTAAAATTATTGAGATATATTTTTTAATTTAAAATATAAAATCTGACCTAACCGAAATTTATTCAGATATTATACGCGTCCACATTAAATACAATATAATTTTAATTCAAGTGTAAATAATTCGTAACAAAACAGAATAACGACTTGTGGTAACAACCTATTACTAAATATTATGTGAAATTAAAAAAAAATTACAAATGCACTCTGCACTCTTTCTATGTAAAACCGATTGGGACAAACACGGTTAAGTAATGTTTTCCGTGGGGGCGGAACAAATGGTTGTGAGAGGCTGGGCGGGCGGGACACGAGCGCTGCCGACCAGCGCACCGGCGGCACTGGCGGTGTGTCGGTGTCGGAGCCGAACACTGTAGCTTCACCTCCAACTTCAGCTACCGTATTTACAATCCATAAAATATATTACTGTTTTCACTCTATAGCAGTAGATTTATAAACGGTCTATACATCCACTCGGTAAGGTTTTAAGTTTTATCCGTACGTTTAAGTAAATAGGTAGGTATAAAATTCATTTAATACGTGTGCTAAAAATGTAAGCATGGTACATATGCAAATTAATACTATATATACACCGAAGCACTTACATTCATAATTAATCTTTTTATATGTATGTATAAATATTCATAAATAAAGTTGCTGTGATATCGACATTTATGCCCGATGCAGAATCAAAATGCAAATGCGTTATCACACCCGAGGATTAAGATATGGCTATGGGATAATGGCTCGTTACCAGTGAAAACACAATATTTAAAATAGTCAAAAAATTTGTCGTACAATGCTGAAAAGTTTCTGATTGTATTAAGTTAATTTATGATTGATTTTCAGAGTCGATTTTTCAATCCTCAATTAAAAGAGGATTGCCCATTTTCGGCCATGGAACGCCCAACAATGTGAATTTGTTAAAAAATTATATCTTTATTTATGGTTATTAATCGCGGTATTCATTTGTCCTCAAACAATGGGAATATTTTTGCACAAATTAAAAGTACCGAAAACATAATAATAAAAATTAGTTAAATCATTATGTCATTAGTTTGTGAATAAAAAAAAGTGTTGCCAATCACAAAACACATTTAAAAATCGATTCTCTTTTTCGATCGATTATTTACGGTGTCATCATCACAGTGCTAATATAATTTTTAAATAATTATTATGTTACGATAATTAAACAAGCGAATTACTAGCTGATTTCCAATGACTTCTTTAGAGAGTAACACATGCTACGGCACAATTTAACTGTTAATCTTAACCGATCCTCTTTGAAAACAGATAAGAACTGTTCTTATCTGTTTTTAAAGAAGATCGGTTAAGTTATTCTTATCTGTTTATAACAATACATTTAAAATAGAATCATGTTATGATAAAGAAACAAAGTTAGTTTCCAGCTAATTTACCATGAATCCTTTAACCTTTTGAGCGCCAAAGTCGCCTATACTTGACCTGAATACCTGTGGGCCCTGAGCGCCAACGACGTCTATAGTTGACAAAAACCTGGCTCTCAAAAATATGAAATATAGATATTGGATAATTATTACAGGTATTTTAATTCTACACTCCTTAAAATAGGAATAACCCAGCAACATGTGAGTATAAAAAACAAGTCTTCTAGAGCCACAAGTACTAAGAAACATTGAACTAATAAAAATGGATTTTTATCTAAGCAAATACTATGTCCAGCACGCCAAAGTCGTCTATGGTTGACCGCTAGTGTCAAACGCGGGAGGCATAGATTTCTTGAAAACTATCCAAAATTCAGCTCAATGGTGTTTTTTTTTTTCTATTATTTATGATATTTGAATAAAATTAAAAATTAGAGTCATAAAACTATAATTAGCTACATGAATAAAAAATGTTATCAAATCATCTTCACATAATAAATCTAATATCTCAGCTCTTTAGCGCGTCATCGAAAATCAGTTCACTGGGCACCGTGATCAAGGATAGACGACACCCTGATGACGTCATAAGTGATTACCGAGAAAAGTAGAGCAATGCAACATGAACGATTCCTCAGAACTCATTCGGATTTTGGAAAGCGTCGATGATGATGAATTTTGATTTTTGATTGATGAATTGAATTTTTGATTGATTGGTGAACAAATATGTTTATTTATTCCATGACCAAGATTTTAGTATTATAAGGCTGATTTACCTAGTGCGAATAATTATATACAATTGTTGATTAATGAATAATTATGTACCTTTTTTAATAATAATACAAAATTACAATTAATGTTTTTTTTACTTAGGGTGTGAAGAGCAATTTTTCATTTTGTGTTGTGCCATTTTCTTTCTCAGTCTCAAAATCATCTAGCAGCATCAGCATCATATGAAATCCCCATTGTCATAAGAGTGTAAGACTTTTCTTCTGTGCTTCACTTGGCCTACGCCTTCCCCGACACATAAAATATTATGAATCGATGTCTGTATATTTCGGTTAGATCGATTTTGAAATCGATACACAACATTCTAAGAATGTTTCAAAAAGGAAGGTCAGCTACGCCGTTGTCGTCCAGTCGTGACAGTGTCGTCATTAGGATGGAGAGTAGTGCTGTGGTTTACTACTATTTTATTGCTATTGTTTGTTTTTTATTTATGTTTATATGTACAAAGTACATATATAAAAAGAGTGGGAGACGGCATTAAATAAAACATACAGTTTATTAAGAGTCATTTATAGCATAAAAAACCAACAAAAACAAGTTATTTCACGTTATCGATATATCAACTCTTGGCAACACTATTTTGTTTTGGTGCTTTGGCGTACAGGACACGGTAATGCGTTTTTGGCGTGGCGCTCAAAAGGTTAAAGCTTAACAAAACGCAACTGCACAATTTAACTGTTCCTAAAAATACATTTCAAATAGCATTTAAATAAATAAAGGAAAATATATTTTAAAAAGCCTGCAGAACTTAAAGCGCCTCAGATTGTTTTTTTAACGATATTATTAATCGAATAAAAATCGATATCCTTTCATTGATTTTATGTCAGTTAAGTGGCAACATCGAGTCTGACAGCTAAGCCCTGTCATAGAATAAAATCACAATTCAGTTCACAACTATAGTCATATATATAAATAGTCACATGTAGAATTCATTTGCGTGTTGTTTTGTTTGTTTTTATTTTTGTGAATTTGTTATCGAAGTAACGAACAAGCGTTATAATTGGACTCTGACATTTTATCCCACCCTACTGACCATGGCCTGAACGTGGACCCCGCACCCGCTTCCTTTAATAACCCCTGCACGAACTTGGACTCGATATCCACTGTTAACAATGATCCCAGCTTCCACGCCGGCCAGACTTCTTCCCAGCCCTTGGTAACTCATTCAAGAGGACATTTCCGCTGTGTTAATTGTTGTTTAAATGTAGCGAAAACACGAAGGCATTTGTTGGAAATTCCAGAACTGCGAAATCTTATACAAGAATGTGTTCGACCACAGCAGGTAAATAGTTACAATCATGTGTCATGTCTTCTTTTTCTTCATTCTACAATTGCAGCAATGCTTATTAACTGAGTTGTCTTATAATTATATCAATAGATATAATAATTATGGCTTCTTTATTAGGTACAAGTTTCGAGTGATAGTGTAGTATGCCACGCATGTTGGACTGCAGCCTGGAATCAAATACGACATCCAACTAGCGAACAGGAAAATTCACCAATTATTAGTCATGAACGTGTATGTATCAGCTGCGGCAAGTCACTTTTGAGAATAAGATCACACACATTATTTGGGGTCTGATTCTCCACGTGAGGAACTCATAAGGAATGAAATTGCCCATCAAATTGCACCACGTGAGGTACATGTTCAACATTTTTTAATTTATTAAGTGTGAGTGCTCATATCTGATAGTGATACACAAACTATATCTGACAAACATACAAGCTTATTTATAACATGGCGATAAGATTAGCTTGTCACCACCAGGTAGAGTGCTACCGTTTTTACCAACTACCAAGTAATGAGACAATTGATTTTTCATTGTTTTTGGACTACTGGTAGTTTTTAAGTGCTTAATTATTAAATAATATAGGCCATCAAATCTGCTTTTGTGCAGTAACAATTAACTTGATAAATATTTTATTTACATTTGAGTTTGAAATAAACAAATCTATTTTATTTTTTCACTTTGACTTCATTTTTTGTATTTTACATTATTTCAGTTTCCGTTGTCATGCCGTGTATCATAATTGCTGGCAATGAACTGATAGAACAGCATCACGTTCAACTGCAGAATGGGAACCATCTGAATCATCTAGTCCGTCCTTGTTGCAATCTGAAGTGAGTAATGTATTGCACCCAGAACAACAAAGCTTAGATCATACATCACACAGTGTACTGCTAACTAATTATTTAAAAGCACAATGTTTTTTACCTGGTTGTAACAGTTCCATCAGTATTGCGAGTATGTCTCTTTTGTGATTAACTTCATTTTGCGATAACAAACATACATAGTGACAATTACTATGTATGTGTGTTATACATGGTAGAGCCATGCTGCACTTATATTAGAAGTATAGTTGTAGCATGAATGGGTCGGCACGACCGTGGAAGGACCACACTCTCACAGAATACCAGCGTGAAATAGTAGCTTAATGCTGCTGTGTTTTGTATGGTGAGTGTAGAGAACCGGAGACCCTTTTTACTGGAAACGAGAAAATGATCTTAGTCCTCACGGGTGACAACTGTGATGTGGATTTCTAAGGGTCGCAGGAATGTCTCCAGCAGATGGTGAATCTAGGTTAATGACAAGATATGCTAATAAATCCAGAGCTGTGACTATGTGTCGATATGGGTAGTAGGGGTGGTAAATGACATTTTAAAAACTGAATTTAAAATATTTCATCAAAATTACTTTAACAGGACTTCTACACATTTGATGATAGACTGCTGTGGCTGCTGCTATAATTAGTAAATTCCACACAAAAATAAGGGACAGGGATGATGCGGCTCAAATACTTGAAATCGTTCACCAAAATATGGAGACAAATAATGATTTGTCTGAGTATGCTAGGGAAAACAATCTAAATAGAGCTAGGGCAAGCAGACTTTAGAAATATAAATGTAGACTTTAAAATGTTAGGGAATTTCCTGTTTTAACTTACAGCGACTTAATATTAATTGCTTGTGTGACATACCAATTAAAGCAAGCTCGCTACTATTATGGTGAGCATATAAGATTTAATGGTTGCTACCGGATAGAACTCTGTAATAACCAGAGGAGCAGCATTATGGAAGGAATAAACTTAAGCCCTAGCTGATCTTTACTTAGGGCTCGAATTGCAAGTCATCACCATTAGTCGTAAAGTGTATTTTATATATATTTTAATTAGTGGCAATGGTTGTGGTAGAAGTGCAATTAAAAAGTACTGTCGGCCGTCGAACTGTTGGATGCTGTGCCCATGTTATGACAGTAATATGGTATTTGGGTTGGCACGGCATCAGGCTAATATTTTGCTTCCTGCTCAGTTCCTGAATGATGTATTGATGTGTAAATTAGAGGCAAATAATTCCTTAGCTTTCCTAGATGCGTTAGTCATCCAAAATTCTAACAACACCATAGGTCACACTGTGTATAAAAAACAATGAATCTCACCATCATCCTTCACAGTTAGTTACCGTGAGCAAATCTTTGTTACAGAGAGCACAAGGGATCTGTGGCAGCAAACATCTGGCTGTCGAGCTTCAGCACGTCAAGCAGGTTCTGCACGTCAACAAGCTTCGGGCCCGCGCTTACGTCACAGTGACCGAGTGAAGCCGGCCACAGTCAAGCATGTGCAGTACTAGCATTTGTCAGGGGTGTCACAGACAAGATTGGCTACATCTTGAAGCGTGACGTCGCTGACGTGAAGCATCAAAGTTCAGGGAAGTTTGCAGTTTGTGATCATATCCTGAACTGGCCCAACTTGCTAGACATCAAAAAAAGATTTGATAGACCACAAATCCTATAAAAGGACGATACATGAGACTATTGAAATAAAAAAAATTCTTTATTCAACAGAGAAGGAGGCTTGGTACTACCACCTGCTTAGGACCCTGTAATTAATGAAATTAAAATTAAACCCAAGCATACCACTGCAAGACTTCAAGACACAGTAAGTTCATTCTGTAGATTGTACTATAAATAAAAATTTAAAATCTGAAGGTACTCCGGGTTAACACTGACATTGGGACGTCAGTCACCTAAGTCTGCCGTAACCATGGGTGCTGGAAAGCACCCGAAACGTCTGGAATTAAAAATCAAAGAAATAAAACGCGATAAAATCGATAAAAATAGTTGTTAAAAAAACGGCATTTGTGAAAATAAAAACTTCTATATTTTCAAAACCCCGATGTTTTTTAAAGCAATTCCTTTACCATTTCATTGTTTTAATTGCATATTATCATATCTATATGCTTTTTTGTTATATATATATATATATATATATATATATATATATATATATATATATATATATATATATATATATATATATATATATATATATATATATATATATCGGAATCTCGGAAACGGCTCCAACGATTTTCATAAAATTTAGTATCCAGGGAGTTTCGGGGGCAATAAATCGATCTAGCTAGGATTTATTTTTAGAAAATGTCCATTTGTCCGTGTTTTCAGGCAATAAAAAACAGCTACAATATGTAGATGTCGGTCGGGCGTGATATTGGAGTTCCGCGTCCCGTCTTGGGTCCGACTTTTTTTCCTTTTTTTTCAAATTCCCTTCTTTTGTGAGAAAATCTATTATTTCGAGCCCTTTTTTTAGTAATTTTTAAAAATAAGAAAAATTTTAATTATGATTTCTTAAATTTACGCGATAACTACACATTGAATAAAACTATTATTTACGGATTTTATCGCGTTTAATTACATTAATTTATTTTTATTATTATCCCGACGTTTCGGGTGCTTTACAGCGCCCATGGTCACGGGGGGGACTGAGATGTTTGACGTCCCAATGTCATAGTTAGTCCGGCTACCTTCAGTTTTTTAATATTAATTTTTGGTCCGATTTACGCAAAACGAGCGTTTTGCGTAAATCGTGACCCCCCCGTGACCATGGGCGCTGTAAAGCACCCGAAACGTCGGGATAATAATAAAAATAAATTAATGTAATTAAACGCGATAAAATCCGTAAATAATAGTTTTATTCAAAATTTTAATTAAACTAATTGCACTCATGATTTTCATTCAAATAACCAGTTCAGTTTTTCTATTATGTCAATAAGATCAAAAAATATTATTCATGTAATATGTATAGATCTAAATGTAACTTTAAAAAAACCAAGCAAAGCTCGGTCGTCCGGGTACTAAGATAAAATATACCATAAAAATTTTAAAACTTACAGCTGTATGAGTAAAATAGATCAATTGTTTCAGTTTTATATCGTCAGGTCACAATTTATTCGGTGGATAACTTTTAACTGTCGATTGAAAATCAGCTCTGAATAAAATAAATTCTAATTAGTTCATAAATTATGGTTTAATAATAATGTCCTTCAGACCGAATTTCGGTTACGCCGGCCAGCCTCAACGGAGAATATAACTAGACATCGGCGCAGGACAGGATTATAGTGCCCAAGTGTATGCGCAAGCACAGGTGCACTCTCTATTGCCTCACTCTCATAATCCGATGGGATGGCAAACCGGCACGACCGGAAAGAGATCACGCACAGTACCAACGGCTTTACGTGCTTTCCGAAGCACGGGGGTGACACACCGCCAACTTCCTGACTCTGGGCAGCAATTGAGAAATTTCTTGACGAAAACACTCAATAATTGAATTTTTTGACCCAACCCGGTATTAGAACTTAGGACCTCACGATTAGCAGTCGCACGACTACAATCACTAGACCTACGAGGCAATCTTATGCTTTAATACATGAAATAAAGAGAATTTTTAAAACTTAACACAGGTTGATCGTAGTTATACCTGTACTATTCTTAATAACCTATTTTTATAGACTATTTTAGATCATTTTTAACTATCGTAGAAATCATTGTAGAGAAATTTATGGCAATAAAACATATATAAGTTCATTCATTTAGCATATTAAAAGTGTAGCGTATTTTGTGCGGTTCCAAATGTTCCCTTTTCAACTCCTGACGCAAACAGACGAACGTTATAGGTTTAACATGTGTATCTCTGTACCTGTCAGGGGCATTGTAGCTCCCAGGCGGATGAATCGATTTAGATTTCATTGTTTGTTTGTCTGAAAGATGACTTGATCGAGAGTGTTTGTATTTCAAGAAATTCTTTGAGGCCGTTTGAAGGTTAACGGCGCTGTTTGTTCCGGTTTTTTTTTTAAATTTTCAATTTAATATTACTATATTCTGTGCAATGTATATCAAGGCAAAAAAGCGTTTATTTTTTATATTACATGTCTGTTTTTATACATTTATGTACAGTTGAAACTAAAGCTTGGTTTACATACAAATTTAATCATACAAAGATGTACGGTCGAATTTTGTTCTTTGTTCCTTGGACAAGCACTAGCTATTATTTAGGCACCTGTTTACATTGCAAATTTTTGTTTTTAGGCAATTATTTCTTCCCGCCATGACCTAGGTGGCAGGACTATGTTCCCGCTGAGGAGTTCATCAGGGTAGGTCATCACCCTCTTACCTGTACCTGTATTTCTGTCGACAAATAGACTAGACTATAACTATAACTAGACTTAGCGTTACGGTCTGAGGGGTCTCAGTGCCCTCAGTCTTTGTAGTCTCTATGATACAGTATTATTACAGACTGAGACATTCCAGCTCAGTCCATCAGCGATGAAAACGCATCTGTAAACTTATTCGTTTAAATTGACTATTAAATTAATTTAAAAAAATATATAAATATACTGTATATAAAGGGTCATTACAATATACACAAATACATGGTTGGGGAAGAAAGGGTGTCGAGTGGCAACCACGTACCGATAGACTGTGCTTTGTGGCATTCCTCGGGGGATGCCGTGTGCAGCAGTGCACTTGTACAGCGATGTGATGATGATGACGATGAATACATAGCTTATAATAACCCCTGGGAATGAGGTCATCGCTTTCAAGCTGCTTCATAAATAAGTTTTGTAAGTGGTTCGTGGAACCTGCATTCTTATTGTATAATATACCCGACAAAAAGTCCCGTTGAGCTGGTCTTTTCCAGGCCAGGGATTTTTCTGAACCCGTGGTAAAAATACAAAAAAATTCTTGCAATAACAATAACTTGTAATCTATAATGAATATGAAATTATTCTATTCTATTGCATCCCTTGAGCTACTACTTCTGGTCTTTATGAGTATCTTCTTGGGCTCTGTAGCGCTGTGGTATTTAGCTGCGTTAGTGCATCGGGTTTGAATCCCGTCCGAAATAATATTGTTTGCATGATGAGGAGTTTTTCGCAAGTGCGATAATTATATTTGTTTCCCTTTCATTTGTGACAACACACAATACTACATGAATATCGCAAAAGAACAATATTTTAAATAAAAAGAAAATGGATAATTATATAATAACGGAGTTGACGTTATCAACAATATATATATATATATATATATATATATATATATATATATATATATATATATATATATATATATATATATATATATATATAATATGTTATAAACCAAGTGATAAATCAGGGTATGATAAAGCCCGGGCATAAAAATACAGGAGATAATCCAAGCGTGCACGTAATCTTATTTAAAAGATAAAGATGAAAAAGTATATTCATTTTCATATTAATGTAGTTTGATACTTCACTTATCCTAATTAAAACTTATAAATATTGAACGCACGGCTGCTTCCGATGCTAGTGCGTAACGACTTAAAAGAATGAGTCAAACTTTACATTTATTGTCAACTGATTGCCTCGTGGTACACTGCTCGTACACGCGAGTGCTGGTCATGAGGTCCCGGGGTCAGATCCCGAGTCAGGCCAAAATCAATTGTTGGGTTTTTATGTATGGAAGCTCTTAGTAGCAGCCTGCAGTCACGAATTTAGCAGTGCTGACTCGGAAGCCACTTTACCGTCCCATCGGAATGTGAGCATACGCTGTAGATTCTATGTAAGTAGTTTTAAAACGTCATTTTATTAATAAAGCGAGACACTTGTCAACAGTCCATCGTACGGTTAGCGGCATCCGTAGCCCCTGGACACCTGCTACCTACATTAATCACAGCTCCGTATGGTGAATGTTGAAGAAATATATGAATGAATAAAACTTTATTTGAATTTTCTTTCTTTCACGACTGTTTTGTGGAATCCTTTACCAACAATGATTTTAAGGGATCTTCAAGAAACGAGCTTACTCCATTTTAAAAGGCCGGCAACGCATCTGCAACTCCCCTGGTGTTGCAGCTGTTCATGGACGGCGCTAATCACTTACCATCAGGTGAGCCGCGTCATCGTTTGCCCCTCTTCTATAAAAAATGTGTTCATATTATTTCATAAGTTCGTATTTTTTTAAGATTTTATATTAAATTCATTACGATTTATTCATTGCAGCTGGCAGCACTCCCGGGATCGCGTCCGAAGCTCCGGTAAGGACGCATGCGTTTTGACATTTTAAATTTGGAGGCTTCCATGAACTTCATTACTGATTCAAACTTTATGCCAATAGTTTTAAAGTTTAGATTGATTTTACAGTACTTGAGATCGAGTTTTTTTTGTAATTTTAAACATGTTAGAGTCATGGTGGAGCTGTATTACGGTTGTAACACTAGTGGGTCGGCTCGGCCAGAGAAGAACCACGTTCTCTCAAAATATCAGCGTAAAATAGCAGTTTAATGTTACTCTGTTTCGCATATTGAGTATCGAGAACCAGAGGCTCTTTTAACTGGAAACAAAGCATTTCATCTAAGTCGTCAGGAGTGACAATGTGTCTGCAATTTGGTTCCTAATTGAGGATAGACTTACATGTCTATGGCTCACACCATCCACTTACCATCAGGTAGACTATGTACCCGTTTGTCACTTGTTAATGAATGTGAATGATGTAGCCTATATAATTCTATATTACTAGTATAATATTAAAGAAGAACCGAAATTCAAATGTGTTGTCACCCTTAAGTACTAAGATGGAATACCACGTTTCTCATTTATATGTAAGCAGCGTCCCGCCTATCATTCTTTGTTGCTATGATATATAAGTATGAATGCAATTTTATTGATAAATTATATACATAAAAGCGGACTGTCGCATTGCCTTCCTTGCGTATTCCAACGCCGAGTCACTCTCGTCAATGTAGCGATAAATATAACATAAGCTTTCAAATAAATCGGAATTTAAAATGAAGGTTTTATTTGCAAACCTTTAATTACTTACGTGGTGTAAGTACAACGGTTAATAAATAATTTTTCAGTTATTTCCATAGCATTATGCGGTATGAGGTTTTGTGACCAGGATTAAGAAAGGAATGCTTTGGTGGTTTAAAGAATGAAGAAAAGGTAACAAAAAACATATATGCTGCAGAAGTGATTGGCAGAATCGGGAAGGAACACCCTAGACAAAAGTTTATCGAATAAATTGGCGATATATGGAAGATGGACAGAACTAAGAGCACTCTTAATTGCGGAGCATGTGTGCGTAGGTATATGGATGTAAAGGAGTGTTTGTGTATATAAAAAGGCCTTAGAGCTATTTATAGCCCAAATATTGACATTACTACAAAAAGTAGTTTATTATTAGTCCCACATTTCAAATTACAGAGTGTTTCGATAAAGAAGTCGCGTGAAAAATATGCGAACCAAAATGAAGAGTATGGAATTCGACTTTTTAGTGGTAATTTGGCATTCCATCCTAGTCCTCAGGAGTGGCATCGCATCCGCACTTTGATTCTTAATCGAGGATAGATGTAGATGTCTATAGGTCACAGCATCCACTAACCGGTCTTTGGTTCTCTACACTCACTATAAGAAACAACTTTATTCTGTTGTATCACGCTGATATTTTGAGAAATCTTCGAGCCAACAGATTCGTATTGAAGCAATAATGTAGCTGCAGCTTGGCTTTATATTAATTGATTTTGACATTAATAATCTATTAAATGTCAAAATCAATTAATAATAATAACAATTATAAAAGCCGTATTCCATATTCAACGTGTGTGTGCTTATATAATATAATGAATGTTAATATTAAATAATTATTTAGCAATAATAATAATAAAACAAAATAAATGTTCCTCCTTCATAATATTGCTGTGCCCATGAGGGTCTATAGAGATACCATAAAACTATGTAACACCTTTTGTAACCTATGAAATGCAATAAAGTTATTGAGTATTGAGTATTTATCCATAAAAAGATTAAGATGTATATGGAATAATGTTCATACGACAATACGCCACACAAGTCTCCTATTGAAATATTTTATCTCATGATTGAAGTCACTTTGAAATTTTACCAACCAGTAGCCTCATAATTATAGCAAACTTAATCTGTGGCACGGCAGTGCCCCCGCCAAGTCGAGCAAAAAAGCGGCACGGCCGTACCATCTTTTCTCGAAGCAATTCAGGCCAATTTCGACCCCTAATAACTTCATGCCTGAATTTTCAGTAACCAAGTAAGCATTGTATAAACATGGTATATTTAAAATTTCATTCAATTTGAACCAGTATTTTAAGGATTGTAACCAGTCAAAATTTCTTAATTTTGTCACTCACTGACTGACCGATCATCAAAACTCTAAGGCACTTTTAGCAGACATAAAAGTTTCAAATTTAGAATATAATTAGTGTTTAGTGTATAAATCAAGGAAAAACTAAAACACTTGTTAATTTCTGTCCAGTTTTTTAGATAATAATAATAATAATAATAATAATAATAATAATAATAATAACGTTTATTTCTCACCACAAAACAAAGTTACATTTAGAGTTATAAGTAGCTATAAGTAGTACAAAACAAGCCTATAAGTAGTACAAAACAACTTTGCCCGTGGATCGCTGGTGCCTATGGTGGGTAAGATACCCGTATTACAGGTCACCAGGTCTCCACCTCTGCGAGGAATGCTATTATATCTAAAACATTAACACATAAAGTTTAACTCTAATTCCTTATTTGTCATACCTAATTGAGATGATTGGTTGTTAAGAAAACTTAGAAAAGTGTGTGTGTGTGTGTGTGTGTGTGTGTGTGTGTGTGTGTGTGTGTGTGTGTGTGTGTGTGTGTGTGTGTGTGTGTGTGTGTGTGTGTGTGTGTGTGTGTGTGTGTGTGTGTGTGTGTGTGTGTGTGTGTGTGTGTGTGTGTGTGTGTGTGTGTGTGTGTGTGTGTGTGTGTGTGTGTGTGTGTGTGTGTGTGTGTGTGTGTGTGTGTGTGTGTGTGTGTGTGTGTGTGTGTGTGTGTGTGTGTGTGTGTGTGTGTGTGTGTGTGTGTGTGTGTGTGTGTGTGTGTGTGTGTGTGTGTGTGTGTGTGTGTGTGTGTGTGTGTGTGTGTGTGTGTGTGTGTGTGTGTGTGTGTGTGTGTGTGTGTGTGTGTGTGTGTGTGTGTGTGTGTGTGTGTGTGTGTGTGTGTGTGTGTGTGTGTGTGTGTGTGTGTGTGTGTGTGTGTGTGTGTGTGTGTGTGTGTGTGTGTGTGTGTGTGTGTGTGTGTGTGTGTGTGTGTGTGTGTGTGTGTGTGTGTGTGTGTGTGTGTGTGTGTGTGTGTGTGTGTGTGTGTGTGTGTGTGTGTGTGTGTGTGTGTGTGTGTGTGTGTGTGTGTGTGTGTGTGTGTGTGTGTGTGTGTGTGTGTGTGTGTGTGTGTGTGTGTGTGTGTGTGTGTGTGTGTGTGTGTGTGTGTGTGTGTGTGTGTGTGTGTGTGTGTGTGTGTGTGTGTGTGTGTGTGTGTGTGTGTGTGTGTGTGTGTGTGTGTGTGTGTGTGTGTGTGTGTGTGTGTGTGTGTGTGTGTGTGTGTGTGTGTGTGTGTGTGTGTGTGTGTGTGTGTGTGTGTGTGTGTGTGTGTGTGTGTGTGTGTGTGTGTGTGTGTGTGTGTGTGTGTGTGTGTGTGTGTGTGTGTGTGTGTGTGTGTGTGTGTGTGTGTGTGTGTGTGTGTGTGTGTGTGTGTGTGTGTGTGTGTGTGTGTGTGTGTGTGTGTGTGTGTGTGTGTGTGTGTGTGTGTGTGTGTGTGTGTGTGTGTGTGTGTGTGTGTGTGTGTGTGTGTGTGTGTGTGTGTGTGTGTGTGTGTGTGTGTGTGTGTGTGTGTGTGTGTGTGTGTGTGTGTGTGTGTGTGTGTGTGTGTGTGTGTGTGTGTGTGTGTGTGTGTGTGTGTGTGTGTGTGTGTGTGTGTGTGTGTGTGTGTGTGTGTGTGTGTGTGTGTGTGTGTGTGTGTGTGTGTGTGTGTGTGTGTGTGTGTGTGTGTGTGTGTGTGTGTGTGTGTGTGTGTGTGTGTGTGTGTGTGTGTGTGTGTGTGTGTGTGTGTGTGTGTGTGTGTGTGTGTGTGTGTGTGTGTGTGTGTGTGTGTGTGGGAGAGTTTATGCGTGTGTGTATGTGTGTGTTAGTGGGAGTGTGTGTGTGTGCATGTATGTATGTAGGTGTGTGTGTGTGTATAATTTACACGACAACCTCTAAAAGACTTTCTGTTTTTGCATAGGTTTGCTTAAGGAGCCACTGGAGAATAATACACTAACTGTATAAATAAGTTTGTAATCCCATATAAGTATATAGAATTACAAAGTTACATTTGCAGTGAATGAATCTGTGTACTTGTATATGTATTACAGGTGTACATAGGTACGTTGTTGGTACTCAAGAAGTAGACGGTACCGGAAAGGTAAAAAATTAGGACTATCTTATATACAAAAAGAAATGAGATACCATTAAAAACATAAGTTGTAAAAAAACCAAGACTCGCAACTTAGTTCTTCTACCGTAAAAGTTGTGAGATCCATGTAATACCAAGTAGGTTAATTTATTCAGTTCCTACTTAAGGGTCCTTCTGTTTTAAGTTATTACGTAATTAGCTAACCTAACAACATTTTATAGTGACTGTACACTTTTTAATAAGGTGCACTTTTGCTTGCAGGTGAAATAATTAAATAAACGTATCTTCACTCAATGATTACTTTATTCTTACTGAACATACATTATGACATCTATTGCCGCGCAAACAACTACAGCGATATACATTGTTTTATAAGGATAATTACGTAGGGTTACCCGACCGCTAGAAAAAATTCAAATATGTACTAAACATACCGCCCTCCAAAAACCACAGTTTTTTAACTAAGTGCTCAAAAAGAACAAAATTCGAAACAAAATGTAATGCACATAGTAATTAAGTTACAACTTATACCTTAAACTTATAATATAAAATTCACGAGAATTGAAATCTGAACAGCAAAACCATTTTTCGCTCATACCCAAACATATCTTATTATAACATGCAACATATGTATGGAATGGGAGCACTTGTACAAAATTCCTACTATCTGTAAAATATCAAAGTATGCACTATGAGGTATTTATTTTAACAATCTTATGATCAAGTAGATTTATTATGAAGTAGGACAAGAACAAACAATAAATCCTAAATATAATTTTTCAATGGTAATTTATATTATTTCCTTTTATTTATCTTTTTTACTTCCAAACGTGGACTGTATCTGCATGTAACAATACCTTTATAAATTAATTTAACATTTCAGCACTTGTACTCCGAATAATATGCATGAAGGAGTAATATAAGTCAATCTTAAATCGAAAAATAGGTTTACATTTATTTAGGCAATAAATTAATTAATATGATATGAAAAAATACAAATATGTACTAAACAGTGACCATATCAATTTTAATAGTCTTTTATGTTTTAAATATATAGATTGACTTGGCAATCGCAATAAGCAATCTAATTTAATATAATACGTATTACTTGTGAGATACATTGTGGTTTCATGCGCTACTATTTTATGCTGATGGAGTAAATGGGCCCCATTAACTTTATTTCACTCTATTATGGAAAGTAAAAATGTGACAAAAAAGGCACGTATGGCAATTCACAACGCTGTGTTGGTCCCTACTTTAACGTATGGTAGTAAAAGTTGAGTGTGGCAGAAGAAGCACGAGAGTCGAATACATGCAGTAGAAATGCGGTCGTTAAGGAGTATGTTAGAACTGAATCTGAGTGACAGGGTGAGAAATTGTGAGATAATAGAAGAGTGTGGTTTGCAAGATGATGTTGTAACCAGGATTAAGAAAGGAATGCTTCGGTTTGGTCATTTGAAAACAATGAATGAGGAAAGAGTGACAAAGCAAATTTATATTGCAGAAGTGAGCAACAGCCCTAGGCGAAATTTATCGACCAAATTAGCAATATATTGGGCCAAATTAGGAGTACCCTTAACCGACGAGCATGTATGCGTAGTGTTATGGCCCTGAGTTACCCCGACAAAGGTCGATTGAGCTAGGGACCATCAGTAACCCAATTTGACGATTAACTAGAGGGTCAGGCCCAAAATGGCCTATGAATAATTAAATTATAACGGATAGATACGCAAACACAAAACTTACCGAATTCCAGAAGTAGGCCTACCACAAGGTGGCGTCAGGGGCAAGTAAAGGTAGTGTGTGTGTAGTGTAGGAAGGTGTGTAATCGTAATGTAACCTAACGTCACCGATACAATCAGATAGCAGCACCACGTGCGTTGACCGCTCCACAAGACGCTCACCGCTATCGGAACTCAAGTCCAGCGTCACTTAGCACGAACTATAATCGCGCGCGATCTACACCCGGATCACAAAGTTCAGCACTCCACACGAAAGCAAAATTCTTTCTTACACTTTAACTATATTATTTTAACTTTAATTAACTACAAAAGCCACTCGTCAGCTCAAATTAATAGCAATCTAAGTTAATTCAATAATTCAAAAATCAAAACGCAAAAAAGCCTCGTTGTCACGTATTTAACGACAAAATACAACAACAACTATTATGTAACGCCCGACGTCTAATCGGCACGGCCGTAGCGCACCAAGATTCCTGCCGAATGCCTCGCTGGCAGCGCCGAACGCGCATACGCATATCAAGCGCCCCCTTCCCGCGCAATGCTAACCGTTCCCCGCTCGGAACTAGCGCCTTGCAATTGTGCGTAAACACGTAGGTATATGGATGTGGAGGAGGCAAGAGAGGTTTGTCAGGGTCGTGCCAAATGGAAGTCTGTAGTCTCTGCCTACCCCTATGAGTGACAGGCGTGAGTGTTTATGTATAACTGAAGCATGACCCTACGACGTACTGCGGTATTTTATGTATTTAGCTGTTAGTAAGACACTGCTATCTCCCGGCTTATTACCCTCAGCCACGCCGACGGGCGATAAGGGTTAATGGTTATTCTTACACTGCACGGTCTGCGGCTAGTTTAAATACGGCAAGCTATTTTAAAGCAATGTGTATTCACCTAAATGAGAAATGTTCAATGCAGTTAACTTAACCATATAAAACTAACGCTGTAGAGAGCAGTCGCTGAGCAACTCGAGTACCAGATAATGACTGCACTGGCGGCGGCCTAAGTTAACTGCAAAGTTAACGAGACTATACTTATCACGCTTTATGAACTGCAAGTCAATTCAGTATGAATGACAAGCTTGGAACGAAAAAAACTATATAAAAATTACGAGTTCAAAAGATTCATTCGTTTCAACATTAAAAAGTTCACCTAAAAATAAGTGGGAAAATGATTATTGTTTTAGGCTTCTTTTTTGTACAACTATAAAAAATATTATGCTAAGCCAGCGCTTAGCTACTGTACCACCTGAGTATCACCACTGATGAGTGGTGATGTAGCCTAAGATGATAAAGCGCACTGACTTAACAAAAACCTATTCGCTCTTGCCTTCACACCCGCACTGTACTCGGATAGAAAGGCAGATGCTGGCGACTTATTCCACTCCTTTGCTGTACGCATGACGAACGGCGCAGCAAACTGTTTGGTTCGAATGCGTGGTGAGTCAACAGCGCAAGGATGGAGACTGGACGGACATTTGGTTGTCTGATGATGGAATGGAGAAAGAGGAATTAAATTATTCGATTCCTGCGCCCACTCTCCGAAATGCATCCTGTAGAAAAATGAAAGGCTGGCTACTTTGTGCCTGTGTGTTTTAACCCGGGGTTGTTGGGTTTTGTACGTGGTAGAGCCATGCTGCAGTTATATTAGGAGTATAGTTGTAGCGCGAATGGGTCGGCTCGACCGGGGAATGACCACGCTCTCACAGAATACCAGCGTGAAATAGTAGCTTAATGCTGCTGTATTTCGTATGGTGAGTGTAGAGAACCGGAGACCCTTTTTACTGGAAACGAGGCATTCCATCTCAGTCCTCGCGGGTGACAACGCATCTGCATTTTGATCTTTAATGGAGGATAGATTTAGATGTCTATGGGCCGCAGCAACCACTTACCATCAGGTGGACTGTGTGCTCGTTTGTCACCCTATTCTATATAAAAAAAAAAAAACAAATTCGCGTCACCTATAAGCCTCTTCACTCATTTGCACGCCTTTCCGTTGAGACCAAAGCTGCTAGGTGGCATTTTGCAGTACCAGCCCATATATGGCAGCAATACCCCATGCACAACCAGACTTGCGCTTTATATAAAGTAAGCAGCTGTCAAACATTCTATTTTTCCTTTCGGTAAACATGTCACACGACACACTTGGAACTTTGACACGTCATCACATCTACAACATTTATATACTCCACAATAGAACTCCTTCCCCCCACTCCCAGTTAGTTTTACCAGTTACTCGACTCCAAAGATTCAGTAATTTCTTCATGAGGCAATGTATACCCTTTTACAGTAAAGTATCGGATAATGTGCAGGCCTTATCTATCAAAACGTTTAAAATTTTTAATAAACAAAAATTGTTTAATAAGCGTGCATTATGTGATAAGGATTGTTATAATACTAAAGAGTACATGATTGATAATAACCCCTGAGAATGAGGAGATCGGTACCATGCTCTTTTTATATCAATTGTATAAAATAATATATTATAATTTGATTTTATTTTAAAAAAAAGTCCAGCTAGTTTTCTCGCTGGTTTATCCCAGGACAGAAGTTTTTTTCGGATCAGTGATAAATGTAAAAAATGACTTTTAATAAGGATTATTGTTATAATAATAATGATTCTATTCTACTTCACAAGGTCTTGCTTAAGTCGCACTAAATCATTACCTCAAATGAACGACGCAACAGTTTCGCCACGTGCCTAGCTCTTAAAGGTTCGTACAATTGAAGCCAAATGGCGCTTCGCAAAGTTTTATAAATTGGTTGGAACTTTATTTTTCTGACGATTAAAATGTGTAGCGAGTTTATTGTCCACTGTATGTTGAGTTACGAGTGCTTTGTCATTTATTAGCACAAGTTTACACGAATACTACACATCGAACAAAATTAATTCAACAGATTTTATCATTTAATTATAATCGAACGATTATTCGCGAGACAGTCATTTTGGCTTTCAATTTATTTACGATGTAAAAGCCGTAACATATTGTATAGTGAGTGGAAAGATCGCAGACTCTTGCTTTGCTCTTGCATTCTGTCTTATTTCCCCACAAGTGACAACGCATTTGCACTACGATTCTTAATAGAGGATAGAGTGAACGTGTCTATAGGCTATGCTCTCTAACCATGGTCAATCGATAAATTATATAAAATCATTATTGTGTTTATCGATTTGCGCGGTAAAAATGGAAAGGTGCTGCATCACGATCGCGGTTGTACTCCATGATCCTCTAATAACTGACAGAAATCTGACGCTAGTTTGTACAATTACAAGCTGTTAAAACCACAAATAAAACAATTCTTTAAACGATATATGTAATAGAAAAAGGTATTACTTTTAATTGTGTTAATACTGTAAAGCCGTGGTAGCTCAGATTTTTTTTTTTTTTTTTATAGAAGAGGGGGCAAACGAGCATGCGGCTCACCTGATGTTAAGTGACTATCGCCGCCCATGATCAACCGCAACACCAGGAGAATTGCGGGTGCGTTGCCGGCCCTTTAGAAAGGAGTAAGCTCTTTTCTTGAAGGTCCCCAGGTCGTATCGGTCCGGAAAAATCGCCGGTGATAAACTATTCCACAGAGAGGTTGTACGTGGAAGAAAACTCCTTGTGAAACGTACAGTGGTGGACCGCCAAGCATCCAGATGGTGTGGATGGTATCGGGACGTTTGTCGTGTCGTGCGTTCACGAAATTTGGCGGCTGGGATTAATCCGAACAATTCCTCAGAGCACTCCCCGTGATAGATGCGATAAAATACGCAAAGCGATGCAACATCTCTTCGCAACGCCAGTGAATCGAGCCGATCGGAAAGCACTCGGTCGTCGACGATTCGAGCCGCTCTGCGCTGGATGCGGTCAAGTGGAAGGAGCTGGTACTGGGGAGCCCCAGCCCAGAGATGGGAACAGTATTCCATGTGCGGCCGAACCTGCGCCTTGTAAAGTTGCAGGCGGTGTGCCGGCATGAAATACTGTCCCGCTCTGCTGAGCACGCCAAGCTTTTTAGAGGCCAATTTGGCCTTCCCTTCCAAGTGACCACGAAACTGCACGTCACTCGATATGTCGACGCCGAGGATTCCGATACTGGCTGAGGCAACAAGGGGAGTGCCTTGAAACTGAGGGGATACGACAAAGGGGTTCTTTTTAGCGGTTAACGCGCAAACTTGTGTCTTCTGGGGGTTAAACTGGACTAGATTTAGTCGTCCCCAATCCGAGACTCTGTTCAGCAAAGACTCGACTTCAGACACAAGTTTGTCCCGGCACTCGGAGACGTTTTCCCGAGAAATATTGGCTCGGCCGGTGTAAAGAGCATCACCAGTGCTGTCACCTGCATAGCAATGAATGTTACGGGTATGCAACATATCATTGATATGCAGAAGAAACAGCGTTGGCGATAGCACGCAGCCCTGTGGAACACCAGCATTAATAGGCTTGCAATCGGAGCTTGCACCGTCTACAACGACCTTGATGCTCCGATCTGCAAGAAAGCTGGTGATCCAATCGCACAATTTCTCGGGAAGCCCATAGGAAGGGAGCTTCGAAAGAAGCGCTTTGTGCCAAACCCGATCGAAGGCCTTCGCAATGTCCAAACTAACGGCCAATGCCTCCCCCTTGAACTCTACTGCCTCCGCCCATCTGTGAGTGAGGTAGACCAGAAGATCACCAGCTGACCGACCACGGCGAAAACCGTATTGGCGGTCACTAATCAGCTGGTGATCCTCAAGGTACCTCATGAGCTGGCAGTTTACAATGGACTCCATTGTTTTGGAGAACAAGGAGGTGATGGCGATTGGCCGGTAGTTGGACGGGTCTGAGCGGTCGCCTTTTTTAGGGATCGGGTGGACGAAAGCCGTCTTCCATGATTTTGGGACTACGCCTAGGGAGTAGGAGTACCGGAAAAGACGCGTTAAAACCGGTGCCAACTCTGGAGCACACGTCCTCAGCACAATTGGGGGGATTCCGTCAGGCCCACTCGACTTGTGGATGTCCAGGGAGAGGAGTGCTTTGCGAACCGAGCGCTGTGTGAACTGCACTTCCGGCATGGAGCACTCACACCGCGGGATGGTCGGCGGCGTACTCCCCCCGTCATCGAGAGTCGAGTTAGACGCAAAGAAGGAGCCTAGAAGATCGGCTTTCTCCTTTGCAGTATGGGCCAGTGAGTCGTCCTCCCTGTGCAGAGATGGAAGAGATGGCTGACAGAAATTCCCCTGGACAGCCTTGGCGAGAGACCAGAATGCACGGGTTCCAGAAGGAAGGCGAACTAGTCTCTCGCCAATTCTGCCTATGTGCTCTGACTTTGCCTTGGCAATGACTCTTTTGAAGGACCTAGAGGCGGAATTATACTTCTTTTTTAGAGTGCTGGTGTTTACATCCCGGGACGCTGATGCATCAACCCAGGCTTGGTAGCACTCCTGCTTATAGCATGATGCTATTTTACAGGAGCGACCAAACCATGGCTGAGATTTGCCTCCAATGGGCACCACAGAGGAAGGAATAAAAAGTTCCATACCCTGAAGTACCACATCAGTAACAGAATCCGCAACAACGTTGGGATCATCCGGCGAGAAGCAAACCCGCCCCCAAGGGTAGGATGCAAAGAAAGACCGCATCCCATCCCAATCGGCTGACCTATAGTGCCAAACACGGCGGCAGCCTGCAGAATGCAACCGCGATTTCAGCGTGAGTGGCACAACACTCCGGATCAGACAATGGTCCGAGGAGCCTAAAGGGGCGTCGACGGAAATCTGATATCCGTCCGGGTGAGAGGTCAGCAGAAGGTCCAACAGGGAAGGTGCATGATCCTCCACATCTGGAATCCGCGTAGGCGAAGTAACCAGTTGTGTCAGACCATATGCCAAGGCAAAATCATGAACAGATCTCCCCGCATGATCGGTTAAACGTGAACCGAGCCATTCGGCGTGATGGGCGTTAAAGTCGCCGAGGATCACGATCTCTGCGGAGGGGATCTGCTGTAGCAACGAATCCGCAGCCATTTGGACGTGGTCGAAGAGTCGGTCTGTTTCGGCATTACCGCTGTGGGACCTATAGAGGCACCCGTAGACGCGCGGATGGTCGTCGCTGTCTACGCGTAGCCAAAGGATGGATAGGTCCGAACCTTCAAGTCTGCCGAGGCGTCGAGAACAGATGTCCTCTCTGACGTAAACGCAAACTCCAGCCCGAGGCACAAAGGAGTGTTCCAGTTTGTACCCCGGGTAGGAGAGATACGAAACATCAGCCGGAGAGGACACCTGCGTCTCGGTCAGAAAGAGCAAAGCCGGCCTCGCCGTCTCGAGATGGTAGTGGACGGCGTTTAGGTTAGAGTGAAGTCCCCTGATATTGCAGAAATTCACGGACAGCGTGCCAGGGGTCGCCTTGGTCTTGTTGCTCCGTTTGCCCCGAGCAGTTGTAGTCTTGAGCGGAATTTCGCCCCCCCCAGAATACGTGGGGCAGCCTGAGCACCCACGCTCAGAAGTGGAGAAACATGGTCGTGGATGCTCAGCGAGGGATTCTCCAGGGGTGCTGGTACCCTCCTGGGGTAGTCTATCTTTATTTAATTCCGCTACCATGTTGATGGGGGGGGGGGGATTTGGGCCTCCGGCCACCTGCACTCACCAGACGAAACGCGGAAGTAAAACTTCCACTTCACGCCGGTATTCTGTGAGGTCGTGGTACCACCCCGGTTTGAGCCGGCCCATACGTGCAACAGCAAAGCTGCCGCGTGGCTGTTGATGGTAAGCGCTCGTTGTAAATTTCACAACGCGAGCAAAACCGGGTTCGATCTTTGCTGACACCAATGTAATTAGCAATTGCAATTTTAAGGGCTGATTTACCTTGTGCTCGGTGGTGAAGGAAAAATCGTGAGGAAACCTGCATGTCTGAGAAATAAGAAAAAATATATTTCGGAAAAATGTAAAGTTCGCCAACACGCATTGGGGTAGCGCGGCGGAAAATTCCTTGCCCTAACACACTTTCAGAAATGAGCGGAGGCCTGTGTCCAGCAGTGGGACGTATACAGGCTGTAACATTAAATAAAGAAATCCTTACTACAAAAATGTTTCTTTCCGGTAAAATTTTTGCCTATTCTTATTTTGGTTAATTTTTATCGTTTAATCATTTATTTTTTTCGACATTTGCAATTTTAAATTAACAAATAATAAACAACATTTGAGTTAATAAACTTAATTGTTAAACATATCCATTACATTTATTTTATAAACACTTTTTTGCGTTCATCTAAATTTGTGCTTGAGTGTATAATTTTGATTAAAAAGTTCTGCTTACTCTGACTGATTCATTCATTCTGACAATTCAACACTGTTGAATTATTATTTTTATCATGTTTGACTATTTCTGTATTATATGTTAAAATGAATAAATAGACTAGGCAAACATAAGTCCACAAGGTATTATGTGAAGCGGTTCGTACTGCATTACGAAAATGAAACTGAATAATCCAATCCCAGCAGAGCTGTGGGATATGTTATTTTTTTCGTTTTTAATCTGCGCTGAAATGTCGGTTGAATTTTCTATGATATTCAGTTTTGTAATTTTGTTTAACAATTACACATATCTACCTCAGCCAGATAATGTAGTTAGGTAGAAACATCTTCGAGAAAGAAGCCTATAGGCGGATTTAGTTGGGCTGGGCAGCGTTTGGGAAGTTTCGTCAGGTCATTCTGTCGCCCATACCGCAAGTTTGAAGACAGAAGTCTTTGACCAGTGCGTGTGCAGGAACGTGCACACCGATAGAACGACTAGCCCACAAGCACAAAGTCGCCCAGCGAGCGTTCCAAAGACCTATGTATAGCAGTGGACTGCCGCAGCCTGATGACAATGATCAATCATACATTAATTTATTATGTTTATATTATGACATGGCCTTGTGATTAGATTAGTAATAATAATAATGTCCTTCAAACCGATTTTTGGTCACGGTGGCCAGTTTCAATGGCGATTACATATCTACGGACATGATCATAGTACAAGAGTGTGTGCGCCAGCACAGAGCTCTAGTCTCTCACTCACACAGCCTGATGGGGCGGCAATCCGTCACGACCGTGGACACAAGGTGCAGGACAAACGTTTTAACGTTCTCTCCTACGCGCGAGAGTGAAACATCATCAACTTTCTAACTTCGGGCTGCTAGTAAGAATTTCTTGACATGGTAACCTAATAACGGTTTTGGCTCGTTCCTGGATTCCAACCCGGAACCACATGGTCAGCAGTTGCGTTTACGACCACTGAACCAACCAGACTAGTGATCAGACGATGCAAAGTAAACACATGACACACACACGAGTACACAGTCTAATTGTAACTGCTGTGACCCATTGACACCTAAATCTATCCTCGATACATCAAAATGCAGATGCGTTGTCACTCCTAGGGACTGAGATGAAATGCCTCATATTCAGTATAAAGGGTCTTCAAGTCTCTACAATCACCATACAAAATGAAGCCGCATTAAGCTGTCATTTTACCTGGTATACTGCGAAAGCATGGTCCTACCCCGGTCGAGCCGACCTATTCGGGGTACAACCATAATATAGTTGCAGCGTGACTCTGCACATGAGCTATGCCGGCTCTACCACGTATAATATTTTTAAAAGAATATTAACAATGCTATAAACATTACTAATATTCGCCTTAACCAATCGTGGTAAGCTTAAATTGCTTATGTTACGAGTGGTTCACGCAAGTAGTCGAATGGTGGATTCGAACCCACGACCTTTTTGAGTTCGCGGTTCGCGCCCAGCTATTAGGCTACTGTCGCTTGAATATGTATCGTGATAGAGCCTTTGGACTTCACCTTCGCTTTGGGGATTAATAATAAATATTTTTTTATTTCAAAACTATTAGTATATTATATTATATTAGTAGCCGTAGCACCCTTTTAAGGTAATAAGCGTGTATCAGGGAGCAACGCTCTTGTATTAATTTAGGTCGTTTTTAGAAGAATGTTCATTCTAAAAATGATAAATTTTAGATTTAGATACATGATTTTTGAAGTAGCACATTTGAAAGATAACAATAAAAATTATTCTAGTTCTAATGAAAAACTAATTTTAAAAGTAACGCTTTGCAGCTAACTGGTTAGTTTTCTAAAAGTATATAAGTTTAGGCGTTTACTATTTATTTATAGTTATAATAAGAGCCTGAACTTACTTTTTACAGTATTTTATATATATATATATATATATATATATATGTGTGTGTGATAATAGCCATGAATTTATCTATATACATGCGGCCTTAGTCTCAGACCAACATTCATAAAACTGCAATTGTCCTGGTATTGCAGCTGTTCTCGGGCGGTGGTCGGCACTAAACTTCTGGTGGCTGCATGCTCGTTTGCCTCCTCTTCTATAAGAAAAACACGTGACAAAGAAGTTTATAATAAATTCGTCTTGTAAATGTTAATGACTAACATGGCGCCTAGTGCGTTAGAAGTTATTTAATTAAAACTGTCGCCTGCCGGCGCTCACTCACCGTTTGCATAATTTGTGTGCTTATTCATTCCATTGCATATAAAAAGTCTCCACATATATTTTTATTAAAGTAATAATAAGATTAAATCTCAAGATGAACATGCCCAGACAAAAATAATTCAAGGTTATTCTTTAAAAGTTATATTTTTTTGTAAAGCAAAAAAATTGATAAAATAAATGGTGTTTGACTATCTTTAATCTAAATAATGCCAAATTAATAGACTAAAAAAGAACAAAAGAAATAGAATAAAACTTTCATAAACAATTTTTGTTTGTTTTTGGTTCCTTTTTTATTAAAAAAAAACTTTACCACTACACTGGGGTTTTCTCTTATATCGTGGAGACAGTTAACAACATCTAGACTCTGAGCAATTATTTGTAGGCTAGGAAAATACTTGTTCCTTGCCAGATTTGAAAGTGCGATCCTTCGCGTCGCAGTTCATTTCTAAACCACTGCACCAAGAAGCCGTCAAACCATTTATCAATCAGTCAATCAACCAATCTATTCAGGATGCCTATGTTAACCAGTGAACTTTTGTAGGCTGGGAAGGTTAGAATAATAAAGATAAATAACATTTTATATTATGACTCTAAAGAAAAAAAGAAAATTTTGTATAAAGAAACTCTTTTCCTTTCAAAATTTATGCAAATGAGAACTCGTCACAGAGAATACAAATTTATTGTAACGTCGAACGAAGTTCGCTCGCTTAGGTACTGGATGAAACAAGAGGAAGTAATCAATTTCACTGTACAAACTGTATTTTCTTTTTCAAGCTTTTTTTAAATATATTTACAGCAATAGTTTGGGAAAAACGGTAAGGATTTTTGTAAAGATTACGAACAGGCTGACAGTCAAACTTACTTACTTACTTACTTACAATACTTGATTTTAATGCCTCGTTACCAGTAAAAATGAGTCCCGTTCTCTCACTCACCATACGAAACACCGCAACTTTAGCTGCAACTTCACGCTGGTGTTCCATGAGATCATTTTTCTGCCCCGAACGAGCCGAACCAGTCGTGCCGCAACCACAATACTGCTGCAGCTACAGGGTGGCTCTGCCACTGTTGCTATATTGAATAATTATTTAATTACAGAGTATTATACTACTATATTCCCTCGTAAGCTGCTGCTTTGTATGATGAGTTTAGAGAACCGGAGACCCCTTTTAATAAAATCTAGGCATTCCGTCTTAGCCCTCTGTCATGACAACGCATCTGCATTTTAAATTTAAATCCAGGATAAATGCAGATGTCTATGAACCACTGCATCCGATTGAAACCATCAAATGGACAGTCAGGCCGTTTGTCACCCTTATGATATAAAAAAATTACACAATACGTAATAAAACTGTAGACAATACCAATTATTTAATTTCACATAAATTATTCTGATGTAGTTACGTGATACAATATGATTTCATTTAAACGTGATTATTATGTTCTCATTAATTTCAACGTAGTAACAAAGGACCATCCTCTCACATACTAACAGAATTAAATCGCCACCTATTAACGCTAACGCCATTATGGTGATTAAATTGAATATTTCATTTCGGACCCAAAACCTAATAACGCTTTTCAATATTTAGAAATATGCAGACAATTATTTATTAGTTTTTATATTTGTTACATCTCAGTAATGAGAGGAGGCCGGTGCCCAGCTGTGGGACATATGTAGGCTGTAACTTTAACTGTTATATTTGTCAGTGCAGCAAGGTATGTTGCGTAACCAGTTTTTATACTCTTCATACTTTAAGTCAGTAATTTTATTTTTTAGTATATATAATAATGGTCCCAATAGTCCCGCTGGATTTCTTGCTGGTTCTTCCCAGGACAGAGGTGTTTTTTGAGAACCAGTGGTAAACAAAAAAAGTGACATTTAATAAGTATTATTTATAATCCATATTGAATAAAAAAGTTTCTGTTTCTGTTTCTAGTATTATTTTATTTATAAAACAAGTGATTAATTTTATGTTTAAACAGTTCATTATGATAATGTTGTGAAGCTGTGAGCTCAGAGCAAATAATTGCTCTGTTTAAATGCTTGTCCTTGTGAATTTTATGTACGTAAACTGTTCCCACGATACAAGAAAAAATCTTAGTATGGGCAACTTTAAAAAAACTTAAAATATACTTAGTTGATAATTTAAATAAATAAATAGACAAACGAACTTACGATTATATATATATATATATATATATATATATATATATATATATATATATATATATATATATATATATATATATATATATATATATATATGTGTGTGTGTGTGTGTGTGTGTGTGAGTGTGTACGTATAGGCCACTTCACCTCCTTAACTCGAATTATGTGCTCACCTGTCTCTTACTTTCCTTACCATTGCTGCACACATATCTGCGGGAAACATGTTTCTTTATAAAACAAGGCTGATAAACAAACACACGGTCCACCTGATGGTAAGTGGATCGATCATTTGGCTCATAATCACAGTACATTTTTTCCAGATTTGTCACTCTTGAGGATTAAATTAGAATACCTCTTATCCAGTTAAAAAAACCTATCAGATTCCGTACACTCACCATACGAAACACATTACCATTAAGCTGCTACTTTACGCTAGTATTCTGTGATAGCGGGTTGATCATTGGTGCTATAAACACGAACACGTACGAATTTGGTCTATTAATGAAAAGAAAAGCATTCTTCACACATTAGTATTAACACCTTTCATTAGCACACAATCGTCTGTAATTAATCATTGCGTCTCCACTGCGTCCATTCAATCCGCTCCAGATAAATTAATAGCGTAATAAACGCTATGTAATCAACAGTTAATTAGCTATTAAATTAAACCTTGACGTGTTTATTAATAGCCTAAGTATAAAACTGGCTTAACGGTTACTTTACGCACACTTGTTACAATCATGCATCTCATTCTGGGTAAGTCATTTATGTTTCTTTATAAAATTTAAGTGACAAACTTATTGTTAAACTTCGTACGAAGAAGGCCACAGGTGCGTTGTATCCATTAGAACTAAGAAGGAATGTCCCACAGCTTGAAACTATCATTATTACAGCCCTTTCAAGTCCACTGCTGGGCCACCTGCGCCCAGCGACTACCTGCATATTTTAATATTTTACCAGGTCTTCACTTCAATTAGTAGACGGTTGCCCTACATTTCACTTACCGATACCAGGTTGCCTCGAGAACTTTTCTTCCCATTGGTTGTGGCTTCTTCGATCTATGTGGCTGGCCCGTTGTCACTTAAGCTTATTCATCAGTTGGGCAATGTCGTTGTCTCTTTGTCTACTGTGGATATCCTCATTATACGGTATCCTGTCGCTAATGAAACAAAAATAACAAAATAAAAAACTACGGATCATAGGCTTCCCCCTAAATTGCATAAGGATTTTTGCGATAGCTACCAATTTGTTAGCCCACAAGACGATATGCGTTTGTGGATAATCTTATGCCGCCATTGCACGGCAATTGATCATTTTTCAATCAATTATTTCACCAACTTTATTTATTTTAACATTCCCTACAAGCTTCGTAAATTTTAAGCCATCTATTTATATAATAATAAATTTCGCAGCGTTTGTCTCGCAAAAACTCTAAAATCGCTGATCCCAATGAAATTTTTCTCGTGTATTTGAATGATGTCCATGGGTGGTCTAAATTGACAATTGGACTAAGTATGTGACGCTGTTTTCGAGATCCAGAAATCACCCGTGCGAATCCAGGATGGATTGCTAGTTAAATATATATAAAAATATTTCCGTTTTATTTAGTAACATATTTCTTTTACAGCGCTGAGTGTCATAATTCTACAACAGTTCGATTTGTATTCATGCCATTCTCTAACAAGAAGATTGGATGACCTGCGTTTTCATAAATCACCTGAAGACTCAATACAGTCTTATGAATTTACAAATCGTGAGTTTTCAGACCTTATTCAACCCATTGTATATAGAATACCTTTAAGAAAAGCGAATAAAGAGCCAAATAATTTTGATAAATTGATAATAGAGCCATATCAACAAAAAAATTATACGAACTTCAAATGGAGAAGAAACTCCCCTTTGCCCAGATTAAATAAACAAAAGAAAACTTTTGGACCTCTCACCATAATTGTAACAAACCTACCAGACTTAACAAAGCTTAAAGAAAAACAATACAAGCATCTCAAGGAAACAGAAAATTTAAAAGAAATTAAAGATGAAATTAAGCCTATTGCTGTATTAAAGGAATCAATGAAGTATTCAAAACCGATGTCCACTGAAATAAATCATGAAAATAGTAAGATTTTTGATTCAAAAAGAAAATTAACCGGTGAAAATGCTCAAGTAGCGAACATTGCGATATCTAAAAACGTTGATGCACTCAATATTAGATCTTCTGATGAAGTTTCAGATAAGTCAAACGAAAATATTTTAAAAATCAAAGACATTGCCCCTAACCATTTCACAGAACGAAAAGGTTATGAAAACGTTGCTAGTGACACTCTTAATACGGAAAATGAAATGTTGTATTTTTCTCAAAATGAAAGTGATTCAAATGAAAACGGAGATGTTATAGTATCAAATAAAATTTTGCATGATGAATTAAGATCTGATGATCAAGTCAGAAAAACTGAATCGACCAATGAAAATAAAGCTGAAGTGGATAGTACGGAGGAAGTTAACGTTGAAAGGGTTTTAACTGAGAAACAAACATCTCTTGAGAAGAACCCACAAAGTGATGAAAAACTAACAACACAAGCTTATGACAATTTTCTAACCCGTTTATTGATTAACCATAGTCATGAAAATGATAATATAATTAAACGTTTAGATTCGAGCGAAGGAAATAGAGATGAGATTGCAAGAGAACCGATAATAAATAATATTGACAAACAAATCATTTTGGACCATGATTTTTCCGTACAATTCAGCAAACAATCTGAAGGAGACAATTCAACTCTTGATGATTCAGAATATATTCCAATCAAAATTAAGGAAGACGAAAAAAATAAAAATAACGAAAATTATAAGGAAGCTGAAGCAAAGACTTCCGACGGAAATCATTACACACGCAAGGTATATAATCTATCGTTTCTTTTCAACAGATAAGTGAACTTTAAATCAAGAACGTAGTCTTGCAATCACATTTACTAAAATCACGATAAGGATTCTGCAATAATTTTTGTGATTTTTTGGTGTTACATCAATTATGATGGCAAATTTAAATATCTCGCATAAGCGTTATGTAAAATAAAAATAAAGTATATGATGTGATAAGTTTTTTTTCCTTTAAAAAAAAAAAACAAAATTAACATTTTGTGAACGTTTCTGTATTGTGCACATATACAGACTGCTCGCATGATGTTTTTTTTAATATTATAAGCCGGCTCTTAACTACAACACCACCTGATAATTATCGGCGATGCAGCTGTGGATGGTAAAGCGCACTTATTTGGATCAACAAGACCCTATTCACTTTTTCCTATGAAAAGAGAGATGCTGGCAAATATAACTACTTATTTTATTAACAACAAAGCAAACCTTTTGGTTCAAATGCATGGTATGTTGCCTTAAAACGAGAGAGACTGGCCAAGCTGTGGAAGTTTAAGGCGACCGCCCTGCTACTGAGTAATTCTCACAGAATATCGGCGCAAAATAGAAGGAGAATTATGCTGTGTTTTTGTATGGTAAGTGTAGAGATACGTAGATCATTTTAGCTTGTAACAAAACAATATTATTTCTTATGAGTCAGCATTAGCAAAAGATCTGGATTGCAATGTTTCATTATTGCAATGCACTTCTGAACATATGCCTGCCCTAAGTAATGCTATAAAATCGGTGCCGTGTCTTATCGTCACTCCTTCTGGTGGAAAACCGCCTCATAGCTCGCTGAGTGCTACGAGTTGCTACTCGAATGCTTTACTTCCCATCGGTTGGAGGTTCTTTCAGCTAAATGGCTAGCCCGTTGTCACTTCAGCTTATCATTCCTGGTTCTTTTTTTGCATTCCACTTGCCATCACGTAACCTGTGTGCCAATAAATTATATTTATTTAAAATAAATACTTTTAACACAAAACGAAGCCTAATAACCTGAAAGCATTTTCGAAAGCTGAAGAACCTAATGCTGAGCACATACCCCCGTTATTTCTAAGTGGGTAAGGAATTGAGAAAAATTCCCTGTCCATATCCTGTGTAAATTGACAGACTTCTAGTTTTCTTTTAATCATTTAGACAATTTCAGTTTTTCAGACTTATAGTTTTCCTCACAATGATTTCTTTGATTACACAGCAATTTAAAATTGCAATTAAAATTCCAGTGATGCTGGTGAAGATCAAAGACCTATACCCTTACCTTTTAACTAAAGAGGCTGTGCTCTGTACTTTACTTTACTTTACTTATCTTCACGCACAATCCCTAACGGGGTAGCCAGAGAGAACAGATCGCCAAGTGTCACGATCCTTACATACCTCTTTCGCTTCTTTCAGGTTCATTAACTTCTTCATACATGCACGTCTAGGTATCCGAGTACTCTTGACCCTCCCCTTCTCGAGCAATTTGCTCACATGGTCTTCGAAAGTTAGTCTCGATCTACCTCGACACCTTTTTATATTTACTTTCGCTTTATATATTTTCTTCACCATTCGGTCTTCACTCATTCGTTCAACGTGCCCAAACCATTGGAGTACGGGCCTATAAATTTTTGTGATAAGGTCATCTTTCAATCCTGCCATATTGCGAATCTCTTCGTTTCGCTTTCGGTCGGCTATGTTAACGCCACACATTTTACGAAGAGATCGCATCTCCACTGCATTCAACTTGCTTTTATGCTTCTTCTGGCATACCCAGGTTTCGCTGCCATGTAACAAAGTCGGTACCAACACTGCGTTATGTATTGCAAGGCTTTTTACTAATGCATTCAGGGCACCATTGACTTTGTTTCCGGCAGCGACACGCCTATCCACATCTAAATCACATCTTCCATCCCGGCTGAAAGCACTCCCCAAGTATACAATTTCATTTACCTGTTCTAGACATGTTATAGACTGTCTAGAACAGGTGCTCTGTACTAAATCTAAACTACATAAAATATTATGAATTTGATTTACATGGTACGTCAAATGACTGCAACATAGAATGGGTCAGCGCGACAGGAGAAGCACTACACTCGCTCAGAATATTAGATTGGAATAGTAGTATGATACTACTAAGTTTCATATGGTGAAATCATATTGACGGGCTCCTTAGCGCATTGGCTTAGCAATGAGTTGCAGGGCTGGGGGCCATGGGTTGAATCCCGTACTGAATAAGTATTTGTACGGCCTACAAAAAAAAATCCGGTTCTGGAGGTTTTTCCTTGCGCAATTTATGTATGTAAACTTCTCCCATGATACAATATAAAGTCCTAGTATGGAAGTAATATAAAAAAAGGTATGAGGAGATCCGGAAACACTTTTACTGCTAACAAGGTTTTTTACGTGGTAGAGCTATGCTGCAGGTATATTGTGGTTACAGCACGAATGGGTTCGCTCGACCTGAATAGGACCGCGCTCTCACAGAATACCGAATGCGTAAAATAGCAACTTAATGCTGCTGTGTTACGTATGGTGAGTGTAGAGAACCGGAGACCCTTTTTACTGGAAACGAGGCATTCCGTCTCAGTCCTCAGGGCTGGCACCGCATTTGCATTTTGGTTTTCAATTGAAGATAAATGTAGATGTGATGTGGTGGGCTGTGTGCTCGCTTATCACCTTTATTTTATATAAAAAAACATAATTTATATTCTTTTCTACAAACAAATTTTACAAAATTACTTTACATATCTAACAACCTAAGGTTTCATTGATTCTGAATTTTTGTTCTTCACTAATGTATAGGCGGTCCCATAATGAATTGGCCTAACTATGAACCAATGAAGGAAATGAAACGAAACCATTTTATTTTTCAATATAATCACCATGAATACTAACACACTTCTGACATCTGTGAATCAACATCTCTAAACCTTTATAAAAATAAGCACATATTTTATCCTCAAAATGACTCAAGACGGCCGCCTGCAACTCTTCATCGCTTGAAAATTTTCTTCCTCTTAAGTCCCGCTTTAAATTTGGAAATAACTAATAGTCGGACGGGGCCATGTATGGACTGTAAGGTGGATGTTGAACTTCTGTGAACCAGCATTGACGAACTGCATCCTTCGAAACAACAGCGGTATGAACAGGGGCGTTGTCATGGAGCAACAGGACACCTTTAGACAGCTTGCCTCTTCGTTTTTCCTTTATTTTGTCTCGTAGTTTATATATTAAAAAAGTATAATACTCCCCGTTCACGACTGTATTACGTTCTTTAAAATCCACCATCAAAATGCCTTGAAAATCCCAAAATATTGTGCACATCAGTTTTTTAGTCGATTGTTGCACCTTTGCCTTTCTAGGGGGCTTTTCACCCTTATAACGCCATTCCATTGACTCGCGCTTGCTTTGTGGATCATAATACAAGATCATAGTTTCATCACCAGTCACTAGCCGCTCGATCATAGACTTTGGATTATCGCCACAAAGATCCAAAAACTCCGAAGCGCAGCGCACTCTTTCCTGTCTCTGTACCGCTGAAAGAAGTTTCGGTACCCATCTTGCACTCACTTTTTTCATGTGAAGATGTTCATGGATCGCGCGATGAACGGTACTCTTAGAGAGCCCAAACCTTGCTGCAATTTCTCTAATCTTCAAACGGCGGTCACTCAGAACCTCCTCTTCGATAAGAGCAATCGTTTCGGGAGTGAGCACTTCCACAGGTCGACCGTCGTGGCTAAAGTCTTCGACGGTTTCTCTCCAGAGGGCAGACTCCTTATACACGCCTTCTAATCGTTCTTTTATTTGGGCAGGGGATAAACCTTCTTTAAACAGAAACTTTATGACACTTCGATACTCAGTTTTCGACATTTTGAAAAAATACGCGACTCTCGTTATTCAAATGCCTGTTAAACTAAGACTAAGCATTTCATGTCGATGCATGTTTCTTATATTTAGTTCACGATAAACGTACTGTTTAATGCAACACAACATGTAGCGACATGTCGCGTTGAACTATATCAGGCCAGTTCATTATGGGACCGCCTGGTAGGTGTATCATACCGTGCAGTGGTGATGTAAGTATGTCTACCACAACACGGGTGAACATTGGTTCTTGATAACAACTCAAAATACAAAAACTGCGCTTGCCACTCCGCTTGCCAAGCATGCCAACTATGCCATAATTCCCTTCCAGGAGGCCTGTGTTCAGCGGTGGACTTTTGTAGTCCGTAATTTATTTATAACATCCACTTCCTACTATCGTTACAGGAATGGCCTAGTACGATAGATGAGATACACTATATATAAAATAAAACAATGAAATAACAAAGATGTACAAATGGATTACAATGTAGGTACTCATGAGCCACAGCATCTTCCTACCACCAGCATACAAAACGTGCTCGTGCGACTCTCTTACTTCTTAAAATAATTTTAATAGTTACTAGATGGCGCTTTTAGTGGAAATTTCAGTCATGGCATTTTGTAGAAAGCTCTCCTTGCTCTGTTCCCCGACACGAGATGGCGCTAGTGCCAGGTACCAGACATCTGTGTTTATTGGTGGAATTTAAAGGAAGGATAATAAAGGAATAAAGAAAAAGAAGGAAAACACGTATATAGAGATAATACAATATAATTACTTATATATACAATATGATTATAGATACAACAATATAACTTATGTATGTACATGTATTTGTGTATATATGGGTATGTACTTATGTGTGTATGTATGTACAAATACGTTGTATTATACAGGTTGTCCGGTTTCCGATGTCCGATACTTGAAGGGGTTAAAATACTTACTTACTTACTTACTTATCGTCACGCACAATCCCTAACGGGGTAGCCAGAGAGAACAGATCGCCAGGTGTCACGATCCTTACATACCTCTTTCGCTTCTTTCAGGTTCATTAACTTCTTCATACATGCACGTCTAGGTATCCGAGTACTCTTGACCCTCCCCTCTTCGAGCAATTTGCTCACATGGTCTTCGAAAGTTAGTCTCGGTCTACATCGACACCTTTTAATATTTACTTTCGCTCTATATATTTTCTTCACCATTCGGTCTTCACTCATTCGTTCAACGTGTCCAAACCATTGGAGTACGCCCCTATCAATTTTTGTGATAAGGTCATCTTTCAAACCTGCCATATTGCGAATCTCTTCGTTTCGCTTTCGGTCGGCTATGGTAACGCCACACATTTTACGAAGAGATCGCATCTCCACTGCATTCAACTTGCTTTTATGCTTCTTCTGGCATACCCAGGTTTCGCTGCCATATAACAAAGTCGGTGCCAACACTGCGTTATGTATTGCAAGGCGTGCACTCTTCACCACGCCTTGCCTTTTTATTAATGCATTCAGGGCACCATTGACTTTGTTTCCGGCAGCGACATGCCTATCCACATCTAAATCACATCTTCCATCCCGGCTGAAAGCACTCCCCAAGTATACAATTTCATTTACCTGTTCTAGACATTCCTGATTTACCCATATTTCACATTTCGTTCTCACTTCGTCCTTTTCAAATACCAGAACCTTAGTTTTATTAGCATTCAAACGGAGACCTTTAATTTCACATTCCTCTTTCATACACGTGACTAATGCCTGCAGTTCTGCTTCTGATGGTGCAATAAGCACTGCATCATCAGCATACAGCAGACAATTAACTTTTATGTCACCCAATTTCACACCCAAACAGCTATCTTTCAGCTTCTGTAAACAGCTGTCGAGATACAGTATGAACAGCCAGGAAGACATGACACAACCCTGTTTTACGCCCGCTTGGACGCTAAACATGGGTGACAGGTCATGCCCTACCCGCACACAGGCTTTACAGTCATAGTAAAGTGACTGCACAGCCCTTAACAATCGACCATCTACACCATATCCCGGCAACAGTTCCCACATTTTCTTCCTTATAACCTTATCAAATGCTTTCTCCAGATCCACAAAAGCACAGAAAATCCTCTGGTTAACACTCAGCAGCTTCTCCGTGATCATGCGGAGAGAAAACATTTGATCCGTGCATCCTCTTCCAGGTCTAAATCCGCATTGTGCCTCTCATAAGAATCTTTCCGATTTCTCTTGCATCCTGCGTGTCAAAACCTTCGAATAAACTTTACTTGCTAAACTGGTCAAGCTGATCGCCCGATAGCTCCCGCAGTCAAAATGTGAACCTTTACCTTTATATAAAGGCACAATGACCGCGGATCGCCAATCATCCGGGACATCTCCCGTCCGCCAGCACAAATTGCACAGCAGATGAAAGCTGTCCCAGACGCGAGGCCCACCGTACTTGACCATTTCAGCAGTAACTCTGTCTAGTCCCGCAGCCTTACCACATTTCAAACTTCGAATCGCACGTTCAATCTCTTTCATGCTGATGACCTCAGTGTCATCGAGGTCCGTGTCTGGCGTGCCAGTCACGGCGTCACCCCCGGATTCTTCACTAAGATCATGACACGCATACAATTCTCTATAAAATTCACTCCATCGCTGCATGACGTCCGATTTTTCTGAGAGGACGTCATTGGTTCTCGAAAGCACTTTGTTCATTCTTAAAGCTGTCGCACCACTCCGGGACCTTCCAACCTCTTTCCAGAAGAGTTTGGAGTTTTCCCTAAAGCTGTGCGACAACCTCTCGTCCGCTTCTATTCTACACCTTTCACGTACTTCCTCAATCAATGTTTTCGCATGAACTTTCTGCAGCTTATATCTTTCTTTCATCTTCTCTCTCATATGCTCATCGTTACTAGAGGCTAAGTAGTCTAACCATGCTTTTTTCTTCTTTTTTACAGCTTCTTTCACTTCGTCATTCCACCACGCATCTCTTCTTTTACTACTACCTCTTTTTGTCGTACCACATACTTCTTCCGCTGCACTTACCATTCCATCCCTAAGGTTCTGCCATATTCTCTCCACACATTCTTTCCTGCCATCGATGGTGTCAAGCTTTTCGGCTACCTTCGTGTGATATTTGTCCCTAGTATCCGCTTCCTGAAGCTTCCAGCTTCGGATGCGACAGACCGACTGTGGTTCTGTTACTGCCGTCCGGTGGCGCCAACCCGCGAACAAACCCCTAAATCTAGTAATTACTAGATAATGATCCGTTCCCAGGTCAGCACCCCTGAACACTCGTGTATCCATCACCTGTTTTCGCAGTCGGTCATCCACCAGGAACAAATCAATCATACTTCTCTCATTCTTTCTTTCTCTAGTGTACATATGGATCTTCCTGTGATTAAACATAGTGTTTGTCACAAGAAGACCCTTTTCCTTGCATACAGCCAGTATAAGCTTGCCAGCATCATTAACCCTTTTATCTCCAAACTTTCCAAGCACCGACTCGTATCCTGGTCGAGCGATGCCTACCCATCCATTCAAATCACCACATACAACAGTTCTTTCGTTTCCCTTAACCAAATCTAGAACTTCTCTTACATTCTCCCAAAACTCCTCCAGCTCAGCCCTGGACGACGAAGCTACCGGCGCATAAACAGTCAAAAGGAATAACTTCGTCAGTCCCATTTTGAAGCGAACCCAGAGAAGTCTTGAGTTCACAACCTTGTATTCAGTCATAAGGTCGACCAACCGGGACGACAACAGCACTCCCACTCCTTGGCAGGCGTTCTCGCTTTCCGGGACTCCGGACCATATAGCTAACGTCCCGCCAGGGAGCTCTTCAATACCACTGCCTTTCCGTTTGGTCTCCGACATACACACGACATCTAATTCTCTTTCTTTCATTATTTCGATCAACTCATTCGTCTTATCTCTCATGCCTCCTCTAACATTCCACGTGCCAACTCTGCAATCCGTCCTCCACCTTCCGCCGTGTCGGGCTGTGCGTGACGGGTGGCGGTCCCCATCGCCGCTTTGCGCGCTGCATTCCACACCAACGGGGACGAGCTGGTGTGCGTCGCCTTGGGGGGATGCCCTAACCCTCGTTCGCATGGGTGCGCAGCTGTGTAGAATTGCAGCCCTGAAAAGGGCTGGCAGGGGTCGCGACGAGCATGCTTCTACAATGACCCCCATTAAAATACAATTAATTTTATCGATAAATCAGGGATCAATGATTTTTTTTCGCCATAAATAAAAAAATGGCAGCACTTTAAAAAAAATTGTTGGCGAAGCATAGATGCTTGTATTAATTTAACAATATCTACCCAAGTAGAAGACTTTCAAAAACAAAATTGGTCTCAAATGTTAGTTAATAGTGTATACAATAAATCTAGATTCAAAATATTATTTTTTAATTTTTCAGTATTAGTAAAAAACATTTTTGAAAAAATAAATTAGACAACAAATTGATGTTGTTTTTCAGATTCTTAGCTTTAAAAAGAAACCATCGAGTTAACCAATTTTTTTTACTTGTTTTTATTATAATACAGGATATTTGCTATAAATGCACATTTAAATCTTAACTCTGAGTTAGATAGTTTAGGAGCTATGATAATTTGAATGTAACTGTTCAAAGTGCCTCTACCCCGATATTAGATAACTAAACACCCATTCCAGTGAGTAAGATAAAATTCTTCAATAATTCAAGGAATCGTAAGCAAGCACAATAGCATCCTTTGTGTGAGCAGGTAAAAAACGCTGTGCACAACAGTGCGAGTGAGACAGAATAACGGCTGTCTCCAGGTAAAAAGGGTGCAGTGTGCGCTTGTGCCGTCGAGCAGTCGTCCCTCGCTCTGCGTTGTGATAACATTCCTGGTTTTAAGTAAATCTACTTACTGTACATAATTATTGTTTGTTGTTAGACTTTGTTTCGTTTTTGTTTTGTTGTTGAACTGTTACTTTTTGTTTTTTACAATGAACGAGTACTCAAGCCAGCATATCGCTGACATCCATTTCGTGTATGGATTGTGTAACGGGAGTGCAAATAGAGCTGTTGTAGAGTATGCACGCATGTTGGCGACGCGCCTATAAGAATGTTTCAGTTTATTAAGTCAACCGATGACGAATAACTTTTCAAAGACTTATTGTCCAATAGGGATGTTCTGATAAGAAAATGCTTAGTTAAATCTTAAAGAAATGTCGATTTAATGATATGAAGGTCTTGGGTTCGACTCCCAGGCCGGACTAGTTACTGTTTTCTAAGTAATATCTTTCAATAAATTCATATAGGGAATTTTATGTTATAAATTATGTTACCGGATTTGTTCCCCGGTTGAAATCGTCTTTCCAATGATGTAAATTCAAAGGAATATTAAAGTGAAGTTAGAGATCGGATTTGTTCCCCGGTCGAGATGATCACTCTGTGCACAAACAGAAATAACGGAAGTTAATTGCATAAGTATTGTCTTGTATAAGTATAATATGTTTTGTACGAAAACAAATGCCTATTTGTTATGATCGATTAATGAGAACATTCACTTGTATTGTTATCTGATAAGAGACATGATAACTGATAAGAATTTTATCAGAGATAGTTTCCTACAGTTTGAAAATTATGTAGAAGCACTTATTTATTTAATATTGTTAAAATTAAGTGTATTTCAGACTTTCATTTTTTCTGATAGCCGAATAGTGTGAGTTCACGGAAGCACGCTGACCACGCCCCTAGGAGGCCGAATATGTAAAAATTTAAAATGTTTGTAATTTCAGCAATTTATGTAAAAATGACTTGTAAAACATTTCAGGTTGATTGTACGTGCTAAAAAGGTGAATTCTGTGTTATTTTTATGTGAAAATTCCTGTGTATAAGTGAAATAATGATAGTTTTGTATAAGAAATTTAAAAGTGTTTTAAATAGTGAAATAAATAGAGAAAATGTAAATTAAACTATTGTATTAGTTAACATATGCATAAATTCAAGTGGGAAACATTGTTTTAACTTTCTGTGTTAAATATTTAAGAAGTTTGGATTTTGAATTTGTGATTAAAATAGGCATGTTTTGTTTTATAAATTAAAGGATTTTTGTGATACGGAAAAATAATATATATCATGGTGTAGATATTGTTTTGTGCTATCTAAATAGATAACTTGTATTTATGTATGATTTATGTGAATAAAGAAATTAAGTGAAACGTGAGAGAGTAATAGTACAAATTCATGTTGTTAAGTTGCGCAGGCACGCGAATGGCGCGGCTCACTTTCGCGTATAGTTCTGGGGGTAGCTTAGTGAACGGGTTTTATTGCAATTCGTTCGGGAAATTAGTTCGGAAAAATAAGAAAATCCTTCGGGAAAAGTGAAAGACCAGCAGTCAATAAGAAGAAAAAGTGTAGGGAAGTGATAGGGAAAAGTGATTACTCTCTCACGGAACGGTTTGAAGATAATTGCTGTTTTATTCCCAAGTAATTCATCCCTAAAGTTATACAGTCCACATCGAAGAATTAAGGCGTCGGGACCGGGACGACTTCGGAAGACCCGTAATCCCCGTCTGAACCAACTTGCTGAAAAAGAAAGAGGTTACCGCCCTAGTGTGTTACTCCGTTGCGGAGATCACATACGTTGTTCCCAAACCCAACGTAGGCGTTATAGGAGGCCGGATCGAGAGAAGCCTCGATTCCTCCCTTCTGTTTCTGAATCGAAAGTCGAGTTCCGTTAGGTTCTTTTTCAATTGGTCCTTCGAGCAGGATCAAAAGGACCACCCGAACCCCGCCAGCTGGATCAAGGAACCAGCTGTGGACTGCTGGTTGTGGAAAAGAAGACCTTCGGAGCCGAGTGAAGATCAGCAACCGAAGGAAGCCGGAGGTTTGAGCTGTAGCAATAGGACCAAAGGCCAGAAGACCAGGACGTCAGCGCTGAAGGACTGGACCTGGAACTACCGGAAGAAAGAAAACCGGGATTGCGGCCTGGGGCGTGTGCTCGCATGGGGCACGTATCGCAGCCGGGCGCAGGTGTCTTGTGAAGGCACTCATCGTGGCCAAGCAGGGCTTGGCATTTTTCCTGTCGGACGACCGTGTCTGGCATTTTCCTGTCGGGCAAGCGTGCTCGGCATTTCCTGTCGGACGACCGTGTCCGGCATTTTCCTGTCAGGTCATCAGGGTGCAGGAAGAAGCATCCACCGCTGCTGCTGCCAGGCGACGGTGCGCGTGGGCACCTGACTGCATCGCGGCCGGAGGAGGGCGCTTGGACGAGGCGTCACCGGCAACTGGGCGGCAAGCACAGCATACATCCCGACCACCTAACGGTGCCAAACGGTTGGGCTCTGGCACAACACCTTCGGGTGGAGCAGTTCTCTCGAGCGAGACAGCGCTTGCACTACCGCTCGACTGTTTCGTCATATTCCTTGGCGGGACAGTTCCTAAAGCTTTCCTCCATTCCATTCCTGCACGACTCCAACCCTGGACGGCTCACCTCGGTAGGCCCCGTCCAGGATTGATAGGGCTGATAGGGCTGTTAGGGTGGTAGTAGGGTTGTAGAGTTGGGAGATAAGGGGGGGAGGGGTAGTGGTGTTAGGTTGGGGTGTAGAAGGGTTGTAGGTAAGGGGTTGTAGGGACCGTAGGGACAGTTAGGGACCGTAGGCCAACAATCACCTTCCTGCAAGATGAAGAAGGCACAAGACCAGACAGGGAGAAGCGAAGGGAGCAGGACAAGGACAGGGCTCTCAAGAAAAGCTAAAGAAGCGGAACCATCTGGAGCGACCACAGCTACTGCGTCAAATGGAGCAACTCCTTCAAGTGGAGCCACCACCGACACGTCCACGTGCACGTGGGACACAGGGACGTCCGTGGCAACGACAAGCAACAGGACGGACACCAGTGGTACGCAGGCCAGCACCGCACAACAATCCGTTATATCCAGGAGTGAAACGGTGGTCGAAAAAGTAGGTCAAAGGACCGAAGAAGCGGCATCGTCAAGGACAGTAATCGGGCACACTAGTGATAAAGGGTCACAAAGAGGTAGTAGGTCATCGCGATCGGCGAGGCTGAAAGCCGAATTAGAGGCGCGGATTAAATTCGAACGCTCAGAGCTCGAACGAGCACAGGCAGCTGCTGCCTTGGCCAAGTCTCAATTGGAGTTGGCACGACTCAACCGAGAAGAGGAGATCGACTCGAGTGAGGATGATGAAGAGCGGAATACTCAGGTGGAACCTTTCGTAAGGAGTTGGGTTCAGCAGACCATAATGAGCGCGCCGGTTAGTGTAGCACAACCCGATATTACTGATAAGGAAGCGTGTAAAGGATCACGCCGCAAAGGGGCGGAGATCGAGCGCAACCAAGGAAATGCACAGAAAACACACGCGAGTGAGGTGTCAGAATTGACCGAAGCGATTGTGAGTGCAATAAAAATAGCTGGTAAAGATAAGTCTTCCCAGCTTCATTTCCTCCAGGAATTACCGGTGTTCGATGGAGACCCGGGTGAATGGATAATTTTCAAAACGGTGTTTGAAGACACGAGAAGCCAATTTTCAGGGGTGCAGAATGTCGCACGCCTTAGGAGGGCATTAAAGGGCACCGCTAAGGAGGCGGTAAAGTCGTTGTTGTTTACTTTGTGTGAACCGGAAGAAATAATGAACGCTCTCGAAAGAAGATTCGGTAGGGTTGAGATGCTCATTCTAGCCGAAATCGAGAATGTAAAGCGTATGCCAAGATTGGCAGAAGATTGCCGGAATATAGGATCTTTTGCAAGTCGTATTACGAACGTGGTTGCCACGATACAAGCGTTGAATCAACCACAGTATTTGTACTCACCGGAGTTAGTGAGCCGCATAGTGGAGAAGCTTGGAACTATGATTAAATTTAAATGGTTTGAATATCGAGCTCAGTATCCTTTGGAGCCAGAGTTACAGAAGATGGCCAAGTTTTTAAATTTATTGAGTGAACAATTTGGAGCGTCCTTAAACAAAGAAAATGCGCCTGAAAAAAGGAAGCGTCCTGAATTCAGGAAGCAAACTGTACACACTTCAAAGGGAGGTGTACGCAGCTGTGCCGTGAGCGAGCGCTATATGCGCCGAAGTAATTCGAGCGAGCGTCTAGAACGCCGAAATAGTAAAGGGCACAACCGACAAGTGGTTATGACAACCCAGGATAAGCCTGTAAGTCGGGTAACACATAAGTGTGTTATATGCAACAAGGAGCACTCTATAGTGAGTTGTTACAAGTTTAAGGACATGAATATTCGCGAGAAATGGGAAGCGGTCAAAAAGGCGAAAGTATGTTTCCAATGTTTGTCACCTAACCATAGGAGGTTAGAGTGCAAAGCGAAAAAATGTGGTGTAGAGGGATGTAGAATGTCACATCATCGAATGCTACACCGATACCCCAATGAAAAAACCTCGCCACAAGGGGACGAGGGGGGTAAAGATGCTCAGATTACCACTGTTAGTACAGTGAATGCACTGGCATGTGCATACTTAAAGTTTATACCGGTCGAGTTGTATGGACCTAGAGGAAAGGTCAAGACAACAGCTCTTCTGGATGAGGGATCGACTATGACACTCATAGAGGAGTGGATGGCTCAGAAATTAGCGCCTCGCGGACGTAAAGAGGGATTACGTATCGAAGCCGTGGGAGGTAAGCGAATTAACGACGACAGTTCGTATCGCTTAAACGTTAAGATAAAAGGCATTTACTCGAGCGACTTGGAAGAGATAAGTGTACAAACAATTAAGTCACTTAACCTTTCTCCTCAGTCGGTAAGCCGAGAATTATTGCAACGGTGTTCTCATTTGACACCGATTAAAGATGAGTTGATGTATGAGAGGTCCAAACCTACCATATTAATTGGTCAGGACAATTGGCATCTCATAGTTACTCGTGAATTAATTTCGGGAGGTAAGAACCTACCTGTAGCATCGCTCACCAAACTTGGATGGGTTTTACATGGTCACATATCGGGTGGTATTAAACCGATCAAGATCGTTAACCACATTTTCACCAAGAAGGAGGAAGATATGGATAAATTGATCAAGGATTATTTTAGTTTGGAATCTCTGGGAGTGTCGGCTAGAAAGCCCGCGAACGACCCAGAAGAACGAGCTTTAAGTATTTTGAACAAAACGGTACGTCGTATACCTAATAATAGGTACGAGACTGCTTTGTTATGGCGCACAGACAATGAGTGCATGCCGTCGAATAGAGCGCAGGTTGAAAGTCGCCTGTTGAATATTGAAAAAAAGCTCAAATTGAAAATCTCATCGTTAATAGTTACGCAGAGAAAGCGAACCATATTTCCATTTCCCCACGTACGTGGTACCTTCCTCACTTCGCAGTGACTCACCCACAAAAAAGGAAAATAAGGATAGTTTTCGACGCCGCCGCAAAGACGGGCGGACGTTGTTTCAATGATGCATTGTTAACCGGACCGGACTTATTGAAGTCGTTGTTCGGAGTTCTGCTACGATTCAGAGAAGGAAGCGTGGCAGTAATGGCAGACATTAAAGAAATGTTCCTGCAAGTGAAAATCCGGGATGAAGACAGGGATAGCCTTCGATTCTTATGGCGGCACAATCGTGACGCGCCACCGGAAGAGTATAGAATGACGTCACTCATATTTGGAGCGGCATCATCACCATGCATCGCTATATATGTAAAGAATAGGAATGCGCAGGACAACGCACATATCTATCCAGAAGCAGCTTCCGCTACGGAAAGCAATTTTTATATGGATGACTATCTACAGGCATTTCCCGACGTGACGACGGCCGAAAGGATAGTAAACGATATGTATGAATTACATAAACATGCTTCTTTCCAACTGAGGGGATGGGCTAGCAACCGACCCGAAGTTCTAAGTAAAATGGAAAATAAATATAAGAGCGACAGTGCTTCGCTGGGAGATAAAGAGCACACAGAGCGCACGTTAGGTTTGATTTGGAATATCAAACGGGATATAATAAGTTTCTCCACAAATCTTCGTAACACACCGGAAGAGGTGATGGAAGGTTTACGACCGCCTACGAAGAGGGAGATAACTAGCGCTGTGATGTCAGTCTTCGATCCTTTGGGACTCGCATCACCCATAACGATTCAAGGGAAGTCGCTGATCCAGCAAGTATGGAGGACAGGCATCTCTTGGGATGAAGAAGTTTCACACGAATTACACGTGTTATTTTGTAAATGGATATCGGAAGTGAAGAAATTAGGTCATTTAGAGGTACCTAGACCCGTTGCTGAAGGCGTCGGCAAGGGAGAGTTACACACTTTCACGGATGCTAGTGAAAAAGCATACGCTGCCGCGGTGTATTACGTCACCACGGACGAGCTAGGAATAAGGCGGATTACGCTGATCGCCGCAAAGGCAAGAGTAGCGCCGTTGAAACCAATTTCGATTCCAAGGCTTGAATTGCAATCAGCTCTTATGGGCAGCAGGCTGGCTGCCTCGGTTAGTGAAGAGAGCAAGTACGAGATGTCCGAGAGAGTATTTTGGACAGACTCACGTACAGTGTTAGCATGGATTAAGTCAGATCCTCGCGCCTTTAAACCATTCGTTGCTCATCGATTGGCTGAGATCGAAGATCACAGTAAACCATGTGAATGGCGATGGGTTCCAACGTCACAAAATGTGGCAGACGACGCCACTAGAAATTTTCCTTCCACCTTCGATGTAAGTCATCGCTGGTTTCAAGGACCTGAATTCCTCAGGAAAAGTCCTGATTTATGGCCCAAACAAATGGACACCATAAAAGGCTTAGAAACAGGTGAAGAAAAATCGCCAAAGGGCGTAAATGCGTTAAGAAAGCAAGAACCGTTAAGTCTACCCGACTACGGACGATTTAGCAGCTTTAAGAAATTCCTTGGGGCAACTACACGCACCTTACAAGCGGTAGAAAAATTCAAGAGTTTAAGAAAGTCGGTTAAAGGACCCGACGACGCAGCCGAAAAGTCGGTTATGTGTTCCAACAAAGTTTTAGCAAAGTCGGTTAAAGGACCCGATGGCGCGTTGGACATAGCGCTCTTGAAAAAAGCGGAATTATTAATTTGGAAGTTCGTTCAATACGACTGTTTTTATTCGGAAATAAAATGCTTGAAAGCAGGCAAAAGTGTTGAAAGAATTTCACGCTTAAGTAAATTATCTATGGAAATAGGAGAAGATAACTTACTCCGTTTAAATGGACGTTTACCTTTCAAGTCTAATTTGACCGAGGAAAGTAGAAAACCTGTCATATTGGACGGTAAACACGAAATCGTTAAAATGATGATTAGAGAAGTTCGTCATCATTTTGGACATGCCAATCACCAGACGGTGATGAATGAGGTGAACCAGAAATTTTATGTCTTGAACTTACGTAATGTAGTACGTAGTGTGTCACATCATTGTCAGTGGTGCAGGACATACAGGTCAAAACCGCAGAACGTGCCACAAGGAAATATTCCTCTGGAGAGAATAGCTCATCATGAACCACCTTTTACATGCTCAGCTGTGGATTATTTCGGTCCTATGAGTGTGACTATAGGAAGGCGACACGAAAAACGTTGGGGTGTTTTATTCACGTGTCTGACTACCAGAGCAGTACATCTGGAATTAGCAGCCTCATTGACACCAGCGTCAATGATAATGGCGTTGAGGCGATTTATCGCCAGAAGAGGAAAACCAGCCGTTATATACAGCGATAACGGGACAAATTTCAAAGCTGCGAATAAAGAATTATTGAAAGCATGCGAAGAATGCCATGAGGGCATGAAAAATGAGTCATTTAAGAAATATATTAAATGGAAATTTATACCTCCGGGAGCTCCGCACATGGGTGGCGCCTGGGAGGGGTTAGTAAGATCGATTAAAATTGCGTTGACCGCTACGCTCAGAGAAAGGAGCCCACGAGAGGAAATTCTACATACGTTGCTTTTAGAAGCAGAGCACACAGTAAATTCCAGGCCTCTGGTAACATTCAGTATGGATAGTCCTGAAGAGGGTTTGACACCCAATCATTTTCTTCTGGGACGCTCATGTGGTGATCGACCACCTGGATTATTTCTAGAGCGGCATCTGACGGGTCAACTCAATTGGAAAGCTGCACAGAGATTAGCCGACCATTTTTGGACAAGGTGGCTGAAGGAATACATGCCTACCTTAATACCGCGAACAGGTAATAACGGAAAGTTCATGGAACCTAAAGAAGGCGATATTGTTTTGATAATAGATCATTCGTTGCCGCGAAATACGTGGCCGAAAGGCAAAATTAGTAGAACGTTGCCGGGACCAGACGGTCACACCAGAGTGGTTGACGTCATTACTAGCACAGGTATCTTGAGGAGACCCACATCCAGAATAATAGTCCTGGTACCCGCGACGCCTCCCAAATGATGGTGCTAACGCACGGGGGGGAGATTGTTGGCGACGCGCCTATAAGAATGTTTCAGTTTATTAAGTCAACCGATGACGAATAACTTTTCAAAGACTTATTGTCCAATAGGGATGTTCTGATAAGAAAATGCTTAGTTAAATCTTAAAGAAATGTCGAATTAATGATATGAAGGTCTTGGGTTCGACTCCCAGGCCGGACTAGTTACTGTTTTCTAAGTAATATCTTTCAATAAATTCATATAGGGAATTTTATGTTATAAATTATGTTACCGGATTTGTTCCCCGGTTGAAATCGTCTTTCCAATGATGTAAATTCAAAGGAATATTAAAGTGAAGTTAGAGATCGAATTTGTTCCCCGGTCGAGATGATCACTCTGTGCACAAACAGAAATAACGGAAGTTAATTGCATAAGTATTGTCTTGTATAAGTATAATATGTTTTGTACGAAAACAAATGCCTATTTGTTATGATCGATTAATGAGAACATTCACTTGTATTGTTATCTGATAAGAGACATGATAACTGATAAGAATCTTATCAGAGATAGTTTCCTACAGTTTGAAAATTATGTAGAAGCACTTATTTATTTAATATTGTTAAAATTAAGTGTATTTCAGACTTTCATTTTTTCTGATAGCTGAGAGCCGTGCAAAGTTAGTTGTTCAAATAGTGTGAGTTCACGGAAGCACGCTGACCACGCCCCTAGGAGGCCGAATATGTAAAAATTTAAAATGTTTGTAATTTCAGCAATTTATGTAAAAATGACTTGTAAAACATTTCAGGTTGATTGTACGTGCTAAAAAGGTGAATTCTGTGTTATTTTTATGTGAAAATTCCTGTGTATAAGTGAAATAATGATAGTTTTGTATAAGAAATTTAAAAGTGTTTTAAATAGTGAAATAAATAGAGAAAATGTAAATTAAACTATTGTATTAGTTAACATATGCATAAATTCAAGTGGGAAACATTGTTTTAACTTTCTGTGTTAAATATTTAAGAAGTTTGGATTTTGAATTTGTGATTAAAATAGGCATGTTTTGTTTTATAAACTAAAGGATTTTTGTGATACGGAAAAATAATATATATCATGGTGTAGATATTGTTTTGTGCTATCTAAATAGATAACTTGTATTTATGTATGATTTATGTGAATAAAGAAATTAAGTGAAACGTGAGAGAGTAATAGTACAAATTCATGTTGTTAAGTTGCGCAGGCACGCGAATGGCGCGGCTCACTTTCGCGTATAGTTCTGGGGGTAGCTTAGTGAACGGGTTTTATTGCAATTCGTTCGGGAAATTAGTTCGGAAAAATAAGAAAATCCTTCGGGAAAAGTGAAAGACCAGCAGTCAATAAGAAGAAAAAGTGTAGGGAAGTGATAGGGAAAAGTGATTACTCTCTCACGGAACGGTTTGAAGATAATTGCTGTTTTATTCCCAAGTAATTCATCCCTAAAGTTATACAGTCCACATCGAAGAATTAAGGCGTCAGGACCGGGACGACTTCGGAAGACCCGTAATCCCCGTCTGAACCTACTTGCTGAAAAAGAAAGAGGTTACCGCCCTAGTGTGTTACTCCGTTGCGGAGATCACATACGTTGTTCCCGAACCCAACGTAGGCGTTATAGGAGGCCGGATCGAGAGAAGCCTCGATTCCTCCCTTCTGTTTCTGAATCGAAAGTCGAGTTCCGTTAGGTTCTTTTTCAACGCAGATTTCCTAACAGACGTACGCCGAATGCTCGCACTTTCGCGAGAATTCATTTGAGACTTGCGGAAAATGGAATAAGAAGGCTCGGTAACGAACGTACTCGTGTTTTGTCGCTCCAAGATGAACATCAAATATTGCAAATGATTACTCAAGACCCTAGCCTGAGCATTAGACGCATAGCTAATCGTCTCAGTCTATCAAAATGGTGGGTGTGGAAAATTTTAAAAAGAGAAGGATTACATCCTTACCATTTTCGAAGGGTGCAAGAAATACTGGAACCGGATTATGTAAGAAGAGCAATATTTTGTTCGTGGATATTGAGAGAAACGCGATATGATCCAAACTTTTTAAAAAGAATTATGTGGACAGACGAAGCTACTTTCACGCGATCAGGGTATACGAACTACCGTAACGAACACCTGTGGCTTCAAGAAAATCCACATGCGATCCGCCCAAGTTCTTTTCAACATAATTTGTCTGTCAACGTTTGGGCCGGAATGATTGACGACATTCTAATTGGACCAATCATTTTACAGCAGTTTTTGTAATTATTTTGCCAAATTAAATGCAATTGATATAAATTATTTTGTTTTATTTCATTTGCTAGTGTATCCGCGCTTTTCAAGTAAGTATGTTTACACTGTCATAGCTCCTAAACTATCTAACTCAGAGTTAAGATTTAAATGTGCATTTACAGCAAATATCCTGTATTATAATAAAAACAAGTAAAAAAAAATTGGTTAACTCGATGGTTTCTTTTTAAAGCTAAGAATCTGAAAAACAACATCAATTTGTTGTCTAATTTATTTTTTCAAAAATGTTTTTTACTAATACTGAAAAATTAAAAAATAATATTTTGAATCTAGATTTATTGTATACACTATTAACTAACATTTGAGACCAATTTTGTTTTTGAAAGTCTTCTACTTGGGTAGATATTGTTGAATTAATACAAGCATCTATGCTTCGCCAACAATTTTTTTTAAAGTGCTGCCATTTTTTTTGATGGCCAAAAAAATCATTGATCCCTGATTTGTCGATAAAATTAATTGTATTTTAACCCCTTAAAGTATCGGACATCGGAAATCGGACACATTGTATGTATGTGCAACACTACTTATATTATTGAAAGAAATTTAATACCTAAATATATATTATACGAAATAAATAAACAATACCTAATTATAGTATCTTATTACATAATATAGTAATGGTTTTAAAAGATAAAGACAAACAATAACAGCTAACACTAAAAATTAATTTTGAACACAATGAAATATTTAATGTGTCATAGGCCTTAACAAATAACTCGCCAACTCATTGAGTTTTGACCGAAGTGACGATTAATTTTTTTATTTTTTCTTTGCTTTCGTGCGAATACCTTTGCAACTACCCTATTTATGTGTAATTATTAATTACACAAATATAAATAGGGTATCATATAAAGTAAAGTAAAGTTACAGCCTATGTATATGTCCCACTGCTGGACTGAGGCCTCCTCTCATTTCTGGGAGGGTTTTAGGGCTAGGAAGTGTCCGCCGCGCTGCCCCAATGCGTATTGGCGAACTTCACATGTCTCCTCACGATGTTTTCCTTCACCGCCGAGCACGTGGTAAATCAGCACTTAAAATTGCAATTAACAATTTCATTGGTGCCGGCGGGGATCGAACCCGGGTTACTCGCGTTCTGTTATATTTACAGCGAGCGTTAACCATCTCAGCTACCACGACTCAGGGTTTTTATATGCCAAATCAAGGTTATTATTATTATATAATACCCTATATGTATGGGTATTACATATAATACCCATACATATAGGGTATTATATGTAAGCACTCAATTAGAAAATAAGTTTTAGCGATCTATTATAATACTAGCTCACTACGCCAATCGGCTTTATGTTTTTTTAAATTTATAATAAGTATTTTCTCTGTAAGCGATTTGTAAATCTTTTTGAGAAAATAAATATCTTAAACCGTACTTTTAGAGTGAAGCACAATGGCCGCAGCGGAATATTTTATTGTTGGCCTTGAGACAGACCGTGATTAAACAATAAACAAGTCAATAAACAAAACTTGTTTTCAATATCCTAATCGGTTCCGGTTGTCATTGAACTGTAGGGTATTTAATCTTTACCGGTAAATAAATATTATCTAGCTCAAGTACTCAGGGACCAAGGTTTGTACATATTCCGCAGATATAATCCAATGATAACGATCGGACTCAAGTGAGTTATTAAAATTGTTCATGATTTAATATTACATGTACCTAAGAGTAAAATAGTGCTGGCTGTATGAGAAAGGTCTAGGACGCAAACGATGAGGAGTGGTTTTTGCTCGCAGTGATAGAATCCTTAATAACGATATCCGCAGCAGAGCTGGAGTAACCGACATAGACCAACAGATGGCTAAACTTGAATAACTGAAAACCAATGGGGATGGTTCGGAGTAGCAGCCTCTTATTGGTAAGCGAAGAGTAGAGAGCCTCTCCAATAAAGCGGCGACCTGGTAAGATATCAAGATAGTCAATGCATACGAGTGGCCAAGGACTGTGCTTTGTTGTGTGGACCACGTATACTGAGTACCACGTCTCGTACTGCGATTATTTATCCATCAGTTAAAATTGCCGACTTTTTGAGGAGAAAACTTGTTTTGGGGCGTTGGGCAATTTTCGATGAATAAAATCCTGATCTCGCTTGACTAACTCAGCTGTAATATCAATATTTTTATAGCATTGGCTGACAAACGAACTCACAGTCCGCCTGATGGTAAGTGGTTGCTGCGGCCCATGGACATCCACATTTATCATGGCTCGATTCCAGTAAAACGGGTCTCTAGTTTTCTTTACTCACAATAAGAAATGTAGCAGTATTACGCTGCTATTTTACGCTGATATTCTGTGAGAGCGTGTTCTTGCCCGGTCGAGCCGACTCATTCGCGCCACAACTACAATATAGCTGCGGCGTGGCCCTAATATTTAATTCTTTGAATTATTATAATATTTATTTTTAAGTATAATATATTATGTATATTATATAAATATATATTAAAATATGAATTTTAATCTATAAAAGACCACTGCTGAATATAGACCTCACCTAAAGATTTCCTCTTAGAGGAACTGGTTTCTGTAGAGAATCAAAGATCCTTTCTACCGGAAAAGAGTCATTCCATCTGAGTCCTCAGGTGTGACAACTATTGTACTACGATAAATGTAGATGTTTATGGGACACAGCAGCCACTAACCATCAAGTGGACCGTGTGCACTTTTGTCAACCTAAAACTTACATCCTACTAGGTCCCACTCCTGGGCCTTTGCTAATTTTTTATCACCCTATTCTATAAAAAAATTATATGAGTTACAAAGTCTAACTGGCTGCTTCCTTTAATCTACTCAATGCCGTATTTTAATGCTTATCTTCTACAAAATCATAACATCTAGGCGTTGAGATAGCAGCTGGCAATGACACAGTTAAAGTATGTATGACCACGGTATCGAATTCACTACCGATAGTTGATTGAGTCCGTGAAGTTAATTTACCATCCTAAAACTTAGGACACAAACTAGAGTCATACATTCCGTCAATTTATCAACTAAGCCTACAGTTCACCGTTGAATGAAGCATCCACCTAAATTGCCTCATAGAAAGTCTTTTTTCATAATTCCAACGCTTAGCTGCTTTTTCATAGAATATGGGTGACAATTGAGAGCACAGCCCACCTGAGGGTTGATGGAAGCTGTGGTTCATAGACATAGTCATTTATCCTCGAATTAGAATCAAATGCAGATGCGCGCTACAGACACCTGAGGGCTAAGATTGAATGTCTTATTTCCAGTAAAAAAGTCTCCGGTTCAGCTATCTTACGTTGATATTCTTAGAGAGTGTGGTTCTAACCCCGTTCGAAGCGACCTGTTCGTGCTGCAACCATAATGTACCTGCAGCGTGGCGCGACCACACATGGTGGATCGGCAACCGCAGTATCTTTCAATTTTGGATTGTTAACAAGAAGATGCCGCTACCCATCTCCTGTTTGCCTCTGTTGATTCTCACGAAACCCTTGGGATAATATGAGGTAGTAAAATAAACTTATATTACCACTACACAATTCACAAGATATATTAGTATATTAAAACTGGTTGGTCGTGTAGAGAAACGGATACCATTTTTATTGGAAACAAGGCATTCAGGTAGGCTGAATGCTCGTTTGTCACCTTATTTATATTTAAAAAAAAAGATTTCTGCGTTCAAAGCAGTCGAAACGGCGGGAGCTTAGATAAGTCCAATTGAGCACGATGAAATTAAGATCTATACAGTTTTATAGTTATCTGATTAGTTTTATACGTATTTTAAGATCTACTTTCTCGCAATGAGATATTAAATTTAATGTTATAAGGTACTTCAACTTCGGTATAAGTAATTAAATTCACGTGGCTGACTATTAAAGTAGTAGTATATACGTACTTTGTAAGGGCAAAACAAGCACTCTAGTGTATCAATAACGTAACCTCATTTATTATATATATATATATATATATATATATATATATATATATACAATTATATAAGGATATGATTCGTTACAAGGAAATGTGACAATTATGACCGTCTGTGATGTCAGCTTAACAATTAAAGGTACATTTTATTTTTATAGGCAGTATGGGGTCAATATCATCATCATCTTCATCATCATTACAGCCTTTGAATGTCCACAGCTGAACATATGGCATTCCCATAAGGCAATCTGCCTTATATTAGAAGTATTTGCCGTAGTTGCCACGCTTGGTGTGTAGGTCTGCATTGGTTACTCTGTGGTCCACAGCACCCATTTACCACCAGGTGGACTGTGAGCTAATTTATCACCCTTTTCTATAAACAAAGATAATCCATCGCGTTTCGTTCAGTAGGTCATGTAAAAGGTGATTATAGAAAATATAACATTCCGTCAGATGGCGGTGTGGTCATCACGTTTACTCACACCTTAAATACTCAGACCAGCGACGTTGAGCAAGAGTAATAATGTACTATAGAATACATAGTTTAATACGGTATTCAAGCCTAATACAATTTTAAGTATTTAGAGCTTCCTTTTAATCATAATGTATAACATGTAACAAAAATCCTGTGGTTCCCGTTAAGTGTGTTATCAGAATCAGTATTCAAACGTAGCTTTGTATTTTTCAAAAAACTTCACCATTAAAAAATTTAATTTACTTAAAATAGATTTTTATTTACAAGTTGCATATGGTTTTGTTACATCTAAATGATACGAGCGTCGGTAAAGCGGAGTCTTTAACTATACTCTTACTCCTCGTACAACGCACAGGTAAAAAAATTATTTTTTTATTTAAAATTAAATTTCTATGGTCGATTCATCATAAAAAAAGTTATTTGTATACGTTTGAATACTGATTCTGATAACACACTTAACAGGAACCACAGGGTTTTTCTTACAACTTGTATATTGAAGATGGGCCAGACTAACCGTGCAGCGGTCGCGCCTTATTTTATAACGTAAATGGTCGCGTGAATTACGTATGTAGTCCAATTTAAAATAAGGAGAAAGATGTAAAATATTAATTAAAATGTATTTTTATTTTATTATAAATATGAAACAGGGTAACATTTGGTCAACGGTTAGTCATATTTTATAAACAAAAACCATTTATACGTCCTTTTTTATTCAAATTATAATATTCAAGAAATCTTTTACATATTAATGTATGGAAATATCACATTAATTTCAAAGTTAAATCACAAACTAGTTTATGTATTTTTTTCTAATCATATGGTTCCAGAAATATCCAAATTTGAGATTACTTTACAGTGGTCTATTATTGTAATCCACGCGGCAACTGTAGGGTTAAGAGTAAGAGTAAGAGTTCGTTGAGGTTGATTAAACAACATACTGTGCTAAATTTCTCCGTAAAGAAACAGTCATAATAATTAGTTAAAGTTCGCGCTTAGAGTTGTGTTAACATTCATTTTAAAGCTAATGAATCCATGATTCCAGTGGTTACATTAAAACTTCAGTGTGAGTGGAATTACTTAAATTACAAGCAAAAATATTTTAAATAATTCTGTCTAACGGTCTTGTAACTGACCTACGACAACTCGCGGATAGCTCGCTGCTGTGAGTCACCGCACCTACCGGCCGATCGTCGTAACCGCCGCTCGCTACGTATTGCTTTGTTAAGTACTGTCAACCACAGCGCTAAGATGGCACCAAAGCGTCCTGCGCGGGAGGTCACAACGATGTGACTAAAGACGGCGCTTTTATGAAGTGTACTCAATGCAAGCAAATTTTTGACATATTTTGTGCTAATTTTAGTCCTGAAAAGTTTGCTACTTCTTCGGTGGAATTTAAGAGGTCCTGGATATGCGTTGAATGTCGCAGTAGAATACCTAAGGGCAATAATTCGCAAACCCTTGTACGCACGCATCAAATCTTAGACCAAAGTATGTCTAGTCCGACTGAAAATGTCAATATGCTCCGTGGCGGAACCCGGTTTAAGCAATCTTCTAACCAGAACCTGCCATCAAACTATGTTCTAAACGAAATTAAGGAAACTGTCGTATTGGAACTGAGGAAAACGCAAGCCAATTTTGAAGAGCAACTTACTGAAAAAATTAACAAATTACTTGCTGAGCAATTTTTGGCGCTAAAAAATTAATTTTTAGAAAAGATCAATATGGTGACGACTAAAATCAAACAATTAGAAGTAACGCTTATGACAAAAGCAGACACTTATAAGGATGCAATAACTAAGAATTTGAGTTTAAATACAATATCAATTAAAGCTGGTCATAAAACTAAAACTCAGTCCCAGATGAAAGCAAAGCCCGTCGTACAAAATGAAAAACCAAGTACCTCGCTTGCAGATTCAGTACCTGATGCAGATAGAACTATGCAGAAGTCCTGCTCTATATCTACTCCTGCAGTTGGCGATCCTGACTCCGATAATCTTGACAAAGGCGGATGGGTGGAGGTAAGACGCAGACGATCTCGTACCTCGCTTCCTGGCGTACTTAGAGGTACCGCAGCGCCTGGATCGACACCACTTCAAGCTGCCGCTAGGTGGAAATACCTGCATCTGTACTATCGTCAAGAAGATACCACTGTGGAACAAGTGCGGGATCACCTTAGTATTATATGTCGCGGTGACATGTGTACCGTCGAGAAGCTGAAGTCCCGTGGGCGCTATGCTTCTTTTAACCTTGGTATTCCTCTTGAAATTGCTGAAACTGTCATGTCATCTGGCAACTGGGCTGAAGGCATATGTGTTAAGCCTTGGCGTCAGAACTTTCGTGTCAAAATCAACAGCCACCAAGCATCCTCCGAGAGTACGTGAATTAAGGATTTTTTATCAGAATGTTCGAGGCCTAAGATCTAAAACAAGTACATTTATGAAGAATGTTACACATAGTGAATTTGACATCATAGGGTTGACTGAGACCTTTTTAACTAGTTCTGTATTTGATAGCGAACTTTTCCCTCCTGGTTACACGGTAATACGTAAAGATATAGCGAACGATACTGGGTGGGGGGGTGTACAGCTTGCGGTTCGAGACTGTTATTCTGTTCGGGTTGTTACTGAAATTGATCGTATGACTAACGACAAAGAATTAATATTTGTAATTATTAATTGCAAAATTATTAAAATATTATGCTGTCTTGTATACTTACCTCCGAGCTATAATGACGTTCAATATTTAAATGTTTTGGCCTGTATTGAAGATGTTATTTTTACATACACCTACATGAATATATTAATTTTGGGTGATTTCAATTTGAATTTTTGTAGCGCTAATGTCAAGACCCAATTTGATTTTTTTTTGTAATTTTTGTTCGCTCCACCAATTTAATACAGTGTTAAATAGACGAGGCGGTATGTTGGATCTCGTACTGAGCAATTTAGAGCCCAGTCAATTAAGTGTGTCTCTAAATTTAGACCCTCTGGTAGAAATTGATGAGTATCATCCCGCGCTTGATACTATAATCAAGCTTCCACTCGCTTCTTTAAAATTCATTTCTTCTCCTGCTTCGCCAACTTCATCGCTTTCCAATACGCAGAGCTACCGCTGGAACTGGCGCAAGGCGGATTTTCATGGTCTGTATGCGGCTTTATCCAAATTAGATTGGTCAGATTTACTTAAAGAGATTGATATTGACTGTGCTGTTCAGTTGTACTACGAGAAATTGTACAACTGTATAAATCTCTTTGTACCCGTTTCTTTGCGCTCTACCACTAATCACTGATATGTATATCCTAAATGGTATACTGCTGAAATTATAAATAATATTAAAAGTAAATACTATCATCTTAAGAAGTATAAAAAGGAAGGTAAAGAATTCAATAGGCAAATGTTTAAGTATTATAGGGAGCGGGTAAAAAAACTAATAGATAGGGAATATAGGCAATACCTAAAAACGGTACAACGTAATATTATTAACGATCAGAAATTTTGGGATTACGTTAAAGACAAAAAATCAGGAGGTGGAAGACGCACGGATACTTATATATATATATATATATATACATATATATATATATATATATATATATATATATATATATATATATATATATATATATATATATATATATATAAGGATACTGAAGTAGAGGGGCAGGCTGCTGCTGATGCCTTTGCAGAATTTTTCAGCTCTGTGTTTCATCCGAATATACCCGTTTTGGATCCTATTAAGGCTGTTCAAGCTGCACATTTTAACCAGGACATTACGTCCGTATCTATAAATGCCGTCGATACGAGGGATTTGAAGGAGGCTGTGAAACGTCTCAAACCGCGTTCATCCAGTGGGCCTGATGGCATTCCTAGTTTCTTGGCTAAAGATTGTATAGCTGTACTGGAGGAGCCTCTCTTGCATCTCTTTAACCTTTCACTAGCTAATGCTAGGTACCCTCAAATTTGGAAATGTTCCAGGGTTACCCCAGTGCCGAAAGTTGATAGGAGTATGAACGTATCAGAATTTAGGCCAATTGCTGTCTTTTCAGTGTTTGCCAAAATATTTGAGTCTATTCTCAGCAAACATATTAATAATCAGGTTGGTCATTTGTTACACAATAGCCAACACGGTTTCCGTAAGGCTCGTTCTACTACTACGAACTTAACTGCACATGTAGACTACATATTTAAGGAGATGGACAGTTACAAACAAGTAGACACGGCATACTTCGATTTCAAGAAGGCCTTCGACCTCATCGACAATGACAAATTGTTAGAAAAGTTGGCATTTATTGGCTTCACCTTCAAACTCATTCGGTTTTTCGCATGCTTTCTGAATAATCGATGTCAGTATGTGCGGGTGAACGGGCATAATTCCAGCGATTACTTCACGAGATCGGGTGTTAGTCAGGGCAGTACGTTGGGTTCAACCCTCTTCCTGCTCTTTATTAATGATCTGCCTAACACCGTTTGTTTTTCTGAATGTCTCCTCTTTGCTGATGACTTAAAACTCAGTCTGGGTATTGAATCTGAATCAGATACTATAAATTTACAAAAGTCATTGATGCGGTGTTGAGTTGGAGCCAAAAAAATATATTAATATTAAATAATAATAAATGCAAAGTAATTACTTTCACTCGAAAACCTAGAGCAATTGTAAATGTATATAGCTTACTTGACGCTCCTCTGGAAAGAGTAAATAATATTCGAGACTAAGGGCTGTTATTAGATTCCAAATTGGACTTTCATCTTCACGTGACAAGTATCTGTAAGAACGCACATAGAATGTTAGGTTTTGTTATTAGGACTGGAACACAATTTGACAGTAAAATAGTTGCTAAAATAATGTTTAACGCATTTATTCGTAGCAAGCTGGAATATGGTGCTGTTGTCTGGGACCCGTTTAAGGACAAGTATTTCCTTATGATCGAGAAGATACAGCGTAAGTTTGCCCGTTGGTGCTTTTGGAAGCAATACGGGTACTATCCTCACCTGTATCCTTCTTTGTTCGTATCAGGCATGGTTGGTATGGAAACTTTAAAATTTAGGGGGGTTATGCTAATGCTGACACATTATCTCTCTATACTCTATCATAAGATTGATAGTCCGCAAATACTAGAGAGTGTACGCATCTTAGTTCCCCGTAATATACGACAGGAGTCAGGGATGCAGCTAGCACCGCGCCGCCGACCTCGTTTGCTAGCGCGCCCTGTCGCGCGCACCAGGCGCGGCGAGCACGCGCCTACTATTCGCGCATTACGAATGATTGGTGACATACTTGCTCAGTACGATGATCTTGACTTATTTGCTGATGGATTGAGTACACTCAAGAATACTACTGACATAGAAAGGGAACGTAGGGCTCTGTCGGTGCATGCAAATATGATTGCTCGTAGGTTCGCAAGATGTTCAAGGGAGGTTAAACTCACTTTATTTAGAGCGCTTTGTACATCTCTTTACACGTGCAGGCTGTGGAGGGACTACACGCAACGGGCCTATGGAGCTCTCCGGATCCAAAATAACAACGCGTTCCGGGTGCTGATGGGGCTGTCCCGACGCTGCAGCGCATCAGCGATGTTTACTCAAGCACATGTAGATTGTTTTTACGCAACTTTGCGTAAAAGAGCTGCATCGCTGGTGCGTAGGGTAAAGGCCAGCCCCAATGGCATTCTTAAAGTGATAGGTGACAGAGTGAACTGTTCCTATCTGCAACATTGTTGAAGACTGCATATGCCCAGCAGCTAATTGACTGCTGTTTATGTGCATTACAGCATTTAGTAATAATTAACAGTGTTAATATATTTGTTCCATCATATTTTGTTAGATTATTTTTTTTAATAATTATTAAAAAATATAATGTAATAAATGAGTCCTGGATACTTGAAATTAAATAAATAATGAAAATCCTACAGATACAACCTCACAACGTTACGTTACGAATGTTACGGGTTTGCAACATATCATCGATATGCAGAAGAAAAAGCGTTAGCGATAGCACGCAGCCTTGTAGGACTCCAGCATTAATAGGCTTGTAATCGGAGCTTGTACCGTCTACAACGACCCTGATGCTTATGTAAGAAAGCTGGTGATACAATTGCACAATTTCTCGGGAAGCCCATGGGAAGGGAGCTTCGAAAGAAGCGCTTTATGCCAAACATACCTCAGAAGCCGATTTTCCGCCGCCGGATAAACCATAATTGTTAAAAGTCTTCTTAACTTTCCCGTCTATAATTCTGGTTTTTACTTCTACTTCTTTTCAGTTAAGGCGGTAAGATTATGGAACTCGCTACCGTCTAATATAAGAAATTTCGAAACTGTATTGCAATTTAAGAAACGTGTCAGAGATAACTTCTTTGCATCCTGTTAAGTAATGTATATTATTTTATTGTATTAGTTTATAGTACTTTTATTCCGATCTACACAATTTAAATTTTAACCTATGGTACCTTGGTTACCTATGACATCTGGACGTTGAAAATCTCACCCCCCCCCCCCCCGTGACCATGGGTGCAGTAAAGCGCTCTAAACGTCGGGTATTTAAAAAGTTAAATATACGCGATAAAATCCGTAAAAACTAGTATTACTTCAATGTGTAGTGTTCGCGTAAATATAAGAAATCATTATGTACGCACTAAGTTAGCCATTTCAATATAATTTCCTTTATGGGTCTACTGGAAGATATTCCAGCAAGTTATGAAATAAGTAGAACCTTTGTACGAAATGTGCACATAAAGAAATTTAAAAAAATGAGGCTTTGCGTTTACCGAAGCTGATATTGGTGACAACAAACGTGGCAAACTTTAAAAAAAAGTTGACTTGTAAAAGTCAAATTAGTTGCAACATTCCTAAAAAGAAGGACCTCTCAACATTTTTTGATCTCAAACATACCGGAAGCACAGTATTATTCGAATATAATCGCGTGCTAAGCTTGTTTCAAAACAACAGCGAATAATTTTTGTAAATCTAAAAAAACATCCGAAAGATAATATCCTAATGTCGGTGGTACATATCGTAATAATTCTATAATCTGTACATAATTATTTCGAAAGAACCGTGTGCACCATCGCGATAAGATAGCTGGGACCAATAAATAGTGACTAAGAAACGGGTCAAGTATAGTCTGCAGCACGGCCCCACCATGAAACTTTCTCTGGCTGTTCTGTTCTGTTTGGTGGCGGTCTCTTTGGCCACGGAGCCTATTCTTCTCTATTATCATGAGAATGTGGGCATTCCTCTAGCGGAGCGCGTCAAGCAGTCAGAACAAGCCGTCGACTTCGATGGCTCCAAGATCGTGGGGGGCTCGCAAGCGTCGCTTGGGTCCTATCCATTCTTGGTGAGATTTTATTGATGTTATACAGTAATTTTGTCTGTTGGTAGAATACATCATTCCATCTTATTCTGTAAGTGATAAAAGAGTAGACTAAGTTTCCGACGAAATCCTTCTTTCCATACTGTCTCACCTGAATTTTGGCCCTACTGAATTGGATTGGTTTACATCTTATCTTCGCGGTCGACAGCAGTCAGTCAGTGTGGGCAACTGTCCTCAGCGTGGGCTGATGTGGATGCTGGTGTGCCGCAAGGCGGTATTCTTTCTCCTATAATGTTCTCAATTTTTATAAACTTTATTACCTCCATCATCGACTGCTCGTACCATTTGTATGCCGATCACCTTCAGCTTTATGTGCAAACTAAGATTGGGGATATCCATAATGGGATCAAAAACCTTAACGGCAACTTAGCAGCTATCAGGGATTGGTCAACTCGTTATGGGGTTTTGGTCAATCCTTTGAAATGCCAAGCTATACTGGTGCGTAGCTCAAGGATGCTGGCTAAGATTAATCTGACAGACTTACCTCCTATTTACTATGATAATACTACAATTCCATTCAGTAATTCTGTTAGAAATCTTGGCCTTCACATCGACAGCACGCTGAATCGGAGAACTCAGGTTTCAGATATGAGTCGTAAAGTCACTGCCACGTTATGCTCTCTGTATCGTTTAAAGCATTTTCTCCCCACAAAAATCTAAGATCAAGCTTGTCCATTCACTTATATTACCCATAATTGATTATGCAGATGTGTGTTACCCAGACCTATCCCAAGATCTTCTGAACAAGCTGGAAAGCCTCCTCAATAACTGTATAAGATTTATCTTTGGGCTTCGTAAGTATGATCATATTTCACACTACAGATCTAAGCTAAATTGGCTTACAATCCGGCAGAGGCGCAACTCCAGAATATTACTTGTACTTTTTTCCATATTAAATGATCCATCTTCGCCTTCTTATCTTAAGAGTAAATTTCATTATCTTTCCTCATCTCTTGATAGGGTCCTACGCTCTTCTTCTAACAACAAAATCTGTACTCCAGTTCACTTCAACGAATTCTATGGTAACTCCTTCACAGTTCAGGCTACACGCCTTTGGAACTCCTTGCCCGATGACTTCAGAAAAGCTCCCAATAAGTACGCTTTTAAAAAGTTGGTCCGTGATCATTTATTAAAGACAACGCATTATACATGACTCATCTATTTAATATGTATTGCCGAGCAGACGTATATATTCATAGTAATTTGTATACACTAATTATGTATGTATTTAAATATGTTTACTTGTATGTGTATCCATTTATTTATATATTTGTATATATGTAAGGATAGATCATATATGTATAGTTTATTTATTAGTAGTATGTATATATTATGTAGTTAATTATCATTTGTATTGTGTTATCTTATTCTATATTGCCACACCTACGTCAAACTCTCACCACTTCATGGGTTGACTGGTAGAGAATGCCTCAAGGCATTAAGTCCGCCCTTTGTATTCTTTTGTTAAGGATGCAATAAAGAATAAAATAAATAAATAAATAAGTTTATACGTGGTAGAGTCAGGCTACCGATACATTATGGTTTCAGCACGAAGGGGTAGGCTCGAACGGGGAAAGACCACGCTCTCACAGAATATCAGCGTAAGATAGCAGCTTAATGTTTCCGTGTTTTTTATGGTGAGGGTAAAGAAATCATTTCATGTTAGTTTCACGTCACGAGTGACAACGTGTCTGCACTTTGATTTTAAATCGAGAATAAATTTAGATGACTATGAGCTACAGCATCTACTTACTATCAGGTGGACTGTGTAATCGATTGTTGCGTTTATTCGATTAAACAAAATTAAAAAAGCTAGTGAGTTCTGTCAGTCTCTCACATGGCGGAATTACCCGTCATCATGATTGTAACTCATCTGCAATTCCCCTGGTATTGCAGTTGTTCATGGGCGGCGATAATCACTTACCATTAGGTGAGCCGTATGCTCGCTGCCCCCTCTCCTATAAAAAATATGTAGGTATCAACTTGTTATCTATTTCTGCCGCGAAGTTACAGAGCTTGCCTGCTGCGTTCCGCTGTGAATGTAACAGAGAGCCTGTAAAACTACATGTTGTGAGACATTCCATCTTGTGTTCACAGGCAACAACGCAACTGTTGCCTTATTTGAAGTGAGCTGCAGGTGTCCGTGGACTTCAGTAGCCTGTTACCATCAGGAGAACTGTGTGTTCGTATAGTACTTAAGTTTTATAAAACAAGTAGGTACGCCACGAAGTTATATTGTATGTCAGCAAAATACTTTTTAATACACTACTACTGAACTTATGTTAAGCTTTTACTGCCTTTTTGGTCTAGTGGTTAGCAAGGTCCCGGGTTCGAATCCCATGTCGGGCCAAAATCGGTTATTGGGTTTTTTCTGTCAAGAAGTTCATAGTAACTGCCCGGAGCCAGGAAGTCACCGGTCTTTCGACCACGTGCCACGAAAAACACCTAAAAGCTTTTGTCCTTGCACGATCATGCACTTGATTTCTCTATGAGAGTGAATAATAACTGAAATTCGGTCTGAAAGAAATAATTATTACTTCTTTCGGATCCCAGAGAATTTTGTAATCCATAAAATTTTCAGGGTGGACTAGTCATAACCCTAGCTAACGGTGGCACCTCAATCTGCGGCTCCTCCCTGCTATCCAACACGCGCCTGGTGACGGCGGGGCACTGCTGGTGGGACGGCCGCAATCGGGCGCGCCAGTTTACCGTGGTGCTGGGCTCCACGCGTCTCTTCTCCGGCGGCACCAGGATCACCACCAGCAACGTTCAAACCCACAGCCGCTACAACCCCTCCACATTGCACAATGACGTCGCTATAATCACCATTAGCAGAGTCAATTTCAACAGTAAGTAGCTTTTGAAAAATCAAATAGAAGTTAAGTAATTATATTATTAGGCGTCACTTTTTATGGAAATCCATTATTTTAAAGATTTTAAAAATTAATAAAATAAAATGATGTTTGTGTCTTACCTAGTTTGAAGAGCACCTTCCGCCCTCCCTCAATTGCGTGCACTAATACCATCACCACTAATCCCTGCACCACTGCTCCTAACATCACTACATTAGGAAAGACATACAGTCAGTAATACAACACGTGTTTCGTCTTTAAGCGGGGCATCCCCAGGTGTAATAGACTCTGGGTGACAACCCAAGCTCTAAACACTCTTAGAGGTGCTCTTCAAACTGGGTAAGACACACAATTTTATTACAGTACGCGGATCTTAATAATTATTTTAATGTCTTCAATTTAAGAAGTTAAGTAAAGTATCCTCTTATTATATGAAGGGTTTTTGAGAAAAGGTTTTTAGTTGTAGCGCCATGCTGCTTTTTTGCATCAATAGTTTGATTATAGTTGTAGCACAAATGGGTCGGCTCGACCGGAGGAGCTCCACAATGCTGCTGTTTTCCGTATGGAGAGTGTAGAGAATCGGAGACCCTTTTTACTTTGATGCGGGTGACAACGCATATGCATTTTGATTCTTCATCGAGCATAAATGTCTATGGACCGCAGCATCCACTTACCATCAGGGGACGGTGTGCTAGTTTATCACTAATCTTATTGTATAAAAAGCCCTCCAAGTGATGATACCCGAGGTCGAGGTCGAGGTTGAGGTTGAGGTTGATGTTTACATATAAATTGCACAAGGATAAACATACAGACTTGAAACATTTTTAAGCGATACAAATGCATACTCCATAGTTTTATTTTGTTATTTTGAGTTCTTTGAAGTCGGCTTTTATTAAACGTTTTATATCATAGTAACAAAGCATTCCGTCTTTATTGTCAACCCTGAGAGGGGTTGACCACTGCGGGCCATAACAGTTAAATTCCATTTCTATGGTGGACAGTGTATCCGTTTTGTCACCCTTACTTGTATAAAAGAAACCTTTCTAGTTTTATTTATTTGTTTGCAGGAAACATAGCACCCGTCGCTTTGCCCTCCGGGTCCTTACTGAACAACAACTTCGTGGGGAGTTGGGCACAGGCGACCGGCTTCGGCAAAACGAGTGACGGTTTGTATTCTTCTTCTCCTTTACCATCCTCTTTAATGTTCTTATCTTCTTTATCAGGTTTTGGAGGCTTGGGCAGAGGAGGTGAGTGAAACTCGAGGCAGCAGATTCATTGATATTATTGTTAGGCAGAATAAGTGGTATCTTGCATAATATGTTGTCCCTATCTCACAGTTTAAAATAACTTCGTCGCCCATCTCGTTGTTTCAGTGCCTGGCTGTTACTCAGTTCGCATGCAGGCTTGCGCGGCTTTCCCTGGCGGGGAGTAAACAAGGCACCTTGCCGTTCTTCTCTCTCGCGCCATACGATCCAATGAGGCATGAAGCGCCATTGCAGCACTTGCTGCTCCTCCAGAATTAGATGCGTTATGAGCTCCATAAGGTCGTTAACGTTCACTATTGGACGCAAGTTTCTTCCGTTTTGAGAAAGATGTGCCTCAATTCTCACACACGCAGGCGTTCTAAGACTCATGGGTGTTAATAACCCCTGGGAATCACCCTGGGTGATCGCTACCAAGGTATTTCTAATTTGTTTTGTTTAGTTAATTGTGTAACATAATATGTGATCTGTTCTTTTTTGAAAACCAAACATCCTGTTTAGTTTTTTTTGCCGTTTTTTCCCAAGATAGAGATATTTTCTGAACAAGTGGCAAATTGTATGAAAAATAACCTTCAGTATGTATTATTTATAATCTATGTTGAACAAAAACTTATCATTTATATTTTATTACCCATAGAACAACACGGGCCACCTTCGGATCTGAAGGAACTTCCTATCCCCTCGCCCTACCGCGAGCATTTCCCTCTGTCAAAGTACAAGTCCACACGGACCTATGCGTACAATAAAACTAGTGTCAGCTGCACTGCTCCCTAGACTAAATATGGTAGCGCGGCTGAATCAACGTGCTACAAATATGTCAAAATGTCATTTTTTGCTACGAAAAGAGATCTGCCACATCTTATTTTGCACACCTTTCATTCTCTATTATAAGTAATTTTTCATCACATTATTGCTATTAACTTTATTCTAAACTTAAAAAATTACAATAATATTGGTCACGTTGTCTCAGATTTGCTTACCAACAAAGGCCGCTTGCTCTCATAAAATATGCAGATCAGTCTAGCGACTGATCAGAGTTTGTATCACATAATTTTGTGTCACTGAACGACACTGTTGTAATTTGATTATATAAATATTTATTTAAATTTTTATATACAAATTATAATCGTAGATATTGCAGACTTAATGCCTTAAGGCATTCTCTCTCAGTCAACCATTTGGCTATGGATAAACTACTATGTATATATATATATATATATGTGTGTGTGTGTATGTGTGTGTGTGTGTGTGTGTGTGTGTGTGTTCAATCTATTAGAGTCACGGCTGAACATAAGCCTTCCCTGTAGATTGCCTCATAGTGAGGATATTTGCCACAGTTGCCACGCTTGGCAAGCGGGTATGCAAGCGCAGTTTTCTATTTTTTGCCATTAAGAAGACGCTGCTGCTGATCTTCTGATTTGTTTGTAAATATAAATGCAACGCATTTAATGATTACCTCTGTCCCCAGCCGCCGGCATCACAAACAATCAAGTGCTCAGCCACGTGTCGCTGCAAGTGATCACCAACGCGGTCTGCCAGCGCTCATTCGGCGGCTCGACCGTGATCGCGTCCACGCTGTGCACCAGCGGCTCTGGGGGCAAGAGCACGTGCAGCGGAGACTCCGGCGGCCCGCTCACGATCAACGACCGCGGACAGCGCGTGCTCGTGAGTCTCTTCTCTTCTGTTTTTGAACTGAACATTTCTATATCTATTGAAACCGTTGTTATTCTGAACTCGACGAAACGAAAAAGCGACACTGAAAATAAACAAACACTAACATCTTTAGAGTTTGGCCCGCGAGAGAATGAGATAGAATATAGTAAGTAGTGATTCCTATAATCTCGGTCTCCCCTTTGTGCAGTGCTTAGAATATGGTTAATATAACTAACTTATTATTGTTAAATTGTTTATTTTAATAGTTAAAATTTATGATAAAAATAAATTTATTCAATAACTAAAATTAACCCTATTGAATAAAATTATTATATCCAAATCCACAATCTCGTATCTTACTGATTTATATTAAATTAGTCGTGTGTTTCTAAAAATTAATTTTATTAATTAAAAATTAAATGTGTTGAAGTGTAATCTAACGTCTAACATAATTTAGGTACCAGTTTGACAGTAAATCAATTTTTGTTCGATAAAATGATTATATACTTTTTTACCTTTCGATTTTACCAATCGAGTGCAGTGCATATACTGCGCCATTGATATTATAAAGCAATTTTACTCGAAAAAAATCTTTTGATATATTTCACTAAAATTATAAATTTGGAGTATGTATAATATAATGTAATGTAATATATTATGTAAAATAAATAAATGTAAAATAATTTTTAAACTCGGTAATAATAGTACTGTATGATAAATAAACCCTGAAATAATCCTACTGCTGAAGCTCTGCATCCGTCTCATTCTCTCGCAGTTTAGTTTTCGGATGGTTTCACTTGTACCGCGTGTGAACTGCGCACATGTTGTTTTATGTAATTTATTCCCAACAGCTTACAAGCCTCAAGTATTTGTTGAGGCACAAATACATGTTTAATTAAAAAAACAATAATAGGTTGACACTACTGGATATACAATACCATAATCTTTTGTCGTTTGAAATACACATCAAAAATACGAGCGTCATAAATGAAGTCTAGTTACAATTTTCAACACGCATGTGTATCAGACAATAATAACGAAAAATAAAAAAGCAAAACTACACGCACTGCATAATATTTTCTTAATTACGACACAAAATACTCTTGATTGAATGTCCGCCTTGTAGATAGAAATTTACGTGGTAGAGCCACGCTGCTGCTATATTATGTTTGTAGCAGATAAGGATCAACTCGAATAGCAGCTTAATGCTGCTGAGTCTTGTATGGTAAGTAAAGAGAACCAAAAACCCTTTTTACTGGAAACAAGGCATTCCGTCTTAGTCCTCACGGATGACAAAACATGTGCATTTTAACTATTAATGATAACAATAATATTCGGAATCAATTATTAATTAATAATAACAATAATAATGAGAATCACTGGAGCTAAATCAGGTGATGTCACGCGCTCAAAATGGATGTCGGGGCGGTGATCGTGGAACTAAGGAACCAATCCTCATTGACGCGGTCATTGGCAAAGTGGATAAACGCAACCGTCGGAACTTCTCCGCCGCCTGGATAGACTATAGAAAGGTATTCGACTCGGTGCCTCATACATGGCTAAAGAGAGTCCTCGAGCTGTACAAGATAGACTGTACAGTGAGAGACTTCCTCGAGCAATGTATGGGGCAGTGGAGTACGATCCTTTGTCATCTGGGTGAGCGGATGATGGCTGCGGAGAACCACATAAGGATAAAAAGGGGTATCTTCCAGGCCGATTGTCTGAGTCCAATCTGGTTCTGCTTCTCTCTCAACCCTCTCAGTACCTTACTGGAGGGATCCGGGAGGGGATTTCAGCTACGGAAAGGAGGGACAAAAGTGACCCACCTTTTCTATATGGATGACCTCAAGTTACTCGCCTCCAGTCGCTCCCATGTTATGGAATTGCTAAACATCACTTGTGAATTTAGCAATTCCATTGGAGCTGGGGACGGATAAGCGTGCGGTCCTCCATGCTGAAAGGGGAAGGGCTGCTAACTCTAAGGACATAGATTTATCTATGCCCAGACCCTTTCCGAGGCTGAAATATACCGATACCTGTGTATGTCATAGAACATCGGTATCGATGAGGCTGGTATGAAACAGTCAGTTTGCGACGTGTTTTATGCACGCTTGACCAAAGTGCTTAATAGCCTTTTGTGTGAATAAGACACAAGCATATAACGGTTGGGTCATGCCTGTACTCATGTATACCTTTGGCATACTCAGGTGGACTCAGACTGAACTTAACGCCCTGGATAGAAAAGTCTGCACTACCATGACGTCCCATAGGACACATCATCCGAGATTGTCGGTAATGAGGCTGTACTTGCCGCGAAAGCATGGTGGGCGTGGCTTTCTAAGCGCGCTCACCATGCATAATCGTGAAGTGTCAGCCTCCGTCATTACTTCCTCGTGAGATCGGATGATCCATTCTATAATGACGTCATTTCTAGTGATAAAGGGCCTACCCTTCTATCCTTAGCCAACGAGCAATGGCAAGACCCAGCAGTGCTTAGCATTTCCGACCGAAAGGCCGTATGGATGGAGAGGGAGCTCCACGGGAGGTATTACAGGGCTCTACATGAGCCCTTCGTAGATACAGTCGCCTCCCTCAACTGCCTACGTTTCGGTGACCTCTTCGGGGAAACCGACGGTTTTGTCTGTGCAATACAGGAACAGGTTATTAAGACCAACAACTATCGGAGATACATTCTAAAGGATGGCACTGTCGACGTCCGTCGAGCTTGTCGCCATCCCGGGGAGTCACTTAGGCATGTCATCTCCGGTTGTTCGGCGCTTTCTAACTCTGAGTACTTGCACAGACACAACCTAGTAGCCAGAATTCTACACCAGGAGCTCGCTCTGAAATACGGTCTCGTGGACCGGAAATTGCCGTATTACAAGTACTTGCCGGAAGCCGTGCTCGAAAATGACCGCGCCAGGCTCTACTGGGACCGGGCCATCATCACAGGCAGGACTATTCTTGCGAATAAGCCTGATATTGTGCTGATGGACCGGGCACAGTCATGGATATTTTGGTCGACATTACCATTCCGTATGACGAGAACCTCGTGAAAGCCGAAACAGATAAGCGAACAAAATATCTGGACCTGGCACGAGGTGACTGACATGTGGGATGGTCTCCCGGCCGAAATTATTCCTGTAGTCGTCTCTGCAAATGGGCTAATTTCAGTCAGCCTCTCGGTACATCTCGTTCGCCGATTTCTTTCTCTTTTCTCCTAACCCTCCGCCGTCTGGTCTCCCCCGCCGAGGCTTCCATCTGGTTGGATCTTTATTTATTTACGTATTTTTTGTATTTTTCTTTTATTTTATTGATATTTATGTATATTTATCTTTTCATTTTAATTTATAATTATATATTTATAGAAAACTATATATATTGTTATGTGAATAAGTCAACTAGCGCCATCTAGTGTCAGGAGCGAGAGCGGGGGGGGGGGGCTTTGCAGAGAATGACATCGCCGATCTCTCGACCAACAGCGCCACCCGAGGAACTAAGTTTCTAGAAAATCTATACTCGAGCTCTCGGTACCTTACGCGTGTTTACTTGAACATTCCGGATGTTTTGCTGATTTGAATAAATAGATGGCGCAAGATGCGATCGGGACAGAGTTTAACTCGGCGACACAAGCGAAGCTTCGGAGTGAAATTAAGTGAATTAGTGTGTTTGATTATTAGTGTTTTTTTACTTTAACTTGTACAAAGTAAATTAAAGTGTTAATTTCGGTAATTTTATCGGCAATTTTTATTGTCACGAACCCTAAGCTCGTAACAATTAGAAGTGGGATGACGACACAGAACTCCATCCTGAAGCAGCAAGCTATTGGGCCCAGTGGGACAGCTTGCTGCTTCAGGATGGAGTTCTGTGTCGTAAATGGGAAAACGTTCGGGGAGACAGCTGTCATTTGCAAATGGTTGTCCCTAAAGCTAAAGTACCGGATGTTCTACAGCTGTACCATAATGATTGTTCAGGAGGCCATCTGGGAGTTAAACGAACTCTACTGAAGATCCGAGAACGGTTTTACTGGGTCCACTGTCGAAACGATGTCGAGGACTGGTGTCACAAATGTACAAGTTGTGCGGCTGTAAAGGGACCTCAGACTCGTAGTAGAGGTGCATTGAAGTTGTACAATGTTGGTGCACCATGGGAGAGAATAGCCATTGACGTGGCGGGGCCGTTTCCCGAGAGTGAAAGCGGTAACAAGTATTTCATGGTTGTGATGGATTACTTCACTAAGTGGCCAGAAGTCTTCGCCATTCCAAATCAAGAAGCTTCAACAATTGCAGATAAACTAGTTCATGAAGTCTTCTGTCGTTTTGGAGTACCTTTAGAGATTCACAGCGATCAAGGAAGGAATTTTGAGTCTCAAATATTCCAGGAAACTTGCCGAGTTAAGGGTACTCATAAAACAAGAACGACTTCTTATCACCCGCAATCTGATGGAATGGTGGAGCGATTTAATCAGACATTGGAGAGGTACCTAGCAAAAGTTGTAGACAATCGGCAACGAGATTGGGACAAGCACATACAACCGTTTTTGTTGTCATATCGAAGTTCTGTTCACGAAAGTACAGCAGTGACACCAGCTTTCGCAAACTTTGGAAGAGAATTACGGCTGCCTGCAGACCTGATCACTGGGATACCACCTGATGCCCCACGCAGTATAACCGATTATGCATATGACTTGCGGAACAAAATGAATGACATTTATGAGCACGTCAGACAATCGGGCCAGCAAATGTCTGAGAAAATGAAAACCCGGTATGACCGCAAAATGAACAATAAAGGGTTCAACGAAGGTTCATTAGTGTGGTTGCACAATCCAGTCCGCAGCAAAGGGAAATCTCCTAAGCTTCAAGCTAAATGGGACGGCCCGTACCGGATTGTAACCAGGATCAACGATGTGACCTACCGGATACAGAAAGGCGCAAGAGGGACTCCTAAGATCGTCCATGTGGATCGCTTGGCGCGTTATTATGGGACCGAAAATGCTCGGGACGAGCATGTCTTAGGAGGGGGCAGTGTTATGTGAATAAGTCAACTAGCGCCATCTAGTGTCAGGAGCGAGAGCGGGGGGGGGGGCTTTGCAGAGAATGACATCGCCGATCTCTCGACCAACAGCGCCACCCGAGGAACTAAGTTTCTAGAAAATCTATACTCGAGCTCTCGGTACCTTACGCGTGTTTACTTGAACATTCCGGATGTTTTGCTGATTTGAATAAATAGATGGCGCAAGATGCGATCGGGACAGAGTTTAACTCGGCGACACAAGCGAAGCTTCGGAGTGAAATTAAGTGAATTAGTGTGTTTGATTATTAGTGTTTTTTTACTTTAACTTGTACAAAGTAAATTAAAGTGTTAATTTCGGTAATTTTATCGGCAATTTTTATTGTCACGAACCCTAAGCTCGTAACAATTAGAAGTGGGATGACGACACAGAACTCCATCCTGAAGCAGCAAGCTATTGGGCCCAGTGGGACAGCTTGCTGCTTCAGGATGGAGTTCTGTGTCGTAAATGGGAAAACGTTCGGGGAGACAGCTGTCATTTGCAAATGGTTGTCCCTAAAGCTAAAGTACCGGATGTTCTACAGCTGTACCATAATGATTGTTCAGGAGGCCATCTGGGAGTTAAACGAACTCTACTGAAGATCCGAGAACGGTTTTACTGGGTCCACTGTAGAAACGATGTCGAGGACTGGTGTCACAAATGTACAAGTTGTGCGGCTGTAAAGGGACCTCAGACTCGTAGTAGAGGTGCATTGAAGTTGTACAATGTTGGTGCACCATGGGAGAGAATAGCCATTGACGTGGCGGGGCCGTTTCCCGAGAGTGAAAGCGGTAACAAGTATTTCATGGTTGTGATGGATTACTTCACTAAGTGGCCAGAAGTCTTCGCCATTCCAAATCAAGAAGCTTCAACAATTGCAGATAAACTAGTTCATGAAGTCTTCTGTCGTTTTGGAGTACCTTTAGAGATTCACAGCGATCAAGGAAGGAATTTTGAGTCTCAAATATTCCAGGAAACTTGCCGAGTTAAGGGTACTCATAAAACAAGAACGACTTCTTATCACCCGCAATCTGATGGAATGGTGGAGCGATTTAATCAGACATTGGAGAGGTACCTAGCAAAAGTTGTAGACAATCGGCAACGAGATTGGGACAAGCACATACAACCGTTTTTGTTGTCATATCGAAGTTCTGTTCACGAAAGTACAGCAGTGACACCAGCTTTCGCAAACTTTGGAAGAGAATTACGGCTGCCTGCAGACCTGATCACTGGGATACCACCTGATGCCCCACGCAGTATAACCGATTATGCATATGACTTGCGGAACAAAATGAATGACATTTATGAGCACGTCAGACAATCGGGCCAGCAAATGTCTGAGAAAATGAAAACCCGGTATGACCGCAAAATGAACAATAAAGGGTTCAACGAAGGTTCATTAGTGTGGTTGCACAATCCAGTCCGCAGCAAAGGGAAATCTCCTAAGCTTCAAGCTAAATGGGACGGCCCGTACCGGATTGTAACCAGGATCAACGATGTGACCTACCGGATACAGAAAGGCGCAAGAGGGACTCCTAAGATCGTCCATGTGGATCGCTTGGCGCGTTATTATGGGACCGAAAATGCTCGGGACGAGCATGTCTTAGGAGGGGGCAGTGTTATGTGAATAAGTCAACTAGCGCCATCTAGTGTCAGGAGCGAGAGCGGGGGGGGGGGGGCTTTGCAGAGAATGACATCGCCGATCTCTCGACCAACAGCGCCACCCGAGGAACTAAGTTTCTAGAAAATCTATACTCGAGCTCTCGGTACCTTACGCGTGTTTACTTGAACATTCCGGATGTTTTGCTGATTTGAATAAATAGATGGCGCAAGATGCGATCGGGACAGAGTTTAACTCGGCGACACAAGCGAAGCTTCGGAGTGAAATTAAGTGAATTAGTGTGTTTGATTATTAGTGTTTTTTTACTTTAACTTGTACAAAGTAAATTAAAGTGTTAATTTCGGTAATTTTATCGGCAATTTTTATTGTCACGAACCCTAAGCTCGTAACAATATATATATATATATATATATATATATATATATATATATATATATATATATATATATATATATCCCATAACAATAATAACTCTTTTATTTCAGACATAGATCCATACAAGTTGATGGTAATACATTGCGCACCCTAAATATTAATGTTCCTCAAACATGTGTCATTACTTTTTAATAAATCGTTCCAATGATCTAGCATATGCCCGTCACATCTTTCGGCGAACACGTTCATTATACTGTTGCAGCTGCCACGTATTCTGTTCAACAGCGAGTACACTCTTTTACACATTATTGCGAAGAAGTCATCTGTTCGTGTTTCTGCAAACATCCCTGATGCGCTACAAAAGCGAGGCAGCCCCAACAGGGCCCTGAATGAAACACGAAGGTCACTGTAAGCGCGCTTTGTATACATTGTCCATAAGCTGCATGCGTAAAAAGATTGGCAATAGGCTTTAAAGAGTGTAATCTTAACTTCTTAGCTGCACCACGCAAACCTACGAATCAACATATTTCCACGAATCAACAGTGCCCTTCGCTCCCTCTCGATGTCCATATCATCTTCACAATTTTCAGTTATATGATAGCCTAGATATTTAAACTTTTTTACTCTTCCTAGGGCAGTACCATTAAGCAAAATAGGAGGCACATTCTTTGGACACTTTTTTCCAGCTCTAAGTACCATAAACTGACTTTTCTTAACATTGTATACTAAACCATGTCTAACAGCATAATTCTCAAAAACGCGTAATAATTTTATAAGTGCACTAACAGACAGGTCGAGCAGCACCATATCATCGGCGTAACTTAAATTGTTTAAACCTACTCCATCTACATAGCATCCGATATACATGCTGCTCAATTCACCGATTAGGTCATTAATGTACAGGCTGAACAGGTCTCTTGTTAATGTAGATGTGTGTGAGCCATAGCATCGACTTATTGCCAGGTGGAGTGTGGGCTCGTTTGTTACCCTCATCCGTCATGTGAAGACTTTGTTCCATAATGAGTAGATTATGCTGGTAAGTAGAGTACTGCTTTAGTTCTAGGGTTCACCTGAGGCGATCTTCATCTCGCTTATTAACCCGTATAAATCTAATGTTGTACACGGACCTCCGCTGTTTTAGCACAAAATAAATAATAGTACTACGTATTAATAGGCAGTTTTCGGCCTCGGCTGCGGTTGTGTATAAAATTAATTAGGATTTGTACTAAACTTTGTGTAGTTTCGTGTAGCGACTGATAGGAATCACTCAACTTTCAATTCTTGAAGGATGAGTTTTTTTACAGTATTATTTTTCGACAAATGAAATTTTAAACTTTGTTTGTCATATCATCCGTCATCTTTTAAACTCCTGAGCTTGCAGGTTATATCGCACAGATTTTTTTAATATTTGTGTTTTGACAAACTTACAAAAATTGTTCTGAAATTAATTTTAATTAATTACACTTCTTTTTCATACAATAATTAAGGAAAGTAATTAATATATATTTTTTAATTATCATCACACTCAGATTTACTTCTGTATCTTGGAGGCAGTTTACACTTATAAATTGCACAAAGACAACTTAATACTTGTTCCGTGTGGGACCCGAACACGCAACTCTATACTGAGCCACTGCGCAATGGAGCCGTCACTATTTACTAATATTTTTATTTCACAGATCGGTGTCGTTTCCTTCGGCTCCAGCCGCGGGTGCCAGGCGGGACTCCCCGCCGGCTTCGCCAGGGTAACCTCCTTCGCGTCCTGGATCCAATCCCGTCTTTAAATATTTTTCATATTTCTTAAGTTCTTAATATATAAGTAAATAATAAATATAGGTTTAAATCGAATTAAAATTAAATCATAAGTTAAATTTTATGTTGTTTTTATTTCCATTCTAGCTTATTCTTGAACCTTTACCCGGGGAAACAGGAACTCTTTTATATTCTTTTTCCATTGTATTTTTTATGTTTTCCGTTCTTAAAAGTAGCATAGGTTAATAGAGGACACGGTCTATCTGTTTGTCATATTATTATACTAATATAATGAAGCGGAAGATTTTTTTTTATTTGTTTGAACACGCTAATCCCTGGAAAGAACAGTCTGCTGTGAAAAATTATTTTTGTACATTGCAGCGAGACTCACTACTACACTAGAAGTAATATAGGCTACACCTCTCAGCTATCCTTAAATATTGATTTTTGTTAATCCGTCACGCCGTTGCGCCTGGCCATTTTTCTTTCCGCGCGCTAAATGTCCAGGCCTGTACGGAAGGTCGTTGGATACTGGCAGGCGCTAATTTAAAAAATTATGTATATTTAATCTATATTAATATAATAAACCGGTAGAGTTTTTTTTGTTTAAATACACTAATAACTGTATCTGCCAGCCTGATTTGAGAAATCCTTTTTGAATACTATAGCCAGGTTTATGAGGAACAGTAGTAGTAGGCTATCTAGCAATTGGCTACAACTCCCAATTAGCCTTCAATATTGGTTTTGTTAAACTGTCAAGCGCCTGGGCATTTTTCTTTCTAGGCGCCAAACGTCGGAGCCTGTACGGAAGGTCACCCGATACCGACAGGCGCTAATGTAAAAAATAAATATATTGAATTTTGTATGATATATATATATATATATATATACATATATATATATATATATATATATATATATATATATATATATATATATATATATATATGTATATATATATATATATATATATATATATATATATATATATATATATATATATATATAACCCAAACATATCGTATCATTATGAATTAAGTTATTAATTGCATATGAATCATTGTAATTCTACTTTTATAAATATTATCAATCTCATTTAATAGTGTGACAAAAGTTTGCGAACGATGCAGAGCGGAAAACTGCCTGAGGAGAACCGAGATAAACCAGCAGGGAAAAGTTGTAAGTTCAAACAATTTAAATTAAAAAAATCAAATTTTATGTATTTTATCATGTATAATTTAAATTTTTGTAAAATGTTTGTAGAAAATTCAGATTTAGTTGACTTATTTCTACGTCATATAAATTAATTATAAAAAAGTTCATTTAATCTCAGACCGCGATAAAACTTGGTTAACTTTTAACTTAACTTTAGTTAAATTAAATTATTACACTTACTAATGTTCCCGTCACGTCTCACGTAGCGTTCAGCAACTTACGTTCAGCACAACTATACAATACGTATTTTCCATTTTGTTATTAACATTCATCAGTTGTTATTATCATATGTATCTACTACTCGCTTAATGTCAACACTTTCGGCACGGTCTCCGTAGGACCGTATGGGGCCGACTGAAAATCAGCGTCGCTATCCCGCGGCTTATGCTGAGGCGGTCCCTTCCGCCACTTCATCTGTTTCGATTGTTAATTTTATCCTCTACTTTTTTTTTGGTTTATAAATTTCTTGTGTTTTTATTTCTTTTATTTTATTCGTATTCGTCTTCATTTTGTTTATTAATTTGTGATTGTAATCTGAAGTGTCGGAATAAATGTCTTTATGTCTTAACTTATTGCTTGCACTTGTGCGAAGGTTGTAGGCATAGTATAGTTAACTCACAGTAAGTGAAGCGCGTCTGTACATACGATTACCGACAAATTTATTGAAAAGTTATATGTCATTCAATTGCAAAGAATTAAATAATTTAAATAATATACTCCTTCCAAATTATACCATGTTTATGAAATAAATTAATAAATAAAAAAAGATATCTCCACAATTATTTATTCTGCGGTACCAACGAGCCGGGAACTAACTAGTAGATAATATATAAAAATACCATTATCTACATCTTGAATATGCATCTTGAAAGCAAGTTCTAGAATTGGATTCCCAATATTGAAAATACTTTACGGTGGTACCTGTTAATGCGTGGGATCAGAATTTGTATTTTCATCCATCTAGAAGTGATTTAGGAGTACTTTTGCGATGTCTTTTTTATTCCTATATAGCTGTTTCCGTAGTTTTTAAAGTGTTCAATGGACGATTAATTTTTTTATTTTCTTTTAAAGTATGTTGGTAAGAGTAGTAGTAGTAGTAGTAGTAGTATATACTTTATTGTACACCACACATATACAACGAATAAATACATTACAGAGGAAACTTATATATACATACACTTATATAAATATATACGTATGTACAATAAGGCGGTCTTATCGCTAAACAGCGATCTCTTCCAGACAACCTTTGGGCTAAGGAGAAACTGGAATTAAGAACAGTAGGAGGTGGTGCGTTTTATGTTACACTTACATTCTAATATCTAAATAAACTAAACTATGTTTTGTTAAAATACCACAATAATACATAAAAAATAATAATAATAAAATAAACATACATATTAATAAATAGGTTTATATGTATAAATATATACACATACATATATATACATAGATAATAAATAAATAAATATAAAACAAAAAAGAAAAACACAGAATAACTATCTATTGCTAGAATTGGTTATCAATAACCACAAAGTGTTAGGTAATGCTTCTTGACGTCACTTTTGAAACTTTCCAAAGTTTGTGCACGTTGAATTTGGAGTGGAAGTTCATTCCATAACCTTATGGCTTGGCTCGTAAAAGAATATTTCATAAATTTTGTTCGAAATGAACATGGTTCTAGAATTAGTTCGCCGGCTGACCGAAGAACTCTATCACGTCGATCATGACCAAGAAACTTAAAGTTTTCCTTCAAGTAGCTTGGAGTCAAAGGATTGAACATCACACAGTAAAAAAGAGATACAGTTTGCAGATTCCGGCGAAAGCGAATGGGTAACCACTTGAGCTGTAAGCGATATTCGGATACATGATCATATTTTCGCAAACCAAATATGAACCTAATTGCAATATTTTGAATTCGCTCAAGTTTGTTCAGTTGGTCTTCAGTTAAATCGAGATAACTTGCGTCCGCATAATCGAGAATAGAGAGAAGTAAGGATTGCGCTAACATAATCTTAGTGGTAATGGGGAGAAAAAAACGTAAACGACGAAGTGAACCCATAGCAGCAAACACCTTTTTGCTCACTTGTTTTAACTGCTGCGACCACGACAAGGTAGAATCTAGATATATCCCCAGATTTTTTACAGATTTACTGTAGGGTATGACAACGTCATTTAATGTCACCGAGGGTAGGTTGTTCCAGTCAACTCTGGAGACCATCCCTCCACTACCAATAACTATAGCCTTGGACATGAATGGATTAATTTTTAGACCATAACGCTGACTCCACTGGTTTATCGCCGCTAAGTCATTGTTGATGGTGGCAACAGCAGAAGGCAGATTTAACAGAGTTGCCTGAGCATAGATTCGGAGATCGTCTGCATACATGTGACAGAGAGAAGTAATATTTTGAGAGATAGAATTAATGAATATAGCAAAAAGTAAAGGAGACAGCACACCACCTTGAGGCACGCCAGCCCGTAATTCGCATGATGCGAATACGCTGCCGTCAGCCGTAAAGATAACTATGAAACCAGCCAATCACCGGAGGAGATATGTTAATAGAACGTAACACCCTCAATAAGATATCAAAATCAACAGTGTTAAACGCATTGCTAAAATCAAGCAATACCAACACAGTGAGCTGTTTGTTATCCATACCTCGTCGAATGTCATCGGTAACTTTAACCAACGCTGTTGTCGTACTATGACCCGATCGGAAACCAGATTGGAGAGGATCCAGGATACAATTTCTATTTAGGTAGAGATTTAACTGAAAGAAAACTAGTTTCTCCAGGAGTTTGGATAAAAACGGGAGAATTGAGATAGGACGAAAGTCGGAAAAATGCAAAGCATGGGCTTTTTTGGGAGAGGCGTTATAAGTGCACTTTTCCAAACATCAGGAAATTTTGAAGAGGAGATGGATTTATTCAAGATATGGGTGAGGATAGGAGTAACAAATTCTAGGATAGGTAAGATCTTGTTACGACTAACATTGTCATCACTCACGGCATTGGACGAGATGGACAAAATGTTCTTTTTAACATCACTATCAGTGAAAGGAGAGGAATTGAATATATTCCTTTCACTGTCTTTTATAAAAGTATTTAAAAAATTGTTGCTATTTATCGCAGCTGATCCTCATTATTGGTCGCGTAACCTCCTGTAACGCTTTTATCCACCCTTCTGTATATAAATAAATGGCTGTTTGTCAAATGGCTGCTGATCAAAGTCAGGATCCTGCAACTCCTTGCATAACGATCCTTTTGTTAACAGCTGTAACGCTCATTCCATCTCAAACGGTTTTAGTAATAAACTTTGAGAGCTTATTTATTATTTCCGTAAAAGATTGCAAGTCTTTCACATCCACAAACGAAGCGGGCAGGTGCACGTTAGTTCCGGAGGTGTTCGGTGGGACCATAACCGGTGGCTGGGGTCATCCCTCATAATAGGAATTTTGTGTACTATGTTATTTATTTAAATAGAAAATTTAAATGGAAAAGGCCAATTTTCAGCAGTGCTATAGATGAATACGTGTTTTTATTGATGAATTCACGTAAATAAGAGACTGAAAATATGAAAATTATATATATAACGTTAGGAATTAACCAAGAAAACTGTATAGGATTACGAAATGCTGTTAGTTACACTATTTTAATAGAAAATTAAAAAGGAAAAGGCCACTTTTTCAGCCGAGTTATAGATGAATACGTGTTTTTATTGATGAATTCAGGTAAATAAGAGACAGAATATATGAAAATTATACATATTACGTTAGGAATTAACCAAGAAAACTATATAGGATTACGAATAGCAATTAGTTACACTATTTAAATAGAAAATTTAAAAGGAAAAGGCCAATTTTCAGCCGTGCTATAGATGAATACGTGTTTTATTGATGAATTTAAGTAAGAAATAGAGTGAAAATATGAAAATTAAATATATAACGTTACGAATTTACTGAGAAAACTATAAGGAGATGTGGGGAGCAATAAACTTCACAACTTAAAGAAGATTTGAACGAAAAATACCAATTTTTAGAAAAGTTATTAGCGAATTTATAGTTGAATTTATGTGATTGTATTGATTGACCACTATACCTCGGTTTAGGTAAATAGTGATTTTTTTCCAGTTCTGTGTGTTCTATAAAGCAAATAAGAGTGCAGATGGTAGTTTTTACACTAGATGGACCTAATAAAAGCAAAAAAAGCTAGAGAAATAAAGATTTTAAACAGTTTAGGAAATTACGATTATGGGAAAACGAATTATGTGGAAATCAATATTTTAGCGGTAGAAATTTATTATAAAAACTATAGATAAATACGGAGGGCGGTTAAATACACTATTAACAAAGAAAATTTCAACGGAAAAGGCCACTTTTCAGCCGAGTTATAGATGAATACGTGTTTTTATTGATGAATTCACGTAAATAAGAGACTGAAAATATGAAAATTATATATGTAACGTTAGGAATTAACCAAGAAAACTGTATAGGATTTAGTGGAGGCAGCTAGTGACACTATTGAAATAGAAAATTTAAAAGGATAAGGCCACTTTTTCAGCCGAGTTATAGATGAATACGTGTTTTTATTAATGAATTCACGTAAATAAGAGACTGAAAATATGAACATTATATATATAACGTTAGGAATTAACCAAAAAACTATATAGGATTACGGGGGGCAATTAGTTTCACTATTTAAATAGAAAATTTAAAAGGAAAATGCCAATTTTCAGCCGTGCTATAGATGAATACGTGTTTTTATTGATGAATTTAAGTAAGAAATAGACTGAAAATATGAAAATTAAATATATAACGTTACGAATTTACTGAGAAAACTATAAGGAAATGTGGGGAGCAAATAACTACACTATTTAAAGAAGATTTGAACGAAAAATAATAATTTTTAGGAAATTTATTAGCGAATTTATAGATGAATTTATGTGATTGTATTGATTGACCACTATACCTCGGTTTAGGTGAATTAATATATATATAATAACATAAAAGTGAATTTTTTTCCAGTTCTGTATGTTCTATAAAGCAAATAAGAGTGCAGATGGTAGTTTCTACACTAGACGGACCTAATAAAAGCAAAAAGAGCGAAATAAATTAAGATTTGTGAAATTTTAAAAATTTTAGGAAATTACGACTATGGGAAAAGGAATTATGTGGAAATCAATATTTCAGCGGTAGAAATTTATTTTAAAAACTATAGATAAATACAGGGGGCGGCTTAATTCACTATTAATAAAAAAAAATTAAACGGAAAAGGCCACTTTTCAGCCGAGTTATAGATGAATACGTGTTTTTATTGATGAATTCACGTAAATAAGAGACTGAAAATATGAAAATTATATATATAACGTTAGGAATTAACCAAGAAAACTATATAGGATTACGGGAGCCAATTAGTTACACTATTTAAATAGAAAATTTAAAAGGAAAAGGCCAATTTTCAGCAGTGCTATAGATGAATACGTGTTTTTAATGATGAATTCACGTAAATAAGAGACTGAAAATATGAAAATTATATATATAACGTTAGGAATTAACCAAGAAAACTGTATAGGATTACGGGGTGCAGTTAGTTACACTATTTTAATAGAAAATTAAAAAGGAAAAAGCCACTTTTTCAGCCGAGTTATAGATGAATACGTGTTTTTATTGATGAATTCACGTAAATAAGAGACTGAATATATAAAAATTATACATATAACGTTAGGAATTAACCAAGAAAACTGTATAGGATTACGGGAGGCAGTTAGTTACACTATTCAAATAGAAAATTAAAAAGGAAAAGGCCACTTTTACAGCCGAGTTATAGATGAATACGTGTTTTTATTGATGAATTCGCATAAATAAGAGACTGAAAATATGAAAATTATACATATAACGTTAGTAATTAACCAAGAAAACTATATAGGATTACGAAGGGCAATAAGTTACACTATTTTAATAGAAAATTTAAAACGAAAAGGCCAATTTTCAGCAGTGCTATAGATGAATACGTGTTTTTATTGATGAATTCACGTAAATAAGAGACTGAAAATATGAAAATTATATATACAGATATATATATATATATATATATATATGTATATATATATATATATATATATATATATATATATATATATATATATATATATATATATATATATATATATATATATATATATAACGTTAGGAATTAACCAAGAAAACTGTATAGGATTACGGGGTGCAGTTATTAACACTATTAAAATAAAAAATTAAAAAGCAAAAGGCCACTTTTTCAGCCGAGTTATAGATGAATACGTGTTTTTAGTGATGAATTCACGTAAATAAGAGACTGAAAATATGAAAATTATACATATAACGTTAGGAATTAACCAAAAAAACTATATAGGATTACGGGGGACAGTTAGTTACACTATTTAAATAGAGAATTAAAAAGGAAAAGGCCACTTTTTCAGCCGAGTTATAGATGAATACGTGTTTTTATTGATGAATTCACGTATATAAGAGACTGAAAATATAAAAATTATACATATAACGTTAGGAATTAACCAAGAAAACTGTATAGGATTACGAAGGGCAATTAGTTACACTATTTAAATAGAAAATTTAAAAGGAAAAGGCCAATTTTCAGCCGTGCTATAGATGAATACGTGTTTTATTGATGAATTTAAGTAAGAAATAGACTGAAAATATGAAAATTAAATATATAACGTCTCGAATTTACTGAGAAAACTATAAGTACATGTCGAAAGCAATTAACTTCACAACTTAAAGAAGATTTGAACGAAAAATACCAATTTTTAGAAAAGTCATTAGCGAATTTATAGTTGAATTTATGTGATTGTATTGATTGACCACTATAACTCGGTTTAGGTAAATAAAGATTTTTTTTCAGTTCTGTATGTTCTATAAAGCAAATAAGAGTGCAGATGGTAGTTTTTACACTAGACGGACCTAATAAAATCAAAAAAAGCTAGAGAAATAAAGATTTGTAAAATTTTAAACAGTTTAGGAAATTACGATTATGGGAAAAAGGAATTATGTGGAAATCAATATTTTAGCGGTAGAAATTTATTATAAAAACTATAGATAAATACGGGGGCGGTTAAATACACTATGAACAAAGAAAATTTAAACGGAAAAGGCCACTTTTCAGCCGAGTTATAGATGAATACCTGTTTTTATTGATGAATTCACGTAAATAAGAGACTGAAAATATGAAAATTATATATGTAACGTTAGGAATTAACCAAGAAAACTGTAAAGGATTTAGGGGGGGCAGCTTGTTACACTATTTAAATAGAAAATTTAAAAGGATAAAGCCAATTTTTCAGCCGAGTTATAGATGAATACGTGTTTTTATTGATGAATTCACGTACATAAGAGACTGAAAATATGAAAATTATATATATAACGTTAG
>JAUPFT010000026.1:0-17500 GCA_036936625.1 Parnassius smintheus behrii
AACGTTCCCCGATCCATACATAACTTACACTACACCGCACTCATACACATTCACACAAAATTATGTACCGCACACCCACGACCTCTGGCGCTGCCAAAAAGCCCACCACCCCCAGCCCAGCCACTACAACAGCAGCAACACAGGACGCTGCCAGAACATTTATTAAAAGGCCGGAAGCCAAAAGAAGATCGCTCGACAATATGGACATTTACAAGAAGCAGAAAGATAATTACGCCGCATTGTCGAGCGATCAGCTCCTCCAGGAGATGATGAAAACCTTTGAGGATATACCCTCTAAGGTTCAGGAATATCCTCAGATGAGGAGGGATATTAAACATTTCCTGGAGGTGCAGTCTGATAAGGGGATAAGAGCTATCTTCGAGCTTAGTAGACGCATTCAATGCCTCGAAGCAGACGCCCCTAAAATGGTATCACCATCAAAAACCTTGGCTTCCGAAGGGCAAGACACCATCATAGAAAAACTGGGAGAGGTGGAAGCGACGCTGACAGAGCGTATAAAAGAGATGGAGCGAAGTCTGAAGGCAGACATAGAGGCACTCCACAATAACAACGACGACCGAGGCTCTGACATGATCGACAAGATCACCGATAGGATCGATGAAACCAGGGCTGCTATAGACGAAACGACCGAAGTGGTCGAGAGTCGAACGCACGCCCTGATCAAAGATCTGATCGGTGGTATTGCCGATGATGTCAGCACTGCCAAAAAGGAAATTCTGGAGGCCACAAAAGGGCTGGTATGCGAAATAAACGCAGCACCAGTCCCTAAGTCGTACGCCAGCGTCGCAGCAGCCACACCGGTCCACCGCCCTGCACTTCACTCAATGGCGGTCACCCTCGAAGGTGGTCTGGAGACCGCTGACGAGGTGCTCGCCAGGGTGAAGAAAGCGGTTGACGCCAGAGGTACTGGCCTTAAAATCAACAAGGTTCGCAAAGCCAGGAACCAAAAAATCATACTGGGGTGCGACACCGAAGAGGAGAGGACGAAAGTCCAAAAGATAATAGAAAGTCGCGGCGAGGGACTAAAAGTAGCGCCAATAAAAAATAAGGACCCTTTAGTTATATTAAAAGATGTTTATTTGGACAATGAAGAAGAAGATATAATTAAGGCGTTACACGCCCAGAACAAAGACGTTTTCATTGGCCTAACGGAAGAAGACTTAGAAATGACAATAAAATTTAAAAAGAGGACAAGGAACCCGAAAACCGTTCACGTCATTTTACAAGTAAAGCCTAATGTTTGGCAGAGGATGACGGAGGCTGGAGCCCTCTATCTAGACCTACAAAGGGTCAGAGTCGAGGACCAATCGCCGCTCATCCAATGCACGAAATGCCTTGGATACGGACATGGTCGGAAATTTTGCACCGAGAGTGTGGACAGATGTAGTCACTGTGGAGGACCGCATCTGCGCGAAAAATGCGCAGATTTTATCGCAGGTAGTGAACCACAGTGCTGCAACTGCTCACACTCTGGGTTGCGGAGGACCGACCATAATGCATTTAGTACTGAATGTCCGGTGCGAAGAAAATGGGACTTCCTGGCCCGTGCAAATACGGCCTATGCTTGAACGGTTTATGACAAAAAACACTACACGAACAGACAGCCACAAAGCACACAGGAACACAGACACGACACACACAAACAGGAAAAACAAGACAACGAACACAAACTGATATACAGAATGTATATTGAATATACACGATTATATCAGCACAGTAACACTTACATGAATCACAACACTAACACAACACAAAAGAACAGAATGAAATAAAAACTAGTAAAAGAAGAGGACAATATATATATATAAAATTTGTATATATACTATATTGCCTAGGAAAGCGTGACAAACAGATAGAAGGATGTATAAAAGTAGACACATGACAGAATTCACAAATCCTGATATGTGCATAAATATTAAGACCTTCAAATTGCTAATTTAAAAATGTTTAAAATAAATAGATATAAGTTTTACTATTATACAGATAATAAATATAAGAATGAAAATGGTAGAAATAAGATGATAGAAAATATTAGGTATATATAGATGTTAGACTTATACATGTTAAAATAGAATTAAGAAACAGAAATTGTAGAAATTAAGAAATAAGTATAAGTATAATAGTGTAAGTCAATAAATATGTAAGCAAGTAAGTTTATAAGCTAAATAAAAATAAGCATGTAGCATGTAGTGTAGTGATTGATAGTATATAGAAAATGTAAATACTATCGAAGACAAAACAGAAATAAAAATATGTACGAAATTTTATTTTCCCAAAGAAAAATAAACAATTAGGCATAGAATAGCGGGAGTCCCACCCGGCAAAGAATGAGCGTGGATGGATAAAAGAAAGAATAAGTATGCGGCCTGAAAGTGTGAATAAATGCGAGAACTGGAATGTATGAGAAATTAGACTACCAAGGACCCGATGATCCCATGATCGGGGAAAAGCGATAAAAAAAAAAAAAAAAAAAAAAAAAAAAAAAAAAAAAAAAAAAAAAAAAAAAAAAAAAAAAACTAACCTAACCTAACCTAACCTAACCTAACCTAACCTAACCTAACCTAACCTAACCTAACCTAACCTAACCTAACCTAACCTAACCTAACCTAACCTAACCTAACCTAACCTAACCTAACCTAACCTAACCTAACCTAACCTAACCTAACCTAACCTAACCTAACCTAACCTAACCTAACCTAACCTAACCTAACCTAACCTAACCTAACCTAACCTAACCTAACCTAACCTAACCTAACCTAACCTAACCTAACCTAACCTAACCTAACCTAACCTAACCTAACCTAACCTAACCTAACCTAACCTAACCTAACCTAACCTAACCTAACCTAACCTAACCTAACCTAACCTAACCTAACCTAACCTAACCTAACCTAACCTAACCTAACCTAACCTAACCTAACCTAACCTAACCTAACCTAACCTAACCTAACCTAACCTAACCTAACCTAACCTAACCTAACCTAACCTAACCTAACCTAACCTAACCTAACCTAACCTAACCTAACCTAACCTAACCTAACCTAACCTAACCTAACCTAACCTAACCTAACCTAACCTAACCTAACCTAACCTAACCTAACCTAACCTAACCTAACCTAACCTAACCTAACCTAACCTAACCTAACCTAACCTAACCTAACCTAACCTAACCTAACCTAACCTAACCTAACCTAACCTAACCTAACCTAACCTAACCTAACCTAACCTAACCTAACCTAACCTAACCTAACCTAACCTAACCTAACCTAACCTAACCTAACCTAACCTAACCTAACCTAACCTAACCTAACCTAACCTAACCTAACCTAACCTAACCTAACCTAACCTAACCTAACCTAACCTAACCTAACCTAACCTAACCTAACCTAACCTAACCTAACCTAACCTAACCTAACCTAACCTAACCTAACCTAACCTAACCTAACCTAACCTAACCTAACCTAACCTAACCTAACCTAACCTAACCTAACCTAACCTAACCTAACCTAACCTAACCTAACCTAACCTAACCTAACCTAACCTAACCTAACCTAACCTAACCTAACCTAACCTAACCTAACCTAACCTAACCTAACCTAACCTAACCTAACCTAACCTAACCTAACCTAACCTAACCTAACCTAACCTAACCTAACCTAACCTAACCTAACCTAACCTAACCTAACCTAACCTAACCTAACCTAACCTAACCTAACCTAACCTAACCTAACCTAACCTAACCTAACCTAACCTAACCTAACCTAACCTAACCTAACCTAACCTAACCTAACCTAACCTAACCTAACCTAACCTAACCTAACCTAACCTAACCTAACCTAACCTAACCTAACCTAACCTAACCTAACCTAACCTAACCTAACCTAACCTAACCTAACCTAACCTAACCTAACCTAACCTAACCTAACCTAACCTAACCTAACCTAACCTAACCTAACCTAACCTAACCTAACCTAACCTAACCTAACCTAACCTAACCTAACCTAACCTAACCTAACCTAACCTAACCTAACCTAACCTAACCTAACCTAACCTAACCTAACCTAACCTAACCTAACCTAACCTAACCTAACCTAACCTAACCTAACCTAACCTAACCTAACCTAACCTAACCTAACCTAACCTAACCTAACCTAACCTAACCTAACCTAACCTAACCTAACCTAACCTAACCTAACCTAACCTAACCTAACCTAACCTAACCTAACCTAACCTAACCTAACCTAACCTAACCTAACCTAACCTAACCTAACCTAACCTAACCTAACCTAACCTAACCTAACCTAACCTAACCTAACCTAACCTAACCTAACCTAACCTAACCTAACCTAACCTAACCTAACCTAACCTAACCTAACCTAACCTAACCTAACCTAACCTAACCTAACCTAACCTAACCTAACCTAACCTAACCTAACCTAACCTAACCTAACCTAACCTAACCTAACCTAACCTAACCTAACCTAACCTAACCTAACCTAACCTAACCTAACCTAACCTAACCTAACCTAACCTAACCTAACCTAACCTAACCTAACCTAACCTAACCTAACCTAACCTAACCTAACCTAACCTAACCTAACCTAACCTAACCTAACCTAACCTAACCTAACCTAACCTAACCTAACCTAACCTAACCTAACCTAACCTAACCTAACCTAACCTAACCTAACCTAACCTAACCTAACCTAACCTAACCTAACCTAACCTAACCTAACCTAACCTAACCTAACCTAACCTAACCTAACCTAACCTAACCTAACCTAACCTAACCTAACCTAACCTAACCTAACCTAACCTAACCTAACCTAACCTAACCTAACCTAACCTAACCTAACCTAACCTAACCTAACCTAACCTAACCTAACCTAACCTAACCTAACCTAACCTAACCTAACCTAACCTAACCTAACCTAACCTAACCTAACCTAACCTAACCTAACCTAACCTAACCTAACCTAACCTAACCTAACCTAACCTAACCTAACCTAACCTAACCTAACCTAACCTAACCTAACCTAACCTAACCTAACCTAACCTAACCTAACCTAACCTAACCTAACCTAACCTAACCTAACCTAACCTAACCTAACCTAACCTAACCTAACCTAACCTAACCTAACCTAACCTAACCTAACCTAACCTAACCTAACCTAACCTAACCTAACCTAACCTAACCTAACCTAACCTAACCTAACCTAACCTAACCTAACCTAACCTAACCTAACCTAACCTAACCTAACCTAACCTAACCTAACCTAACCTAACCTAACCTAACCTAACCTAACCTAACCTAACCTAACCTAACCTAACCTAACCTAACCTAACCTAACCTAACCTAACCTAACCTAACCTAACCTAACCTAACCTAACCTAACCTAACCTAACCTAACCTAACCTAACCTAACCTAACCTAACCTAACCTAACCTAACCTAACCTAACCTAACCTAACCTAACCTAACCTAACCTAACCTAACCTAACCTAACCTAACCTAACCTAACCTAACCTAACCTAACCTAACCTAACCTAACCTAACCTAACCTAACCTAACCTAACCTAACCTAACCTAACCTAACCTAACCTAACCTAACCTAACCTAACCTAACCTAACCTAACCTAACCTAACCTAACCTAACCTAACCTAACCTAACCTAACCTAACCTAACCTAACCTAACCTAACCTAACCTAACCTAACCTAACCTAACCTAACCTAACCTAACCTAACCTAACCTAACCTAACCTAACCTAACCTAACCTAACCTAACCTAACCTAACCTAACCTAACCTAACCTAACCTAACCTAACCTAACCTAACCTAACCTAACCTAACCTAACCTAACCTAACCTAACCTAACCTAACCTAACCTAACCTAACCTAACCTAACCTAACCTAACCTAACCTAACCTAACCTAACCTAACCTAACCTAACCTAACCTAACCTAACCTAACCTAACCTAACCTAACCTAACCTAACCTAACCTAACCTAACCTAACCTAACCTAACCTAACCTAACCTAACCTAACCTAACCTAACCTAACCTAACCTAACCTAACCTAACCTAACCTAACCTAACCTAACCTAACCTAACCTAACCTAACCTAACCTAACCTAACCTAACCTAACCTAACCTAACCTAACCTAACCTAACCTAACCTAACCTAACCTAACCTAACCTAACCTAACCTAACCTAACCTAACCTAACCTAACCTAACCTAACCTAACCTAACCTAACCTAACCTAACCTAACCTAACCTAACCTAACCTAACCTAACCTAACCTAACCTAACCTAACCTAACCTAACCTAACCTAACCTAACCTAACCTAACCTAACCTAACCTAACCTAACCTAACCTAACCTAACCTAACCTAACCTAACCTAACCTAACCTAACCTAACCTAACCTAACCTAACCTAACCTAACCTAACCTAACCTAACCTAACCTAACCTAACCTAACCTAACCTAACCTAACCTAACCTAACCTAACCTAACCTAACCTAACCTAACCTAACCTAACCTAACCTAACCTAACCTAACCTAACCTAACCTAACCTAACCTAACCTAACCTAACCTAACCTAACCTAACCTAACCTAACCTAACCTAACCTAACCTAACCTAACCTAACCTAACCTAACCTAACCTAACCTAACCTAACCTAACCTAACCTAACCTAACCTAACCTAACCTAACCTAACCTAACCTAACCTAACCTAACCTAACCTAACCTAACCTAACCTAACCTAACCTAACCTAACCTAACCTAACCTAACCTAACCTAACCTAACCTAACCTAACCTAACCTAACCTAACCTAACCTAACCTAACCTAACCTAACCTAACCTAACCTAACCTAACCTAACCTAACCTAACCTAACCTAACCTAACCTAACCTAACCTAACCTAACCTAACCTAACCTAACCTAACCTAACCTAACCTAACCTAACCTAACCTAACCTAACCTAACCTAACCTAACCTAACCTAACCTAACCTAACCTAACCTAACCTAACCTAACCTAACCTAACCTAACCTAACCTAACCTAACCTAACCTAACCTAACCTAACCTAACCTAACCTAACCTAACCTAACCTAACCTAACCTAACCTAACCTAACCTAACCTAACCTAACCTAACCTAACCTAACCTAACCTAACCTAACCTAACCTAACCTAACCTAACCTAACCTAACCTAACCTAACCTAACCTAACCTAACCTAACCTAACCTAACCTAACCTAACCTAACCTAACCTAACCTAACCTAACCTAACCTAACCTAACCTAACCTAACCTAACCTAACCTAACCTAACCTAACCTAACCTAACCTAACCTAACCTAACCTAACCTAACCTAACCTAACCTAACCTAACCTAACCTAACCTAACCTAACCTAACCTAACCTAACCTAACCTAACCTAACCTAACCTAACCTAACCTAACCTAACCTAACCTAACCTAACCTAACCTAACCTAACCTAACCTAACCTAACCTAACCTAACCTAACCTAACCTAACCTAACCTAACCTAACCTAACCTAACCTAACCTAACCTAACCTAACCTAACCTAACCTAACCTAACCTAACCTAACCTAACCTAACCTAACCTAACCTAACCTAACCTAACCTAACCTAACCTAACCTAACCTAACCTAACCTAACCTAACCTAACCTAACCTAACCTAACCTAACCTAACCTAACCTAACCTAACCTAACCTAACCTAACCTAACCTAACCTAACCTAACCTAACCTAACCTAACCTAACCTAACCTAACCTAACCTAACCTAACCTAACCTAACCTAACCTAACCTAACCTAACCTAACCTAACCTAACCTAACCTAACCTAACCTAACCTAACCTAACCTAACCTAACCTAACCTAACCTAACCTAACCTAACCTAACCTAACCTAACCTAACCTAACCTAACCTAACCTAACCTAACCTAACCTAACCTAACCTAACCTAACCTAACCTAACCTAACCTAACCTAACCTAACCTAACCTAACCTAACCTAACCTAACCTAACCTAACCTAACCTAACCTAACCTAACCTAACCTAACCTAACCTAACCTAACCTAACCTAACCTAACCTAACCTAACCTAACCTAACCTAACCTAACCTAACCTAACCTAACCTAACCTAACCTAACCTAACCTAACCTAACCTAACCTAACCTAACCTAACCTAACCTAACCTAACCTAACCTAACCTAACCTAACCTAACCTAACCTAACCTAACCTAACCTAACCTAACCTAACCTAACCTAACCTAACCTAACCTAACCTAACCTAACCTAACCTAACCTAACCTAACCTAACCTAACCTAACCTAACCTAACCTAACCTAACCTAACCTAACCTAACCTAACCTAACCTAACCTAACCTAACCTAACCTAACCTAACCTAACCTAACCTAACCTAACCTAACCTAACCTAACCTAACCTAACCTAACCTAACCTAACCTAACCTAACCTAACCTAACCTAACCTAACCTAACCTAACCTAACCTAACCTAACCTAACCTAACCTAACCTAACCTAACCTAACCTAACCTAACCTAACCTAACCTAACCTAACCTAACCTAACCTAACCTAACCTAACCTAACCTAACCTAACCTAACCTAACCTAACCTAACCTAACCTAACCTAACCTAACCTAACCTAACCTAACCTAACCTAACCTAACCTAACCTAACCTAACCTAACCTAACCTAACCTAACCTAACCTAACCTAACCTAACCTAACCTAACCTAACCTAACCTAACCTAACCTAACCTAACCTAACCTAACCTAACCTAACCTAACCTAACCTAACCTAACCTAACCTAACCTAACCTAACCTAACCTAACCTAACCTAACCTAACCTAACCTAACCTAACCTAACCTAACCTAACCTAACCTAACCTAACCTAACCTAACCTAACCTAACCTAACCTAACCTAACCTAACCTAACCTAACCTAACCTAACCTAACCTAACCTAACCTAACCTAACCTAACCTAACCTAACCTAACCTAACCTAACCTAACCTAACCTAACCTAACCTAACCTAACCTAACCTAACCTAACCTAACCTAACCTAACCTAACCTAACCTAACCTAACCTAACCTAACCTAACCTAACCTAACCTAACCTAACCTAACCTAACCTAACCTAACCTAACCTAACCTAACCTAACCTAACCTAACCTAACCTAACCTAACCTAACCTAACCTAACCTAACCTAACCTAACCTAACCTAACCTAACCTAACCTAACCTAACCTAACCTAACCTAACCTAACCTAACCTAACCTAACCTAACCTAACCTAACCTAACCTAACCTAACCTAACCTAACCTAACCTAACCTAACCTAACCTAACCTAACCTAACCTAACCTAACCTAACCTAACCTAACCTAACCTAACCTAACCTAACCTAACCTAACCTAACCTAACCTAACCTAACCTAACCTAACCTAACCTAACCTAACCTAACCTAACCTAACCTAACCTAACCTAACCTAACCTAACCTAACCTAACCTAACCTAACCTAACCTAACCTAACCTAACCTAACCTAACCTAACCTAACCTAACCTAACCTAACCTAACCTAACCTAACCTAACCTAACCTAACCTAACCTAACCTAACCTAACCTAACCTAACCTAACCTAACCTAACCTAACCTAACCTAACCTAACCTAACCTAACCTAACCTAACCTAACCTAACCTAACCTAACCTAACCTAACCTAACCTAACCTAACCTAACCTAACCTAACCTAACCTAACCTAACCTAACCTAACCTAACCTAACCTAACCTAACCTAACCTAACCTAACCTAACCTAACCTAACCTAACCTAACCTAACCTAACCTAACCTAACCTAACCTAACCTAACCTAACCTAACCTAACCTAACCTAACCTAACCTAACCTAACCTAACCTAACCTAACCTAACCTAACCTAACCTAACCTAACCTAACCTAACCTAACCTAACCTAACCTAACCTAACCTAACCTAACCTAACCTAACCTAACCTAACCGTTGCACTCCAAACGCCGTGCCGTACGCAGCAATTTCATACCGCTCCGCGCTCAAAAATCCAAAGTGTCGGGTCAAAGTGTTCAAATTTTAAAGATTTATACATCGTTAGACGCGTCTCGTCGAGACGAAGCTAGTGATACAATAAAAAAGTGACAAAAGTTTTATAGTTAAAAAGTTATCACCGAAAAACTGGTTTTTATAACCTCTAAAACATTTATAGTGGAACGCTGCGCGATCAAGATCGAGGACCTATGGTTTTTATAGTGTCAAAAGAAGCGCCCTGACAAGCTTAAGAAATTAAGCTAAACAGAAAAAATTTCCGGCGCTTGTGCACCGAAATATTGGGGAAAAACTAAAACCACGTGGCCACGTGTTTTTAGATAGGAGGCCGTGCGGCTGATTTTGACATCGGCATATCGAAGAAGACATCAAGGCAAAACGTTTGACGTGTCGATTGTCGAAATCGGGTAAGAAACACAGAAGATATATCACAGTGAAGAAAAAATTTTTCAGCAGAAATTTCACAAGTGAATTTCTCTGAAATTTCAGTGACGACCTATGTGTTTTCTTTGCTCATTTGTGTAAACAACTCAGAAGCAAACAAAGGACACCAAAAACTTAAATTTTGGAGTGCAATTAGTCAAGTAAGAAATTTTTTTATTATTAAGTGTAAACACGTGTTGTCCTGAAAGTGCTGCTGAAAATTCTGAAAAAATTCCATAAAATAAGGCATACCTAATCTTAGCTTCCCAAATTTTTTCAAATTTTTTCTCTTCATATTTTTCGAATTAGACGCTTTTTGCGGTTGTTGGTAATTGTAAATCGATTTTCAAAATTAAAAAACTTAAAAATTTTTTATAACAAAAAATTTTTCCAAATTAAGTGTATGATAGGAAATTTATCTGGCTATCTGCACTATTTTTTTCGAAATTTTTGAGGCAGCGCTTTCAGAGATAGGAATTTATTTGTAAGAGCTAGGAGATCCTGAAAACTGCATGATAACTGTGTTTTCAGTTTACAGGAAAACGGAGCCTCCTAGCTCAATTTTGACAATTTTTTCGGGGGGCTCCCCCCCTAACCCCCCCCCCACACTACCCAGTAAACGGGTAGTCTTCGACCCCCACCGGATCATTTGGGGTGAATTTCAACCCCCTACCCCTAAGTTGACTGCTGGACTTGGAGACCTTGGACTCAAACTGTCTCTGGGGGATGAAAAACTTAAAATCGTTATAATACAATAACTAGTGATCCGATCCGGACGGGGTTTTTTGTAAATAATAATACATTTATAGAACTAAAAAATTAGAGGGGGACGGACTCTACATAGAGCTTTTAAAATTTGTGTCTTTTGTTTATTATATTTTAATTTATTATTAATTTAGGAAATAAGTAACCTATCTCGGATTAACTGTGTAGTCATAGAGTAAGACTAGATAGAGACGACTCTACGTAGAGTAAGCAAATTCTTAAGGAAAAATATTTTTAAAATATTTTTAATATTGAAATAGAGACAATTAGATTGGAAAATAAGACCAGACTCTTGGTAGAGCCAATAGTTTTTTTTTTTTTTTTTTATTGTATTAACTTAAATTTATTCTTACTTTCATTTTATTGTATTATAATTTCCTTATTATATTGACCTCAATATTTACAACTGACTCTACATAGAGCCATACGGATATTTACAAAATTGGACAGGTATAGAATTTAATTTAAATATAGCCGTTGAGCCACTCTGTAGAGTGGTGTTAATATACAACGACGTAGAGTCGAGACTCTACAAAAAATTTACACATCCTTATTTTTATTTTTTGAGTTATTCTATTTTATTTTACTTTATTTTATTTATTTTATTGTTTTTATATGGTTGGAAATTTGATTGAGGCCTGACCTGGGTTCGTGGTGGCTGTAAAACTGCATATCAATTCAAACATTTTCTCTAAAATCTTTTAACTTATACAACTTACTTTTTCTGCTGACAGGAAATTATATGAAACAGAGTGTGTCAGTTTTATATATATTTAAATAATTTGGGAGATAGTAGGGTAACTCTACATAGAGACTCTACATTGAATAATTAAAAATTTATCGCAGTAGCCGATAATTTAGATATCACTGTACGAACTCACTATAGCCGTATCGAACTGTATAATATATAAAACTTTTACAAACTTTTTAAATTTATAACTTTACAAAATTTTTATTTTGTAAAAAATTTTTTTACGTAACGAGGACGCGTTCCCCTGACGATGTTTGGTTTCCGCACTCCTTCTAAAAAGATAGAGGACAGTATGCAAGGCTCTCCAAAAGGGACAGAGGGGACTGAAACATCCCCTAAATTAAATGAAACGGTAACAGTCAGTAGCGTCAGGAGAAGCATCGGAGAGTGGGAGGCAGCAAAAGCAGATGTGGAAGTTAGAAAGCAAACCTCACCCAAAAAGGCGGTCCCGGTGACGCGCCAGAAACATAAAAATGTACCATCACAACCACAAGAAGCAAGAGGGGCAACACGTAGAGTCCTGGTAGAGTCTACAGAGCAATCACCAAAAATGGAAACATCAAAATACATAGATCGCCTGACGGAAGCAAGGGCTTGCCTGAATAAGGCAAAATTGCATCTAAACAACTCGCGCAACCTCAGGACAGACATAAAAACTGAGGTTACCCAGGCGATTGATAGACTCTACCAGTTGGTAAAGGAAGCAGAGGCTGGCAAAAACACAGGGAATGAAAGGAAAACAAAAGAACAAGAGAAGAAAGACGACAAATTGGTGGATAACCATGAAAATAGAGAGCTAGAAGAACACAATAAATTAATAAAGAAGCTGGAAGAACACGGCAAACTTTTGGAAGAAAACAAGAATCAAATGGAAAAACTTAGAGAAGAACTACAAAAACATGAAAGTAAGGAAGAGAAAGGTACATACGCAAGTATACTGGCCGGACCACCGAAGAGACAGCTACCGCACAATACGACCATGCATTCGGTAGCGATAACATCGACTGATGAGAAGGAAACGGGTGAGCAAGTGATGGATCGGATCAGAACAGTAATAAATGCCAAGGAAGAAGGAATAAAAATTGACAGGATCAGGAAAGCAAGAGATAGGAAGGTGATAGTGAGATGTTGCACCCAGGAGGAATTAAATAGGGTAAAGGAGAGGATAAAGAATGTTAGTAAGAGCTTGAACGTTGATGAAATAAAGAATAAGGATCCACTGGTTATATTGAAGGATGTGCTTCAGTATAACACAGATGAAGAAATTATAAAAGCTATAAAGGTACAGAACAAACAGCTGTTTAAAAACATAGAGGGAAATGAGAATAGAATGGAGGTCAAGTATAGGAGAAAATCCAGGAACCCACACACAACGCATATCGTGGTGAGAGTGTCACCTCAGTTATGGAACAACTTAATAGAGGTCGGGTTAATCCATATTGACCTCCAGAGAGTTAGAGTAGAGGATCAGTCCCCTCTTATACAGTGCTCGCGATGCCTGGGGTACGGGCATACCAGGCGTTTATGTAGTGATACAACGGATGTTTGCAGTCACTGTGGGGGCCCACACCTTAGGGCAGAATGTGCAGACTGGCTTTCGGGAGTAATGCCGTCATGTAGGAACTGTCTTAAGGCAAAAATGGAGAGGAAAGATCACAATGCGTTCAGTGTAGACTGCCCCATAAGAAGGAAATGGGAGACATTAGCAAGGTCCACTGTGGCGTATTGTTGAGATGGGCTCCAGACCGAACAGAGACTCAAACCTAAGCAACCGCCGATATCGCGTCATCCAGGCAAACCTCCAGAGGAGTGAGCTAGCTACGGCCGAACTAATCATTGAAGCAACAAAAAACAAGATATCGTTTGCCCTAATTCAAGAACCGTATATCGGTAATATCGGCGAAATGAAGAACCATCCAGGGACAAGAGTAGTACAATGTAGCAGAAGCCTAAACACGGACAAAGTGATAAAGGCAGCCATTGTGCTATTCGACGACACCATTGGCATAACCCAGTGCCCTGACCTTACAACAGAAAATATAGCAGTTGCTAAATTGAGAACAGGGGCCTGGGAAGTGGGAGTGGTGTCCGTCTACCTGGAGGGAGACAAAGTAGTCGATCCCTACCTGGACACGATAGAGAAAGCCGTAGCTGGCCTAGGAACTGGGAACGTGATACTCGGTGGAGACATAAACGCTTGGAGTACTTGGTGGGGAAGCCGGGAGACAGATAAGCGGGGGATTGAAGTGGCTGCCAAGCTAGACCAATTAGAGCTTCACATCTTGAACAGAGGTACAGAGCCCACATTTGATACGATCAGAGGCGGAAAGAGATTCTCCAGCTGTGTGGATGTGACAACCTGCTCGACGAGCCTGCTCGGGAGGATTGACAACTGGAGACTTTCAGAGGAAGTAACCAGTTCGGATCACAGGGCAATCCTATTCGAGATAAATTTAGAAAAATCAATAAGTACAGATATAAAAAGAACCACAAGAAAATATAGCACAAAAAAGACAAACTGGAGTGAGTTTCGTGAGAAACTCACCCAGATTTGGCAAAGAAAACAAATAAATAAAATACAGATAGATAAAGTTGATACCAGAGAAAAACTAGAAATGAAAGTAATAGAATACATAGACACTATTGTAGAAGTTTGTGAAAGCAATATACCAAAAATTAAAAACATAAAACGAATGGGATTGCCTTGGTGGACCGAAGAGTTGACTCAGAGAAAAAAGGAAGTCTCCAGGATGAAACGCAGAATATCGTGTGCAGCACCAGTACGCCGAGAGTGGGTCGTCGAGCAGTATATCAAAACAAAAGAGGAGTACCATCAACTAGTAAAGAACGCACAAACCGCCAGCTGGAAGAGTTTCTGTAGCAAACAGGACCGTGAATCCATGTGGGACGGGATCTACAGGGTAATAGGCCGCACAACCCAAAGACAGGAAGATATCCCTCTTGTAAGAGATGGGAAGATTCTAGAGAACGCAGAGTCAGCAAAATTCTTGGCGGAGACCTTCTATCCGGACGACAACACCCAGGAGGACGACGCGGAACACAAGTTTATTAGGAAAGCAGCGAAATTAGTAAACGTAGGTTCACTTGATGACACAAGTGATCCACCTTTTACTGTGGAGGAGCTTATGTGGGCCGCGTCCAGCTTTAATCCAAAAAAGGCTCCAGGAAACGATGGTCTCACAGCCGATATCTGCGTAGCGGCCATTGCCCTGGACCCGCCACTGTTCTTGGCTCTAGCCAACAAATGTTTGCAGCTAGCACATTTCCCAAATAAATGGAAGGAGGCGACAGTAGTTGTGCTGCGGAAGCCTGGTAAAGAGGACTACACGCACCCCAAATCTTACAGGCCGATTGGACTATTGCCTGTTCTAGGGAAAGTCCTAGAAAAAATGTTAGTACAGAGAATCAAGTGGCACATCGTACCAAAACTTAGCAAAAAACAGTATGGATTTATGCCACAGCGTAGCACCGAGGATTCCCTCTATGACATGATACAGCATATAAAATCTAACATCAAGGATAAAAAATTGACTGTATTAGTATCGCTTGACATAGAGGGAGCCTTCGATAACGCCTGGTGGCCGGCTATACGATGTGCACTTGCAGAAAACGGATGCCCCATAAACATAAGGCGACTAGTAGACAGTTACCTCGATGACAGATCGGTATGTATTAAATACTCAGGGGCAGAATGGGTCAAAAAGACCACGAAGGGGTGCGTGCAGGGTTCAATAGGTGGTCCACTGTTTTGGAATCTTTTGTTGGATCCACTCCTGAGTGAACTAACAGATAAAGGGGTGTACTGCCAGGCTTTCGCAGACGATGTGGTCCTAACATTCTCTGGAGATAAGGCATTGGAAGTACAAGAAAGAGTCAATGCAGCCCTCGCACATGTTCGGAAGTGGGGAGTCAAAAATAAGTTAAAATTCGCACCTCAGAAAACCAAAGCAATGGTTATCACAAATAAAAACAAATATGACTCGCCGCTTCTGAGGATGGGTGGGGAAAGCATTGTACTATCAAAAGAAATAAAAATACTCGGCCTCACAGTTGATGATAGACTGACCTTCAACACGCACGTGAAGAATGTGTGCTGCAGGGCTCAAAATATATATCGTCAGCTGTGTAGAGCCGCAAAGGTTCATTGGGGCCTAAACTCCGAGGTTATTAGGACCATCTACATCGCAGTAGTGGAGCCAATTATTATGTACGCGGCAAGCGCGTGGTCACCGGCAACAAACAAAAAGCTAATTAAAAAACAGTTCGATGCGGTACAACGCGGGTTCGTACAGAAAATTATCAAATCGTACAAAACTGTATCTCTGCACTCGGCCCTGCTACTAGCCGGGCTGCTTCCCTTGGACATGAGGGTCCGGGAAGCAGCCTTGCTTTATGAAATAAGGAAAGGTTACTCCCGGCGAGTGGTAGGGGATAGAGAAATGGAGACAAAAGTAGAGTTTGGTAGGACGCCACACCCTGCGGACCAACATGGCCTCCAATTCAAATTTCTGGAGGACGGTGCACAGATAGACCAACAAGACAACAAAGGCCTTAAAATTTATACCGATGGCAGTAAGATTGACGGGAAAGTCGGCGCTGCGTTATCCATATGGAATGACGCAGCGGAGACGAGTTACCGAAAATTAAAGTTGGGGAATTTCTGCACCGTCTTCCAGGCTGAGTTGCTGGCCATTTTGGAAGCAAGTAGGCATGCTCTTAAAGACCCGGCAGAGAGCTGTAGTATATATAGCGACTCTAGGTCTGCTCTCCAGACAGTCGTCCAAAGCGTTTCCCTCCATCCAATAGCGGTTGAAATTAGAGAAAATATAAGCAAAATGTGCAAACAAGGGAAATCTCTCAAACTCTACTGGGTAAAAGCACACGCAGGTTTGGAGGGGAACGAGAGAGCAGATCTACTAGCTAAAGAAGCCGCAACAAAAATTAAATGTAAGCCACACTACGAAAAGTGTCCGGTATCATTCGTCAAGCGACAGATTCGTCTGGAATCGCTTGACGAATGGAATCGACTATATATGGAAGGAGAAACGGCTTCCACCACCAAGGTGTTTTTCCCGGATGCCGTGAGTGCATACCCTATTGTACGGAAAATAGAAATGGATCCTATTATTGTACAAGTGATGACAGGACATGGCGGGTTCTCTGAATATTTATACAGGTTCAAATGCAAGGAGAGCCCGTCATGTATCTGTGATACAGAAAATGAGGAATCCATTATTCACCTCATAACAGAGTGCCCTATTTACTGTAAAGAGAGAATGGAATTAGAAATAGAAATAGAAATTAAGGTAAATAAAGAAAATGTACATAAAATCATAGGTAATAAGCATGTCAGAAATAGGTTTTTAAGTTACTGTAAAAATATAGCAAATA